>CAUOFW020001169.1:0-252195 GCA_963454935.2 Ilex paraguariensis
AAATTCATCAAATACTCCTCCACTCCTTGTCCTTCAAAACCCTCAAAGAATGGCTTGAGTCTTTGTCCATTGACCTTGAATGTCCTGCCATCCTTAGGGTTTGTGACATCCACAAATCCATTGGGGTAGGCCACCTTGACAAGATAGGGGCCATCCCGATGGGATCAGAGTTTCCCTTGAAAGATTGAGAGACGAAAGTTATATAAGAGCACTTTTTGGCCAGGCTAAAATTACTTCATCACAATGGATTTTTCATAAAAGATCCTAGTTCGCTCTTTGAAATTTTGAGCTCTCATATGCATCTCTTCGAATCTCTTCTTATTCATTCATTTCTAGCTTCCTATGCACTCCGTCCATTCTCAGATTGAAGTTTAAAGTCTTTATGGCCCAATAGGCCTTGTGTTCCATCTCAACTGGCAAATAGCAGGCCTTTCCATGGACAAGCCAATAGGGAGACATGCCCAAGACAGTCTCGTAGGTAGTGCAGTAATCCCATAGGGCATCAATCAGTCTAAATGATCAATCTTTTCGATTTGGGTTCACCGTCTTCTCTAAGATATTTTTTATCTCCCTATTGGTCAACTCGGCTTGGCCATTGGTTTGTGGGTGGTATGCAGTGGACACCTTATGTGTGACGTCATACTTATACATGAGAGATAAAAATGGCCTATTGCAGAAAGGAGATCCACTGTTGCTTATCATAGCACAAGGCATCCCAAACCTCGAAAAGATATTCTCTTTCAAGAATTTGACCACAACTTAGTGGTCATTGGTCTTGGTTGGGATAGCCTCTGCCCATTTGGACACGTAGTCCAGTGTCAGTAAAATGTATAGGAAACCAAATGACATAGGGAAGGGACCCATAAAGTCAATGCCCTAACAATCAAATATTTCAATAACAAGTACAAGGGAGAGGGGCATTGACTTGATCCGAAATGTGTACACCTAAGTGCAAGCAATCAAGTTGTAGTAATAATCCGGTTAAGTTCGGAGTCGAATCCACAGGGAAATATGATTGGTGTTTTGAAGTAAGCAATAATAGAGACCAAGTAACTAAAAATTTCTAGAGTTTGGAGTGGTGGGGTTTCTTGAATAGAATAGAAGATTCTTTTCAAGAGTTTTCTAGACAAAATATAAGATTCTCAAAAATGTAATAGCCACCCTTTAGTTCAAGGATCAGGACATGTAATTGACTATCCAGTTTGTTAGGTTTGTGCTTTATAACTTGATTAACTCTCGTGTCAATAGCAAGTTAATCGGAAGATAAAAATGGACTATGAGAATTAAGTACATGATTTGATGCCTTTCTAGAAATTTATAATACTTCTCTGTGCTGACATTTCACCCATCTACAAACAAGCAAGTGTTTCTACAAGACATCCAATCATGGCATTAATGGTCCATCCTTTGAATAAAGCACAATAATAGTGGAGATTGAAAGGTTGTCATGAAGAGCTAGCCGGGGTGCTTGCCTTGAACCAACGGGTCTTTTTATGCAGGAGTCATCCATATCATAGAGGGATCCCTTGGTCATACAAAGTACCTCAACTTTGCTAGATGCATTCAATCATCCAATGAGTAAGTGGAATATAAAGCATTAAAGCATACAGGAGTTGCACAAACATAACTTCCAGATAATCTTCACATATTCATCACCTCTTACTAAAGAGCGAATGAGGAACTACTCACTCTTCATGGCCTTGGCAAAGTTAGAAAAGTGAGTGATACTCATCCCTCTAAGTAGAGGAGCTACTAAGTGAAGCAAACTAAACAAAGAGCTTATCTTCAATAAAGAATAAGTGAATCACTTTCCACCCGTCACGGCTTTGGTAAAGCTTTAGAAAAGTGGAATGAGTTTCACTCCTCTAAGAAAGAAGGATTCTCAAGCAATGGAAGTGAAATACATAAATAATAAAAGTATAAGAAAGCTAGTTACTTTTGGAGGGTTTCCACCACAACCAAAACATGAGCTATCTCTCTTGATACTTGTAATTAAAAACAAGTACAACTGCAAGGGGAGTCCAAGCCACCATCATGGTTGTCACAACATAAATGTAAAGACTTAACACACATAAATAAAAGACTTCAACTACAAGAGGAGTCTAAGCCTCCATCATGGTTGATACTAAAATGAAACCAGCAATGTATATAAACTAGCTTTCTAATTTACAAGAGAAAAAATTGCTACGAAGAAAAGCTCTCTATTTTACAAGAAAAAAAAAAGGATGCCCTTTAAGCTCCCAATATGGGAGTATTTATAGGCAACGAAGGGGAGTGGGTAGGAGATAAGAAGGGATGAGTGAATAGTATTTGCTACCAATGGAAACCAACTACTCTACAGGCAGTCTGTGGAGGACGTTCGAACATTTTCTTCTGTTTTGCTTTAGGGACGTTTGAACATTTTCTGACGTTCGAACCTTTCTTTTGGTCTTGCCTTTTAAGCGTTCGAACGCCAGATGGGGCCTGACCTTTTCAACTCAAGTGGCCTTCTATCAAAGTTCATTTTCACACTCTATGCATCTGTTCTTTAGTTGATTCCAAGGGACGTTTGAACGTTGAATGGCATTTGAACGTGGTACTCAAGTGTTTCAGAGCTTCAGAGCCCTCCTTTGTTTGCTGCAACACGTCATGTCTCATCAGTCTAGCCTTCAATCAACTCAAGTGGACGTTCGAACGTTAGTTGGCATTCAAACATGGAACTCAAGTACCTCAGGGTCTTGTGCTTTACTACAACACACTGTCTCAACAAGCTGATTTTGTCATAGTTCAAATGGATGTTCGAACGTGATTTGGCATTCGAACGTTTTTTCTTTGTTCCTAGCCTCTCCAATTTCATTCCCTAATGTACTGGTGTGACATTCAGGCGTGACTTTTGTTGCCCTCGAGCCCTTGTTCACTTTAGAACCTAAAATATCCTTACTTAAACTCCATCAAAGTATAATTAGTCTTGAAAAGGCACAATAATATGCTACATTTAAGTACTAATCACACCCTCAGCCTAAATATTGCTAGTCTCTTGTAATATAACCTACTAAAAATGAATTAGTATCATGGTCGTTGGGACACTCAATCCTCAATTGTGACTTATCCCTACATTTCTTTTTCGTTGGTACTTACTCTATGCAAAAATTAGCACCTGTTACATTAGCATTTGGAATTCCCTGAGTAGTAGGATGGTCATTATAGAAACAAGAATTGGTATATAACAATCATTCCCCTTTTTCCACTTTCCATGGATAGCTTTAATTTCACAAACCTTTCTCGGAATGCTCTCAGCAACACAAATTGCTCTGATTATAGTGACTTATCTCTCTCAAAAGGGGCATGTGATCAAAAGATGGCCAGTCAAAAAATCTCATGTATAATTAATATAAGAGTGAAGTTTTTAGGAAAACAAACTTTACTTTGGCATAATCTCATGGAAGAGTACTGTTGTAAATAAAGAAATTCTAGTTAACACAACCCACTTGTAGTAGACAATACCCATATGCATCACACTTGAAATCACCTAGAGCTTTTTGTAGGTTGTAATGGGACCAGAGGTCAGTGGCTAATGAAATAACGTCAATGGTGATCAAAGGCTGTCTTTTTACGCAATGTTGCACACCTCCTTCTAGTTTCTCGACATTTTGCCTTGGAATGAGATTTCTTTCTTTCATTTTTCCCATTTTTCACTTTCTTGGCAATTCTCTGTCTCACAGTATCTTTTTTTCTTTCGGCTGGCTCCACCGATTTTCCTTTTATTGAACAGTAGCCACCTTTTTCTTTTCTATTTTTCTTTCCGTTCTGTATCATATTGATTTGCAAGAGGGTGCAAGAAATTAGATAGCAAGGTATGGTAAATGTATGATTTTGTGGCTTGGTCACTACACGAGGTTTTTTCGAAAAAGAATTCATTCATTTAAGGCTCAAGCATGGCTGACTAGGGATATACTTTTGTAAAAGAATTAGCTAAGGCTCAAAGTTGATCCAAAGGTGGCCTAAGATCCTTTCTCAAGTATGTGCATATGTATATATGTATGCAAAAGTTCCCTGTGGGTTATGAAAATAAGTCACTATAGTTGCATCAATCAAAGCAAATTTAATGAGATTATTAAAAGAGATCAGAAGTGAAAGAGTTTACTTTGAGTAATTATTGATATCCTCTCAAAAAGCACTGTAAAGCTCAAGACTTACCATGGTTTTCTTTGTCATCTCCACTGATTATGTCAAGTGTTCTGAGGACTGTTGGTTATATAGCGATTCCATTTTCAAGTCTGATCACTGTATACCTCAAGAATAGCACATACTGATGCACATTTGACAATTAAATCATAGAGATAGTATCGAGGTTCCAAAAATGAGGTTTTACGTCTTGGTTGTTAAGTTGAGGTGTCAAACTAATCATGTGCTTAGTTATTTTCACAACATTTGACAATTAAATCATAGAGATAGTATCGAGGTTCCAAAAAATGAGGTTTTACGTCTTGGTTGTTAAGTTGAGGTGTCAAACTAATCATGTGCTTAGTTATTTCACAAGCAATCTTAACATCCACATCTGTTTCGTTATTAACAAGAATTAGAGTGCTAATTTTATACATGCATTTTAAATAAATAAAAGTGATAAACTGAATCATTCATTCCAAAGAGGATAATGTGTCTACAATAATGTCGTTGATTCAATTCATCCATTCAAAACATAACTTCAACTATCCACAATCAACTCTAAAAAGAAATAAACATCCCCCATAAGTGAAAATATCCACAATAATCACAAATATCCACCATCATCTTGCAAATATCCCCAAAAATCACAAAAGAAATCAACATCCACAAGAATTATCAAGAAGAAACCCCTATACAATAGTACAGAAATTTCCCAGAAACTATTCAAAGAAGAAACAACAAACAACCCCAAACAACGACAGAAATTAACCACACCCCCTCAAGAACAGAAATAATCATCTCAATTCTCTCCTCCATCTCCACTAGCTCTACTAGGTCCACCAGGCCAACCCCTCAGATAGCCAAGAATCTCCTCCTGCTGTCGGAGAATCTTGTCTTGGTTGGCCTCGATCCATGCATAATCTCTCGCAGTGATCTGTGGGTACTAGTGCCTGCCTCCTCCTGAGTCTACATATGTTCTCTCTCTAACTCCCTCTCCTCCTTTTCATCAAGCTCAGATTATACCTCGTCAACTCCCTGGGTCTGTGGCACCTCTTGTCTTGCCACTGGAGTGCCCTTATGCCCTTGGATTCTCTTGAAAGAGTCTTTGTTTAAGGGCCCCATTGGCTTTTGAACTTCCATTTCAGGCCTCACCCTGACCCCATTATCAATGCAGATCTCAGTCACCAAAGTACCAAAAAGGAGTGCGCTCCTCTTTGCATCACACCCCTTCTTCATTTCACTCAGAATCAATGAGGGGAGGTCGATGCTATGCTCTTTTCCCAGTGCATAAAGCAAGCGAGCCATCTCAAGCAAAATCTCATTTTTCCTATGGGGGCTAGGTTAGACACCGCAATCAAATTTAGCATTTTGTACTTGTCGGTGAGCTCCCCTTGTTTCAAAAATCTCCTCCCTCCCCATGAAAAGTTGGCCATCTCGGTCAATTCTTTCCCAACCCTATCCAACGCAACATTCTTTTTTGGTGGGTAAGTTGGGTTTTGCACCTGACGCACCTTTTTCCTTACCTCCAAAATATACGCCTCATCTACATCAATGTGGGTGCCCCTCACGTATGTCTTAATGACACCATTGATGATCTCGGCATTTGAGTAGAACTCCCTCACCAAGTCAACAACGGCATCCCCACCATTTCTCAAAAATTGCACACATTCCCTCTTCTCCATTTCCTCCAAAATTCCCAATTTCGCAAAGTCAATAACAACTACATCCCTTTCACATACTATAGCATGGTTTTGGAAGAAATTCTAGTACCTTTGGCCTTGAGTGCGCTGGGAAACCTTTTCAATCATACCTCTTCCTCATTTGCCTCCCCTCTCTCTCCTCAATCACTTCTTCTATAAAGTTAGGTTCCTGGCTTATTGGTGGATTGCGCCTTGCAGGAAGCTTAACCCTAGGCATTGTGTTGTTCTCGGTTTTGAGCTTAAGAGGGTGTGAAAATCTTGAGTTTTCTTGTGAAGATGATGATTTTGGGTGTGGAAATGAGTTTGGGATGGGCAATTTTTGGTAGAATTGAGGAATGGGTGGAGTTTTGAGAGCTGGGGAGTGAAAAGGGGTTCCAGGTTTTAGAAGATTTTGGAGGTTTTGAACTAGGGAAAACAGTCCAGGCTTTTATAGTCTGAGGAGGAACGTTCGAACGTTCATGTCATTCGAACATTTGTAGAATGATTTTAACAAAAACGTTCAATGTCATTCGAACGTGGTGAGCTCCCAGTACTTTTGAGTTCTGTCAGAAACCAAAGTACTGTAAGTTCTTGGTGTTCAAACGTCAATCGCATTTGAACGTGCTAAGCTCCCAGTACTTTTGTTTCCATCAGAGACTTTATCAGAGGCTGAGTAGTGTAAGGAAGCAACATTCGAACGTCAATTGGCATTCGAACGTTGAACCAAAATTAAAAAAACATTTCTACACTACTCTACTCACAATCACAGAAGTTTATTTATAAAAAAAAAAAATTTGAACCAAATTTCATGGCGTCTCAGGACAAATCCCTACCCACGCTGTAGGTTGGTATTTTCAAATGTTCCTTACTCGGCCCATGTTTTCAGTCAAAAGAGTTTACACAAAATACAAAGGATTTTTACATTTTTTTACAAAAATTCAGACCCTTGGCTTTCATCCCCAACAAAAGT
Organism: Ilex paraguariensis; assembly: GCA_963454935.2. Lineage (NCBI taxonomy): Eukaryota > Viridiplantae > Streptophyta > Magnoliopsida > Aquifoliales > Aquifoliaceae > Ilex > Ilex paraguariensis. The sequence goes on from CAUOFW020001169.1 coordinate 6,796, forward strand.
ACATTTTTCCATAGTTTTAAAAGGAAGTCTAATCCGAGTCTTCATCTATCTCCGTGCCTTTTGAACAACCAGTAACTCTCCCAATTTTCTCTCCACAAATCGGTTAAGCAGAGTACCAAAATAGGATGGCATGTCAGGATAATCCTTATTCTGCCCATTCACTATCCAGTCTAATCGATCGAGTGCGCGACCAGAAATTGGTTCAGAACATTGGTTATATTTCTTCTCATGAAAGACTACCACAATGTTTACAGGCACCAAGTCTTTTGGCACGACGACGTTTAGCAAAAGTGATTCTGTCACACAGGGGTTTCACTTGTTGTTCTTGGATCTCAGTCTTTCTCACCAATGTTGTTTTTCTCATGATCACTGTATGCACATCAGAAGGAAAAGTGCGTAGAACTCCCAGACTAAACCAAAAAAGTTTAACATCCATGTTTTTTGTACTTTTAAGACTCACTATCTGGTTCTTTAACGTCTACCAGTCACAAAGACGATCAGAGATGACCCACAAATATAACCATCAAAATATAAAATATGGTAATCAAAATACGGTACACAATCTGGTCAAGAACAGCAACAACAACAATAGAAATTTAAAAATTTTCTATAGGCACATATAAACTGTAGTTCTCACCCCCAACCTAAATTGCACATTGTCCCCAATGTTTTGATTTTACCGATATGGTGAGCTTTGAAAATGAGGTTGAACGGTAGAGATCTTGTTCATTAGTTGAAACCTACAAGCAAAAATCAAAATACACAAATCAAACATCTCGTTGCAGATCTGGGTTAGGATGAAAACCCATGATTCTGAGTGCAGACAGAAGAAGCATAGCCATGTACAAATAGAGTAAACATCCGTAGATCATGAGACAAAGGACTGGGTCTTTGAATAGTATGGTCATGAGGCTGTTTGGGTTGTGTCGCGTTTTACAGAAGGTCACGAACAGCGAAGAAGAAGAAGAAGAAGAAGAAGAAGAAAAAAAAAGAAAGGGGAAAGGGACAGAAGTGCATGAAAAGAAAGGAAAAGGAGGTGGGGGCCTTATAAAGGCGGTGGTGTAGTTCGGGTTGGACCGAGTTTTCCTTGACCCAGCTCCTTTTTTGGTCAGCAGACGCTTTTCTCGAAGCAATATTCTGGATCCATTAAAAGAATGGTCTCCACATTTTTGACAAAGTCCTCCACAAAAGGTTTCAATCATTGACCATTGACAGTAAAGATATTACCGTTCGATGGGTTCTCTACTTCCACTGCCCCATGTTCAAACACTTTTTTGACAATGTATGGTCCAGTCCATTTTGACTTCAACTTACTAGGAAAAAGGTGGAGTATTGAATTAAAAAGGAGAACTTTTTGATCAAGTTCAAAAGACTTTCACACTATGTTCTTGTCATGAAAAATTTTCATCCTAGATTTTGCAATCTTAGCATTTTCATATGCTTCATTTCTCAATTCCTCCAACTCGTTAATCTAAAGTTTTCTTGCTAGTCCGGCTTTGTCCATGTCAAAGTTCATTGCCTTAATAGCCCAGTATGCCCTATGTTCCAATTCCACATGTAGGTGACAAGGTTTTCCATTGACTAATCGGTAAGGAGACATACCCAAAATTATTTTTAAAATAGTACGATATGCCCAGAGTGTATCAGTTAGTCTTGACAACCAATCTTTGCAGTCTGGATTCACCATTTTTTCTAAAATTAATTTGATCTCCCGATTAGCTAACTCAGCCTGTCCACTAGTTTGTGGATGGTATGGAGTTGCAATTTTGTGAAAAATCAAGTATTTTTTCATCAGATTCTAGAAAGGTCGATTACAAAAATGAGCACCCCATCACTTATGATGGATTTTGGGATTCCAAATTAGGGTAAAATATTTTCTTTTAAAAACTTGATCACCGTTTGATGATCATTATTCTGACATGGAATTTCCTCAACCCATTTGGATACATAGTCTACGGCTATCAAAATGTATAGATAGCCAAAGGAGGGAAAAAATGGTCCCATAAAATCGATGCCCTAACAATCAAAAATTTTAATTATCAGAATGGGGTTTAGAGGCATCATGTTTCTCCTTGAAATATTTCCCAACCTTTGACATCTATCGCAAGTTAAATAAAAAGCATGGACATCTTAGAAAAGTGTGGACCAGTAAAATCCACACTGTAGGATTTTCGTAGCGGTTTTTCTGGATGAAAAATGGCCACCACATGCTTCAGAATGACAAAATGCTATTACCTATTTGCTTTCCTGAGCGAGGATGTAACGTCTTATGATTTGATCCTTACAGTACTTAAATACGTATGAATCTTCCCAAAAGAAGTTGCGAAACTTGCTCAAAAATTTCTTTTTGTCCATGGGGAAAAAAGACGGATGGAGTGCTCTAGTAGCAAGAAAATTAGCAATATCAGTGTACCTTGGGGTCTCATCAATTATGAACAGTTGTTCATTAGGAAATTTTTCATTAATTGGCATTCCATCCTTGTGAAATTCATAAGTTAACCTGGACAGATGGTCTGCCACCACATTCTCAACACCCTTTTTGTCCTTAATGACCAAGTCAAACTCTTGAAGTAAGAGTATCCATTGCAAGAGCCTTGGTTTAGCATCTTTTTTTGTGAGCAGAAATTTCAGTGTTGCATGGTCAGTGAATACAGTAACAGAAGAACCAACAAGATAAAAAAGAAAATTTTACAAAGCAAAGATAACAGCAAGTAATTATTTTTTGGTTGTCGAATAATTCATTTGAGCATCATTCAAAGTTTTACTTGCATAGTAAATCACATGTGGTTTTTTATCTTTTTGTTGTCCCAACATAGCACCTACAGCATAGTCACTTGCATCACACATTAGCTCAAAGGGTAGAGTCCAGTCAGGGGGTTACATTATTGGGGCAGAAATTAACATGCCTTTAAGCTTGTCAAAATTTTTTTGGTTTGTTTCACTCCAATCAAAGATTACGTCTTGACTTAGGAGATGACACATAGGTTTTGCTATGGTACTGAAATCTTTTATGAATCTCTTGTAAAATCCTGTATATCCCAGAAATGATCGGACATCTTTCACAATCTTGGGAGTAGGCAAGTTCCCAATCAGATCTATTTTGGCCTTGTCAACTTTCATGCTCTCAGATGACACAATGTGACCAAAGACAATGCCTTGTGTTACCATGAAATGGCATTTTTCCCAATTAAGCACCAGATTAGTCTCTTTACACCTTATTAATACCTGTTCTAGGTTGGCTAGACACAAATCAAATGAGTCACCATAGACAGAGAAGTCATCAATGAATACTTCCAAAAAATTTTGACCATGTCACTGAATAGACTAAATATACATCTTTGGAATGTTACAGGAGCGTTACAAAGCCTGAATGGCATCCTTTTGAATGCGAAGGTGCCAAAGAGGCATGTGAATATGGTTTTCTCTTGATCATTGAGTGTTATCTCAATTTGATTGTACCCAGAATTGCCATCTAGGAAACAGTAAAATTCATGGCTTGCAATTCTCTCTAGAACCTGGACCGAAAAAGGAAGAGGAAAATAGTCTTTTCTAGTCACCAAATTAAGCTTTCGATAGTCAATACATATCTGTCATCCTGTGATGACTCTAGTTGGTACTAGCTCATTGGCTTCATTTTTTACCACTGTGACCCCAAAATTTTTGGGCACAACTTGGGTTGGACTAACCCATTTGTTATCGGAGATGGGAAAGATTATCCCTGCATCTAAGAGTTTAAGCACCTCCATTTTCACAATTTCCTTCATGTGTGAGTTCAGTCGTCATTGTATTTGACGAGAGGGTTTTGAATCCTCTTCAATGTATGTAGCATGATTGCAGATTAATGGGCTTATACCTTTTAAATTAGCGATGGTCCACCCAATGGTGCTTTCGTGGTTTTTAAGAACTTCAATCAATTTAGACTCTTGCAAGTCTATGAGCTTAGCCAAAATTACCACTAGATATGACTCGTCTTCTCCTAGAAACATATATTTGAGGTCAGATGGGAGAGGTTTCAATTCAGACTTACATTGGATGAGAGTGGCTTTGTGCCACTTGGCAAAAGTTCCTCGAATTTGGGAGTCCATGTATCAATAGCATGAGTCAGGCAATTCTTTAGATCATCATCTGTTGTTTCAGATGTGATGGATTCTGACAAAGAAAGTTCAGTGGAATTTTCATAGAATGTGTTATTCAGATGGTCCTAGACCAAAGACTCAATGGAATTTATTTCTCTTTCTACTCTGTCCTCTCTTGGGTGTTTGGCATCATTGAAAATATTCAGCTCAAGAGTCATATTCCCAAAGGTTAATTTCATGACCCCATTCCTGCAATTGATTAGTGCATTTGAAGTTGCTATGATGGGTCATTAAAGAATAACAGGAATTGGGTTCTCTGAATATCTTGCTGGCTGAGTATCGAGGATTATAAAGTCAACAGGGAACACAAAATTGTCCACTTGGACAAGTACATCTTCAATAATGCCCATAGGAATTTTGACAGACCTGTCTGCCAACTGAAGTGTGACACTTATGGGTTTGAGTTCTCCCAGACCCAACTGCTGGTAAACAAAGAATGGGAGCAAATTGACACTTGCTCCAAGGTCTAACAGTGCTTGTTTTATTCTAAAATTTCCAATGACACATGACACAGTCGGACACCCTAGATCTTTGTATTTTGGAGGGTTTTTGTGTTGAAGCAAGGCACTAGCATGTTCTGTTAGGAAGGCTCTTTTTTGAACATTCTGGCTTCTATTGATTGTGCACAAGTCTTTTAGAAACTTGGCATAAGATGGAACCTGTTTGATTGCATCCAGAAGTGGGATGTTGATTTTTACTTACTTGAAAAGCTCGTAAATTTTGACTGATTATTCAACTTCTATGCAGTTTTGAGTCTATGAGGAAAAGGAGCAAGAATAGAATACGAGGGTTTTTCTTCCCTTGATGGCTCTAGTTCCTGTTCAATCATGGGCTCGGGTTTCTTATCTTTCTCACATTCAGGCTCAATTGTTTCAGTCTCAATTGGTGGGTTGACTGGGATTGACTTAGGCTTTGGCTTTGGAAGTAGCATGTCTTTGATAGTCTGATCAATCACCTTGCCACTTCTTAGTGTAGTGCAACTTGGTCTTGGGCTCGTGGAGTTTCCATGATTACGGGATTTACCACCTGAAATTAGCCTTGTGGTGGTTTTAGTGGGGCAGGAAACTTGCCCTTCTCATGTGTGGTCATGGATTGGGTCAACTTTTAGATTTGGCTTTTAAGATCCTCGAAAGATTGAGTGGTCTGTGTTTTGAAATCAATGAAAGCCTGAGTGGAATTATTGTTGTAGTTTATTTGGCTGTACATAAATTGATTAAGTGTATCCTCAAGGTTCCTCTTTTGTGGTGGTTGGTATGGTTGGTATGCAACAGGTCCTTGAGGTGGTGGGTGTGAACCTTATTGGTATACGGGAGGTGGGTGCGAACCTTGTTGTTGGTTCATGGGAGTTGACTGTGTGTTCCTCCAACTGAAGTTTGGGTGGTTCCGCCACCCTGGATTGTATGTTTCAGAGTATGGGTTGGAGTAAGACTTATTGAAGTTGGAGACAAGATTTTTTTGTTTCAATAGAACCTCCTTGAATGCCAGAATGGTAGGACACTCCCCAGTATGGTGTCCTGTCAGCGCACATACCCACACACTTGTTCTGTGGGAGAGCTAACATCAACTTGATGAACTTTTTTCATCTCTAAAGCTTCAAGCTTTCGAGACAAGGTGGATATTTTTTCTCTTAGGTCATCGTCATCTTTCAAGACATACTTACCCCCTTTGGGAAGTAGATGGTTTTGACTTCAATAGTGGTAGGAGAGGTAGAGTCCCACATCTAAGAACTGTCATATATGGTGTCAAAGAATTCGAATGCCTCCTCCGGACTTTTTCACTTAAACTCTCCTTGAGCCATCATTTCGATAAACTGGCGTAGTCTACTAGGCAAGGAGTCATAGAAAAATCCTACTAAAGTCCAATTCTCAAAAGCATGGTGTGGGCAGGACTGGAAAAGATCTTTGAATCTTTCCCAGCTTTGGTAAAAAGTTTCCCCTTCTTTAACAATAAAGTTTATGATTTTTCTTTTAGGTGCATTAGTGCAGTGTAGAGGAAAAAATTTTCTGAAAAATTCATTCTATAGTGCCTGCCAGTCAGGTATTGAAAAAGCTTTTAAAGAATTTAGCCATTGTTTAGCTTTGTCCCTCAAGGAAAAAGGGAAAAGTTTCATCTTAGCCAGTTCAGAATTGTCTTCAAAGGTTCCACATACTTCCTCAAAATCTTTTATGTGCAGATATGGATTTTCTGTTTCGAGTCTAGGGAATTGAGGGAGTAGTTTAACTGTCCCCGTCTTTACAGTAAAGTGGGGTGCATCTTTAGGAAAGATAAAACAAGAGGGGACACTATTTCTTGCAGGATTTAAGTAATTCTTCAGAGTTCGAATGTTAGGTACTTTCCCCTCTCTTACAAGAATTTCTTCTCGTCTCTCACCATTCGCTATTTTACTTTCACAAGAGCTTGCTACTGATCTAGGTGAAATTGGTTCAGATTGATTCACAGACCCAAAAGATTCAGCAAGCAAATTTTGACAGTGAGGAGCATTTTCAAACATAAAAGTAATTAAAACAACTTTATATACAGTAAAGCAAATTTATACACAAAAAGTGAGGTCGTCTTACCATTTACCGTAAAACACCTTTTATGGTTCCCCGGCAACAACGCCAAAAACTTGACTTGATCCGAAATGTGTACACCCAAGTGCAGGTGATCAAGTTGTAGTAATAATCTGGTTAAGTCTGGAGTCGAATCCATAGGGCACTATGATTGGTGTTTTGAACTGTGCAATAATAGAGACCAAGTAACTAAAAATTTCGAGAGTTTGGAGTGGTGGGGTTTCTTGAATAGAATAGAAGATTCTTTTCAAGAGTTTTCTAAACAAAATATAAGATTCTCAAAAATGTAACAACCACCCTTTAGTTCGAGGATCAGGACATGTAATTGACTATCCAGTTTGTTATGTTTGTGCTTTATAACTCGATTAACTCTCGTGTCAACAGCAAGTTAATCGGAAGATAAAGATGGATTGTGAGAATTAAGCACATGATTTTGATGCCTTTCTAGAAATTTACAAGAATTTTCTGTGCCAAGATTTAACCCGTCTACAAACAAGAAAGTGTTTCTTCAAGGCTTCCAACCATGGCATTAATGGTCCATCCTTTGAATACAGTGCAATAATAGTGGAGATTGAAAGGTTGTCATGAAGAGTTAGCTGGGGTGCTTGCCTTGAACCAACGGGTCTTTCTATGCAGAAGTCATCCGTATCATAGAGGGATCCCTTGGTTATGCAAAGTACCTCAACTTTGCTAGATGCATTCAATCATCTAATGAGTAAGTGGAATATAAAGCATTAAAGCATACAGGAGTTGTACAAACATAGCTTCTGGATAATCTTCACATATTCATCACCTCTTACTAAAGAGCAAATGAGGAACTACTCACTCTTCATGGCCTTGGCAAAGCTAGAAAAGTGAGTGATACTCATCCCTCCAAGTAGAGGATCTACTAAGTGAAGCAAACTAAACAAAGAGCTTATCTTCAATGAAGAATAAGTGAATCACTTTCCACCCGTCACGGCTTTGGTAAGCTCTAGAAAAGTGGAATGAGTTTCACTCTTCTAAGAAAGAAGGATGCTCAAGCAATGGAAGTAAAATACATGAACAATAAAAGTAGAAGAAAGCTAGTTACTTTTGGAGGGTTTCCACCACAACCAAAAGATCAGCTATCTCTCTTGATACTTGTAATTAAAAGCAAGTACAACTACAAGGGGAGTCCAAGCCTCCATCATGGTTGTCACAACATAAATGTAAAGACTTAACATACATAAATAAAAGACTTCAACTACAAGAGGAATCTAAGCCTCCATCATGGTTGATACTAAAATGAAACAAGCAATGTATATAAACTAGCTTTCTAATTTACAAGAGAAAAATTGCTAAGAAGAAAAACTCTCTATTTTACAAGAAAAAAAAAGGATGCCCTTTAAGCTCCCAATATGGGAGTATTTATAGGCAACGAAGGGGAGGGGGGTAGGAGATAAGAAGGGATGAGTGAATAGTATTTGTCGCCCATGAAAATCAACTACTATGCAGGCAGTCTGTGGAGGACGTTCGAATGTGAATCGATGTTCAAACATTTTCTTCTATTTTTCTTTAGGGACGTTCGAACATTTTCTAACATTCGAACGTTTCTTCTGGTCTTGCCTTATTAGCGTTCGAACGCTAGATGGGGCCTGACCTTTTCCACTCAAATGGTCTTCTGTCAAAGTTCATTTTCACACTCTATGCAAAAGTCTGTTCTTCAGTTGACTCCAAGGGACGTTCAAACATTGAATGGCGTTCGAACGTGGTACTCAAATGCTTCAGAGCTTCAAAGTCCTCCTTTGTTTGCTGCAACACGCCATGTCTCATCAGTCTGGCCTTCAATCAACTCAAGTGGACATTCGAACGTTAGTTGGCGGTCAAACGTGGTACTCAAGTACCTCAGGGTCCTGTGCTTGACTGCAACACATTGTCTCAGCAAGCTGATTTTTTCATAGTTCAAATGGATGTTCAAACGTTATTTGGCATTCGAACGTTCTTTCTTTGTTCCCAACCTCTCCAATTTCATTCCCTATTGTGCTGGTGCGACATTTAAGCGTGACTTTTGTTGCCCTCGAGCCCTTGTTCATTTTAGAACCTGAAATATCCTTAGTTGAACTCCATTAAAGTGAAATTAGTCTTGAAAAGGCAAAATAATATGCTACATTTAAGTACTAATCAGGCATCATGTTTCTTCAAGTCACACAACCCAGTCTTTAGCACCTACTGTTTTCTTTACAAAATGAAACACAATCTTTGTTAAGTGAGGGCCTATAAAAACCTAATTGTAGAATTTTTACCGAAGTCTTCATGGAAGAGAAGTGACCACCACATGCTTCTAAGTGGCAAAATGCAAGGACTTCCCACTGCTCATTTTTTGGTACGCATCTTCGCATGACTTGGTCAGGGCAGTACTTGAATAGGTATAGGTTATCGAAGTAGAAGTACTTCACATCCGCCATAAATATTCTTCGATCCTCTGGACTCCAATGTGATGATATTTGCCTTGTTGCAAGATAATTACATGTGTCAGCATACCAGGGACAAATGGAATTAATAGAAAGAAATTGTTAATCAGGGAAAACATCAGCGATAGGAATGTGCTCATCGGCCTTTTGCACCACCAGTCGGGACAAATGATCCGCCACCACATTCTTCACTCCCTTCTTGTCTTTGATTGTCAAATTGAAATCTTGGAGTAGGAGGATCCACGTAATAAGTGTCGGTTTGGCATCCTGCTTAGACAACAAATATTTCAAAGCAGAGTGATCAATATAGACTACTATTGGTGAACCAATGATGTAGGATCAAAATTTATCTAATGCAAATACTAATGCTAGCAACTCCTTTTTAGTGGTGGTATAGTTCATTTGGGCTTCATTAAGTGTTTTGCTAGTGTAGTTTATTACATAAGGTCTCTTATCCTCCCTTTGGCCAAGCACTACGCCGACCGCGTAATTACTCGCGTCACACATAAGCTCAAAAGGTAAATCCCACTTGGGTGATCACATAATCGGAGGTGTAGTAAACATGCTTTTGAGTTTTGTAAAAGATGCCTCACAATTATCCGACCACTCGAATAGGACATCCTTAGACAGTAAATTGGTCAAAAGTCGGGCCAATGCACTAAAGTCTTTAATAAAACGACGATAAAAGCAAGCATAGCCCATAAACGACCTAATATCCTTTATGACCTTCGGTGTAGGCAGGTTTGAAATGATCTCAACCTTTGATTTGTCCACTTCGATCCCCTTCGCTGAGACGATATGCCCAAGCACAATTCCTTCTGTCACCATGAAGTGACACTTCTCCCAATTCAAGACTAAATTCTTCTCCTCGTATCTATCGAGAACTCTCTCCAAATTCTCCAAACATCCACAGAAGGAATCCCCAAACACCAAGAAGTCATCCATAAACACCTCTACAATCTTCTCCACCATATCACTAAAAATCCCCATCATGCAACTTTGAAAGGTACTAGAGGCATTACATAGCCCAAAAGGCATGCACCAATAGGCAAAAGTACCATAGGGAAAAGTGAAGGTTGTCTTCTCTTGATCTTCCAATGCAATCTCGATTTGATTATAGCCGGAGTATCCATCTAAGAAGCATTAGAATAGATGCCCCGCTACTCGTTCCAATTCTTGGTTGAGGAATGGCAAAGGGAAGTGATCATTTCTTGTGTACAGGATGAGCTTTCGATAATCAATATACATTCTCCAAAATGTTATCACCCTCGTTGGAATAAGCTCATTCTCCTCATTTGCAACAACCATGACTCCCGACCTCTTTGGTACTACTTGCATGGGACTAACCCACTTACTATCAGCAATCAAAAAGATGATGCCCACGACAAGTAGCTTTAGTTCCTTGTCTCTCACCACATCCTTTATGATTGGGTTCAACCATCTTTGTGGTTGTCGAGATGGTTTGGAGTCCTCTTCAAGGTAAATGCGGTGCGTACAAATGAGGGGGCTTATCCCCTTGATGTCGGCAATTGTCTAACTAATCGCTCATTTATGCCTCCTCAACACTTCCAAGAGATCTTCTTCTTGCTTTGCATCCAAGGTTGAGCTAATCACCACCGGAAAGGTCTTATCCTCCCCAAGATATGCATACTTTAGATGCAATGGTAGTGGCTTCAATTCCAAAATGGGTTTTTGCTCATTTGATGGAAAAATCTTCTTATCTTGGTGTGGAAGCTTCTCAAATGTAAGGGTCCACTTTTCTACCCCTTTCAAACTCTCCAATTCCTCTTGCTCATCAACTTCCTCTACATCAACATTCTCCTCTTCTCCCAACTTTAACATGCCCAGTAACTCCTAGTGCTCCTCTACCATGGTGTCAATCCTACTGACTTCATGTACTTCCTCATCATCCCCCGGTTGTTTGTTCAAATTGAACACATTGAAGTCTATAGTCATGCTTCCAAAATTAAGCTTCATGAGACCATTCTTACAATTAATAACAGCATTAGAGGTAGCAAGGAATGGTCTTCCTAATATAACAGGGATTTGGGAGTAAGAGTTAGCAACAAGATGAGTCTCAAGCACAATGAAATCAACAGAAAAAAAAAAAAGTTATCCACTTGAACCAAAACATCCTCAACCACTCCCTTTGGTGTTCGAATGCTCCAATCCACCAACTGAAGAGTGATTGAAATTGGCTTTAACTCTTCAAGTTGGAGTTGCTTGTGCACCAAGTAGGGTAAAAGGTTCACACTGGCCCCCAAATCAAGCAATGCTTGCTAGCAATTCCCTATTGTGATGGCAATGATAGGGCAGCTGGGTCTTTAAACTTTGGTGGGGTGTTCATCCTCAAGATTGAGCTCACTTGCTCAGTGACAAATGCCTTCTTGTGGACATTGAGTTTCCTCTTCAATGTGCACAAATCTTTCAAGATCTTTGCACAAGATGGAATTTGCCTTATCGCGTTGAGGAGTGGAATGTTATTTTCACCTACTTGAACATCTCAATTATATCAGAATAGTTAGCCACCTTGAGGGGTGGCTTCAAACGATTAGGAAAAGAGGCAGGAATGGGGGAAACATGCACACTTTCATTAACCAATTTTTCTTCCCACCCACATCATCACCCCCTCACCCCCCTTGGTGTCACCCTTGATCTCTTTTTCTATTGGCAATGTAGCCTTGGATGATACCTTTGGCACAACAGTCTTATCAACTTGTTTTCACTTCAAAGGGTGGCGACCGCCTTGAGTTGCTCACAACTCTCTTTGGTGGGCTCGAATGACTCAATGACATGTTGGCCTTTAAAGTTCTCTTAAAGTTGAGCAGGGAATTTCCCCTTCTCTTGTTGTGATAACCCTATGGCATTGGTAATTTTCGTGAGTTGAGTCAAAATGTTGTTGTTAAAGGTGGTTTGGCATTGGATGAAATTTTAAAGCACATCCTCCAAGTGCCTCTTATGGGGAGGTTGGTAGGTGGGAGGATTGGATGGTCCTTGTTGGGAAAAACTTTGGGGAGGTGGACTTTGGGAGAAATTTTGTGGTGGTGGTTTTGGTGAATACACTTGTGGATTGAACCAAGGGTATTGAGAGCTAGACACTTGCCCTTTGCCTTGGTAGTGACCTTGCTTAGGAGGCACGGGAGGTGTATATGCATTAGACCCATGAGGAGTGGGATTCTCATTTCTCCAACTAAAGTTTGGGTGATTACTCCAACCTGAATTATAAGTGTTTGAGTGAAGGGAGAATGATTGCCTCATTTGGTTAAATGCAGTGACTTGCTCGTGATGCACTTCCTTAAGTGCCAGAATGTTGGGGCACTCCGATATGGAATGCTCTACATTCTCACAAATTGAGTAAGACTCCTCGGTCTTTGAAACATTGGACACCTCATGCCTCCTATTAACTTCAAGAGTATCAACTTTCCTGGACAACTTGGCAATTTTGGAAGGCAAGTCTTCCCGGTCCCTCAAATCATATATCCTTCCCCTTGTGGTTGATTACTACCCAGAGACATCCTAGGTACATTGTTGCGATCCATAATATACCAAGATTGTGCATTTTGGGCCAATGTACTAAAGTAGTCGAGGGCCTCATCGGGGTCTTTGTTCAAGAACTCGCCATTACACATCATGTCAATGAATTGTCTATGGCCTGGTGTGACTCCTTCATAGAAGAAACTTACCAATTGCCACAATTCAAAACCATGATGTGATATGGATTGGAGCAATTCCTTATAGCCATCCCAACAGTGATAGAATTGTTCATTGGGCTTTTCCAAAAAATTTTGAATTTGCTTTTTTAAAGTGGTGGTTCTATGCACCTAGAAAAATATATTCAAAAAATCAGAAAGCATTTAAGGGAAAAAGGAAATAATTTCAAATGAGCAATGTCTTCCATAGCATAGTTAGTGTTTAAGGTTGCAACTATGTCCTCGAATTCTTTGATGTGCAAGTAAGGATTCTCCCTTTTAATTTTGTGGAATGTACGGAGTAGTTGCAACATTCCTGGCTTAACTAGGAATCCATGGGCTTGGACCGGTAGGAGAATGCATGAAGGAGTGGTGCTGCGAGTTAACTGAAGGAAATCCCTCATTGACCTCGTCGAAGGATCAAGTTGGATGTTATTCCCTTCATTCATAGGAGGGGGAATTGCATTCATGGATTAGGCATTCTAGGTTCTTGCAGTCCCCCACCCCTTTGAATATTCGAATTGGCACCTACATTCTCAAAATTATCCCTCGCATCCTTGGGTGGGTCTTGGTCAATGTTCATGTTGGGGCCTAAGGGTTGTCTAACCAATTGATTTTGTTCATCCCATCCCCACATACAATAAACTATCTATAAATAAAAATGTAAACAAACAAAAGTATATACAAGGAGCAACGTACCTCAGCCCATGAAGAACATCACGGGACTTACCTCTATTGTCCAAAAATCACCTTCTCAATTCAACGCTAGCCTTCCCCGGGACTTACCTCCGTTGGGGCCTAAGGGTTGTCTAACCAAGTGTTGGCTAATTCGAAGGGGTCATTCCAATGGAATGCCAAGTCAAGTCGAGACCTTCCTCTAATGGTGTCTAGATATTCAATTGATTCATACAAAGCGTGGGACTAGAATGGAGGTAAGGATTCAAGCATACCCTGTGACAAGTCTACGGTGTATCAAGAACTCACAAACATGTCCACACTTAACCTAGTCAAACCGAATCAATGTACACTACGAGGAGGAAAAAAATGAGTTAAAATAGCATACCCAAGAGGAGTTCTCCCTTGGATTAGCCAACTACAAGCTTAGCTACTCATGTTTAAAGGAATAACATAAATGAAATGAAGATACATTGAATAGAAATGAAGCTTGGAACTTAAACTAATCCAAGGAAACACAAAACTACAAGAAAATGCATTTAATACCCATTTAAAGCTTGAAATTTAGAAAACTCAAATACATTAATGGTAGAAGTTAAGATACTCAACTAAACTTGAAATGTAGTGGAAATAAATAAAGTTAAAGACAATAAAGGAAGCATACAAAAGTCTTACAAGAGATTACAAGAGAAATGGATGGAAGAAAATGTAAAAATCTAAGCTTTCTCTCTCTAACTATGTCTTCTACCTATAGCTTCTCTCTCTATATTCCAATATATCTGAATAATACTTAATGAACCATAAAAAACTATCCATGGAGCTCCCCCTAGCCTATATGACAGACCTCCCATCCATAGAAGGCTGATTGGATGCTTTGTTGCAGGCTAGGACAAGCATAGCCTTCCCCTCTCTTGCCTTGCTCTTTTATCTCCTTCTCATTAATGCTCAAGCCTTCAAAGTCCAAGTAGAGGTGAGGGGAGGGTTGTAGATGTGTAAGGAATGTCAGGGGACTTGTTGGAGAAGTGTAAGTGGGACCCCCAAATGGCAATGCTTGAGTTTCAACCTCTCTGGACAATCTAGGCAAAACCTTCTGGAAGGTTTGTGCAGGAACAGTTAAATGAGCAAAGCAGTAAGCAAAACCTTACGGAAGGTTTTGCAAACCTTCCAAAAGGTTCATTCTAGTACACAAAATCTTCCAGAAGGTTTTGGCAGTGAATAGGCAAACCAAGGCAAAACCTTCAAGAAAGTTTTTAGCCAAACCTTCCGTAAGGTTTTCATCTAACTTGCAATTTTCTTGGTTTCTTCACCCTTCAAACCTTCCTTTAAACTTCATTGACTTTAAGCACTTCAATGGGGGCTTAACTCAAACCATTTACATCATTTTTCCTACATTTACACAAAACTCCATCAAAAAAATGATTAAACACTTCTCTCCCCAAATTCAAGACAAAAGCAAGTATAAAAGGGCATATTAGCATACAATATATGTCATGTTTTTGTGCCAATAACACTACATTAGACAGCATTATCAACACTCTCCCTATTCTGATCAATAGGCGAAAATAATACATATGCATTACTTTTGAAATCAAAAAGGATTTTATTAGTGTTATAATGTGGCTAAGGGTATTGGGTTTAAGAAACAACATCAAAGGTATTCAAAAAGTTATTCTTCTTTGATTAGTGTAGCACACCTCTTCCCCATTTTTCCAAAACTTTTACACATGGTATTTCCCATTTCTCCAATTTCAATCCCTTTTTTTTTTGCTATCTCTTGGCTAATTTCTTTCTTTGTTGTTTCTTTTTCTTGCTTTTTTTTACAGCTTCTTTCTTTTCCATTCTTCCTTGAACTGTAGTCACCATTTTTTCTTTTCTCTTTTTTCGTATAATACTTTCTTTAGAAGAGGGTGCAAGAAAATTAGATACCAAGGGTTAGTCAAATATATTTTCTTGTGGCTTGGTTATCGGATGGGTTTAAGAAAAGAAATTTTCATTTGGACTCAATCACGGCTTACTAGGGATATAGTTTTGCAAAAGAAAAGGATGAGGGTCAAAGCAAAATCACAAATAGCCTAAGATCATTTTTCAAAAATCATACACATGCATAATTTCCAATTAAGAATTTAAGGGAAAATGTTAACCATTTTATTCAATGAGTGCTAACCAAACCAAAGTTGATGAGATTATTCAAAGAAGTATTAACGCTGAACCAAAAATTCTTACTTGAGTAAATGTGAAAAATCTCTCTAAAGAGGATTGGCTCGAAATCTACATAAGGTTTACATGTCCACTATATATGTAAGATTACTAAAGGATTGTAGTATTTCAGAAGATTTTCAAAATAAGGAATTTTTATGTGCTCAAAATACTGAGTTCTAATGAAAATATTAAGACAACGCACAATTAATGTATGAAAATACCGCGCAATCAATTAGGGCTATACCTGCAAAGCATAAGAATGATAGCCTAATTTTTCATTGTGAATCACTTGAAATAAGTATCCTAATCACAAAAAAAAAAAATTAAGCAAATTCATTAGCTAATGAAATTAATTAAAATCAAATCTATACAACTATTCAAAACATAAAGTGAAATAAAGTGCATAATTAAAAAGTTTGGTAAAGTAGCAAGAGCATTGAACTTCCAGAAACTCTGGTCGCTAAGCTGACTGGCCTCCACCATAATGTCCTCAAAGTAGCCTCAAGATCTCATTTTGATTTTCCTTATAGCTAGCCATCCTTTGATCCAATTGGGGTGATGCTAGTCTCTAACCCTAACAGAATCTAGCAGTTAGTCCTGTCATCAAATGGAATATAAGGTTGCTCTTCTTATTGTTGAGGCTCCTCTGGTGGCTAAAATTTTGCACCTCCCGGGAATGGATCTGCTTGCAATTCTGGTGGTGCTTCTTGTTGCTCTTTTGGCTGCCCTCCATGGCTCTTTCTCAACAAGGTTTTGTCCAATGGTGCCAAATGCTCTACTGTCGGTCATGTGGGATCTACAATGACTCCTTTCTTCATGCATAACTAATCTTACCTGAATAGTGTCGTACACCCAAGTATAAATGGTCAAATTGCAATATAATTCTTGGTTTAAGTCCAAGGTCGAACCCACAGGGAGCTAAATATTGGAATTCAAAATAGAGACGGTGAAGTTGTTACAAATACAAAATGTGATGAAATAGTTTGTGGTGTGCGCTTAGAACAATAAAAATAAGCACTTAATTCGAATTTTGGAAAGACAATAATTAAAAAGGTACCCTTCAGTTCAGGGTTTCCACATGCTTTATATTGTTTTAGTTATTGGAAATGCCACCTTACAACAATTAACCCCCATTTTACTGGAAAGTCAACCAGTAGGTCTGATGTATATTAAACCATAACACAACAACTGATTAGGTTAGTCCAATGGTATATGTTCCATTCAACAATCAAATAGTCCGAGTAAACCAAAAGGCAAGCCATTCATGAGGTTCACTTAAATTATTCAATCGGCATATTTTTACCATGCATTAGTTAAACAACCCTAGTAAACCAAAAGGCAAGCCATTCAGGAAGAATACTACAATTATTCAACCAGCAGGTTGACAATTCACTGATAATGAGATTCTGGTTTATGCATTGAATCAAAAATATTTGCTATGTCGAGGCTTAACCCGTCTATAACCAATCTATTGACTATTACATAAAGCTCAATCACGTACATGACTGTACCATGTATGAAGTATATAATTAGTAGAGATAGTATGGTATATAGCATTAAGTACTACTCAGTGTTCATAACCATGAGCATATTATAAATGCAACCATCCATCAATAAGGGAGGTATATAACATTAAAGCATAAATTAGAACATCGGCATTTCCATAACTTAAACAATATCGTACACATGTTCACCCTTCACCGAAGGGTATAAAAGGACTACTTACGCCCCATTGCTATAGACAAGCAAGAGATGTGAAGTATCCTCATTACAATAAAACAAAAGACAACACAAATCCTTCCCTAAGGAATAGCTGAAACACTACCACTCTTATTATCGGTTAGGGCAAAAAGTGGAAAAGGTTCAACCCTCCAAGTAAAAAGGAATAAACAGAAATGCAGAAGAAAAAGAAAATTTGGCTGGAAGTGGTTCGACTCGGCTTCACTTCATTGTTTCTCTCTCTCTCTTCTCACTGACTTTCTGACTCTTTATGATGAAGCTCCGAACTCCCCTAAAAATGAAGCTAAGCTAGCCTATTTATAGAAGTTGGAAAGGCTTGGCTTGAGGTGGCAGGCTTGGAACCGACCAATCAGGTGAGCTTTCTTGCAACATTGGACCAATGCAAGGAAGGTAGAAGTTGAGGCAATTTAGCTACCGTCCAGATGCCAACACCACCGTTCAGATGGTGCTAGTTCTTGCCTTACGTGCTTGGTGTTGTTCTGATGATGCATTTACACTTACCTCCCCTACATAATTAATCTTGTATAGTTACTTCCCCCTAATTTTGCGTAATTATGCACAAAACCCTGCAAAAGTTCAATTTCATGCATTAACCCTAATTTATGCATTAACCCTTATTTTACTTAACTTCGTTGTTTTAACTCACTTCACTAACACATTTAACCTAATTCATTAACACATTATTTAGGGTTAATCAATAACTCAGATACTAACACAACAAATGGGAGTGAGGGCTTCTTAACCTTAACAGTCACCATCATTTGGTCCATTATCCATGTTCAAAAATCAATAGTGTGTCCCATTTTGAAGGCATAGAGAAAAAAGGCTCTCTTGGTGTAAATTTGGTTTTTCAGGGATGAAGGCAACAGATTGTTCACAGTTATCAAATTCAGGGCTCTGTAATTATCGCTTAAGTCCCCTTACTTTATGTACTTATTCAGCCTACCCCAAACATACTCCAAATTCCCAATCAACTCAATCCCAATGACTATCATATCACGTAATGCGGTATAGGGATACTATGGATTCTGATATCTTGGGATCGGATTCAGAAAATTAGCAATAATAGTCGGTGTAACTTGAAACACAACTCCCCTAATGTAGACATGAAACTGTCTTAGCCCAGTTTCTTTTGCATTAATATAAAATTCCTGAACTAAGCATTCATATGAAGGACCTACCAATTTCATATAGTTAAGCCAACCTCATGCCGCTAAATTTTGCATAACCCCTATTTGTTCAAAATCTTCATATATAATGACCCACTAAATTTTGTTAGTCCAGGCTGCTTCAGGAGGTGAAGAGGCTCCTTGCCTTGCTCGGCTTGATGAAGGTCTTGTTCTTGCTCTTGGATCCATGGATTCTTGAGTTTCTTGATGAATAAACTATTTTAAAGATTTTTAATTGGTGAAAACCTATAAAATTTTATGGGTAAGTGTTTAATTGGATTATAACTCAAGAAAATTGTAAAGGTGAAATGTATCTAAAGAGAGAAGATGAAGGGTTCTGCTATTTTTTTGAAATTCTGCTGTGGGAGAACTATTGGGTTGGTTTCTGCACATATAGAAGCTTTTATACAGTCCAATATTGTTTGGATGGTAGCATTTTCTCTGGTTTTTGCAGCCTTGGCAGCCTACTTGCTTGACTTACTGATTTGGTAATTGCACTTGCCTCGATCCTCCTATATTTCGTATTTCCACTTGAAACCCTACAAAACATAGAAATTCTGCATTAACCCTAATATTTTATAACTTAATCATTTTAACCTAATTTACGCACAAAATTAACTTTAAAACATAATTTGTTTATGCATTTTTTAGGGTTAGTCAATGAGCAACACCTAGCTGCTTGGGGGATGTTATTTCAGCTGCTGGGAGGTATAAAAGGGAAGAGAATTCGATGGAAGAGAGAGAAAGTGAAGAGAGAAGTTTAGAGAGAGAAAATATTAAACTTGAATTTTGGGTTGTCTATAGAGAGGTGTTCGAAAGATTTGAGGTATATTTCTAGCTTAATTAGGATAATGCTAGGAATTCATTTATGTTATTAGTTTTTGATTTCTTTTGTTGTAGATGCACGAATTTTGGTTTGAAAGTTTTGGATTTAACGGTTTCATGAAATGGGTTTGTGAATTCTTGGTCTTGTGGCTTAATTGGTTGATTGGGGTGTGTTTCTGGGTGTTCTATGAGACGTTTGGTGGTGGTGTGGTGGTTCACCATGGTGTGTGGTGGTGAAATGATGGCATGAGGGTTTGAAGAAGTGAAAATTTGATCTTTGCAAATCCTTAGCCAAGCTTCAAAGGGAGTAGTGTTTCTAGCTAATTTGGACCTTAGAAACCCATTGGTGGCCTCAAAAGTGAGTTTAGAGGTCGTTTGGGGGGAGAAATCGCAAGTTACAGGTCTAAACTTTTTTCTGAAAATCTTATTTTTCTTAAAATTTGACTAGATTTCTGAATAGGATTAAGTGTAATTCAAATCTTGAAACTTATGGGGATCAAAATAGGGTCATGTGGTCAGTGTGTAGGTTCTAAAAATAGAGAAAATGGTTTATGGTATAGGGAAAAATAGGTGAGGGAAGTACCGGTAAAGGTTGAAAATTAGGCACCTAGGGTTCTGGCTTGGGAAAGAAGATGAAGTGAGGGACGTACCATAGGACACCCTGATGGCACATGAGGATGTCTCTGGGGTCCGATGGACCTCTAGTTGATGCAAAAAGTTATATAACATTAGTACAAAGGTCTCGGTAAAATTTGAGGTCAATCCGTTACCCGGGTCAATATGTGGTGTAAAATATATATTTTACCCTCCGGGGCCAACATGACCCAATTTTTGTTATTTTGGCCAACTAAATTTTGTATGCACTTTTAATTTCTTAAATTGATTATGTGTATGAAATTTCATTGAAAAATAACCTCGTTTTATTTTTTACTATTTCATATCGAAATACTCAGACTGGTAGGGTTTCTCAACTCTAGATCAAGCGACGCATTTCAATCTTGTTCTAAATTATTCCTTACATTATTTTTAAATTTTTAACATGTTTAGAAATTTGTGATTAGGTGTTTGAACATTGGCTTGGAATTCAGACATGGATTAGGGTTTTGAGTTCGATTTTGCGCAAATGCTCAAAATATTCGTATTGCTCATACTAACTGAAACTCCGTGATCCTTTTGAAATTAAATGTAAGTGCATAATGTTTGAGTGGTGGAGGATTTACATTCCATTTTAAGGCCATAGAGGGTTTTTAATAGAGTTTGTAAATGCCTTGGTGGCTGATAACCACATAATATTGAATATTTAATGGTCTCATTTTATGCATTTTAACTTAACTTTGCAGCTAATTACTTAGAGTTAGTCAAAGTTATGAATAATGTAGAAATTTTGATGTTGCAGGTAATTATAGCATAAATGATGGCTTTTTGAGCTTTGCAACTAAGTGTGAATGAGTGGTGAAGAGATGGACACATTACATGAGGATTGGGAGGCTTGGAAGGTGAAGAAATCAAGAAAAAATGCATTTGGAAGAAAACCTTCTAGAAGGTTTTCATTGACCTTCTAGAAGGTTTAGCCCACTGGAATTGAAAAAGTGCAAAACATGACCTTCTGTTTTCCCCATTTGTGACCATGATCCACTTCAAATATGAAACAGTGCAAAACACGAAAGTTGTAGATCTGAATGTTCTCTGTATTGTGTCAAAATCTCAGCTCAATCCAACAATTGGATCAAAGGTTATGGCAATTTTATGAAAACTGGTCCTGAGTTGTCACCTTCCAAAAGGCCTTTCGGAAGGTTAAGCCTATTGGAATAAACCTTCCAGAAGGTTTAATTCGACCTTCCTAAAGGTTTTCCCAAAATGCCTAGAACGCTTGCAACTCATCTCCGACTACTTGAGGGGCCCAACTACCCTGACATGTTCTACACACAACCATGCCATTCTTACACCAAAGTCTGCATTTAGAAGAGAAGGCATGGGAGAAGAGGAGAGAGAAAGAGAGATGCTAGAAGGGGGCATGGGGGGTGCAGGCATGCCTCCACCTTGCTTGTGCAGGTATCCAAACCTCCCCAAATCATGGAATCTCTACAACACTGACCCAAGGGAGCTCCATGGATGAAAATGAAGACATACATACACCATTTCTTTAGCATTTCAAAGGGGGAGGCTACCTAAGCTTAGGGGTAGATTTTAGAGAGAGAAAGTTGAGTTTTGCAATTTCTTCACCATTTTCATTATCTTCTTGTAATTTATATTTCTTGCACTTTAATTTCGTTTATTTCAAATTGTATGCAAGCTTAGTTTAGATTCCCTTGCATTTAAAGTTTTACATTTAGGTATTTGTTTCAATATGTGTACTTTGTTCATGAATGCCATTTCTCTTTCACTTTAGCTCTTTTCTTGCAATTTCTACAAGTTCATTGTTTTGTTTCTCTTCCTTGTTCTTTACATTATGTTGTTCTTGCATTTAGTATGATTATCTAAGTTTTTAAGTTGGTAAATCCAAGGGAGACCTCCTCTTGGGTAGGCCATTTCAACTCATCTTCTTTCCTCCTCTTGGTGTATGATGGTTCGGTTTGACTGGGTTGAGTATGGACATGGTTGTGAGTCTTTGATATCCCATAGACTTGTCATGGGTTATGCTTGGATCCTCTCATCCATGTAGTCCTGTGCTTCCCATGAATCAATCGAACATCTAGGCACCATTGGAGGAAGGTTTCGAGTTGACTTGGCATTCCCATTGGAGTGAACCCTTCGGATTAGCCAACTCTTGTTTTAGTTACAATTCCATCAAAACACAAAAACAAAACTCAAACCAAAAGATTTTTACACTTTCCCATTTACAAAATCACCTTCACACAACTTGACCTCCTTCCCTGAGGAGACGACCTTGGAATACTTTTTCAAGTAACACACGGCACACAAAAGTCTCTCTGCGCTTGGAGAGCATTTTTGTTCACACACACATTTGTTTCATTCCACCACCATTATTCTATTTTTTCCTATTTCTTGCATCATTCCGAGGGAGAGTGACACTCCTCCATTCCTATAAGTCATACACAATTGAGGGATGATGTCCGAAGACTAGGAAATACAACAGAACCCATCAAGCATTTTTGGTGCCGTTGCCGGAGAAGGTTAAGCGTCGAGTTCAAAGGTGATTTGGGACGGAAGGTAAATCTCGTGATTTTCATCATGGGCCGAGGTATGTCTTCTCATTTATACATAGTTTGTTGTAGTTTGTGTTTTGTATTATGTTTTCTAATTTTTATGAAAATGTGTTAAATGCCCCATATTTCAAAAATGTGTGTGAGATTTGTGATGAGTATGGACACCTCACTAGTGAGTGCCCAATAAATTATCCGGTTTTAGAATTTGCATGCGAAGGTTCAAATTCAATTTCGGCCTCCGAAAAATTTTACTCCGACCATTATATTCCTACGAGTTATCCGAGTTATGGTTGGGAGATCGAACCTTATAATTTTTCATCCAATCTCATACCACCAAATGAATTTTACTACTATCCAACATATGAGGACTCAATCGAACAAGAATTGAAAAATATTTTTTACAAGTTTATGCAATGCCAAATGGAAGTCAATGCCCAAGTAGCCCAACAACTTTCTGAAATTAGAGATGACCTTAATGCATTGACTAATGCTATAATTACTATGCGTGAAGAACAACACCTTAAGCATAGTCAATGTATTGAGGATGATCATCTCAGTGAAATGCATATTGATGTTGAATCTCCCACCACTCCAAATTGTGAAAAACTTAATGAAGATATTATCTCACAAGAGGCTAATGAGCCCAAGCTCATTTTTCCATCTAAGAGTGGTGTTGAGATTCACATTTCTCAACTTGGGAAGGGAATTGAAATGGAGTTGAGTGTAGAAACTTTTAAAACTAAATTGTATACTCCGTTGTTGGAATTGCATAAACTTGCCTACACCTCAGTTTGGTTGAGAATTTTGAATTATTATCCTTGCTATGTTTGGATAGATGGGTTAGGAAGGGCATTGATACAACAAAAAAAAATTAAAACCAAAAAAATCAATGGGCACAAGCTCATATCCGAATTGAAGCCGAATTGACATGAGTCCTTTTTATTTTATTTTCATGTATATAGTAGTTAGATTTCTTTTATTGTTATATTTTCCTTTTCTTGATGTTGCAGTGTAGAAGTTGTATACCTCTCCCTAATTTGGACTCATTTCATTTTGAGCATTATCATAGAAAATCTCATTTAATATCATGTGCAAGTTTAAGTTGGGGGGTTTAAACAAAATTTTTTGTTTTCCCTTTAATGTGTATACTGAAGAGAACAAAAAAAAAGAGAGAGAAAGAAAAAAAGAAAAAAAAGAAAAGGAAAAAAAGAAAAAAAAAAAAAAGGGGAGGGGGGTATCTCATTTCCCATGTTACTTTCATTTTTCTCATGAAATGATTCCTTGTGCATTGAGGATAATGCATAGTTCAAGTTGGGGGGTGAGGTGCACCATTTACATTTTTCACCACTTTTTGTACATAATAGTCGAAAATGTAAAAAATTTGAAAATTTTGGACATTTTTTGTGGAAAATATCTAATATTGAACCATATTCCCCTATTCAAAGTGTATGGGTCTAGTGATTGCTTGATCTTCATTTTGAACTTTTAACACATGAATACACCATAGAAGTTCATCCTATACTTAAGTATCACATATGTACTTGCTTTTGAACTCACCCATAAGTGCACCTTGAATGTGTAATTTGGACAATTTACGGATTGAGTTCACATTTAGTGCTTGACATGAATAGTAAAGATGAGTAAGAACCCATGAGAACTTTAGTGTCAATCCTTGTTGGACGGAACTTATATTTACTCAAGGAATAATTTTTTAAATTTTAAATTTGTTCAATAGTCTCATTATGCTTGTTTCGGTTAGGTGCGTTTGTGTAGTCGATTGACTTCTCTTGAAATGCATAATGCTCCCCCATGCTTATCTAGAGGTGATCTTAGGCCATTTTTTAATATTTTGAGCCTTAGCCTTTTTCTTGTGAAATTCTATCCCTAGTGCCATGTTTGAGCCTTGTTGAAAATTCATTTCCATGCCACACAAATGACCAAGCCAGTGCAAAAAGATAAAAAAAATTACCATACCTTGGTTGTTCCGAGAGCTGACCATGATTGAAAATGAAAGGGGAGGAATGGTGATGTGGAAACCCAACAAAAATGGTGAGGAATGTGGAATTCATATGTTGAATGAAAAAGAATGATGAATCCAAGAAAAAGGAGAGAGGAAAGGGTGAAAGAAAAAAAATGATTAAAGAAAATAAAAATGTTAAGGAAAAGAAACAAAAAGTGAAGTGATGGTGTTAGCCTAGAAATCCCATAAAAAAGGAGATCTTTTTGAAATAAAGGTCATGCACTCGGAACAACCCTCTTTGTTATCCTATATCCTTCATTTTATTTGCCTCAATATCACCCCAAGGCCCCATTATAACCCGTGAAAGTCCTAAATGATCTAGAGAAGCATGGGAGGTGCATACTTTTTAAAAAAAATAGAAGTTAATTTTGCTCTCTAGTGCCCTAACATCCCTTTCATGAGATTATGCCAAGGTTGTTTCACTTTTTTTATACATGTGCTTCATTTTTGGACTATATGTGAGCATACTTCAGTTTGTGCATAAGATTCTATCTCACATATTGCTTAATGTTTTCCGTTGTAATATCTTAACCTCCAGACATCATCCCTCAATGTATGTATGGTGTGTGTGAAGGGGAGTGTCACTCTCCCTTGGAATGATGTCAAAAGAAAGGGCAACGGAATGGTGGATGAATGAAATGTCAAATATGTGTGTGTGTGTGTGTGAATAAAAATGCTCCCCAAGCGTAGAGAGACTTTTGCTTGTCATATTTTATTTGGAATCGTATTCCAAGGTCCTCTCCTCAAGGAAGGAGGTGAATCATTTTGAAGGTGATTTTGGTGAAAAACAAAGCGTAAAATCTTTTGTTGTTTGAAGTTGGTTTGTGATTTGTGTTGTGATGAAATTGAAATGAGAAACAAGTGTTGGCTAATCCGAAGGGTTCACTCCAATGGGAATGTCAAGTTAACTCGAAACCTTCCTCTAATGGTGCATAGATGAACGATTGATTCGTGGGAAGCGAGGGACGAGATAGAAGTGAGGATCCAAGCATAACCCGTGACAAGTCTACGAGATATCAAAGACTCACACCATGTCCTCACTCAACCCAGTCAAACCGAACCATCGTACATCGAGGGGAGGAAAGAAGATGAGTAGAAATGACATACCCAAGAAGAGGTCTCCCTTGGATTAGCCAACTTAAGGACTTAGCTACTCATGCTTAAAGTAAAGACAATAATGTAATGAAACAATATTATAACGAAATGAAGATTGAAGCTAAATATAAACGAAATGCACAAATATAACTTCCGAATAATTATACATGTCCATCACCTCTTACTAAAGATTTGATTAGAAACTACTCACTCTTCATTGCTTTTGTAAAGCTAAAAAAGTGAGTGATGCTCATCCCTCCAAGTAGAGGAGTTACAAGATAAAACACTTTACACAAGGAACCGATCTTCGGCAAAGAATGAGTGAATCACGCTCCACCCTTCACAGCTTTGATAAAGCTCTAGAAAAGTGAAAGAGTTTCACTCCTCTAAGGGAAGAAGGAAGCTCAAAAAATTAAAATAAAAGAAAGCAATAAATTAAAGAAAGCAATACTTAAAGAAAGCAATAATACAATAAAAGAAAACAATACTTAAAGAAAGCAATGAATTAAAAGAAAGCAATGAGCAAGAACGCAATAATACTTTTGGAGGGTTTTCCACTACCAAAAGATGAATTCTTTACAAGTCCTAAGGGGTGGTATTTATAGGCAACAAAGGAGTGTGAAAGTCTTGTTTGGTGGCTTTGAATTACACTTTGATCCCCTTTATTTTGAGCTTTGATAATTGACGCCCTATAGTTTGCATCTTTAACAATTAGCACCCTATAGTTTGCAACTTTGATAATTGGCTCCCGAGTAGTTTGTAGCTTTGACACAATTGGCTCCCCAATAGTATAGTTTTGACACACAAAATCCTAAAAAGAACAACAATTAATGTATTATCCTTAATTCACACACTAACCCTAATTTGGCTTATTTTGACTAGTTTAACTTTATTCAACTAACACAATTGACCTATTAACTAAATTAAATTATGCCTTAATTAGGTTTAATCACACATGCACATGGAGAGCATGCTAGGATAACCACAGTTTGATTCATTGTTGAGAGACACCCTTGGTGAGTTTGCATCGAAGCTTAATTTGGATAACCAAAGTGAATGTGAACTCCGTTGTGTAAATGTTTAAATTACACGTCCATTTCACACACACACGAGTTTGAAAATGAATGTGTGTGTGAATACTTTATAATAACATTTAAGGCTATGATATGATTCATATATGATTAGTTCGGGTGTATTGGACCAAGTTATTTTTGACATCCCAATGCTAGTTAGGAGATGGGCATATGTTTCAAATGTTGGATATGAGGAAAAGAAGTTTATAGGTACCTTCACTGGAAACCTTCACAAGACAAAACTCGTCCATTAGGGATCACCTAGGGGTTTAAAGGCTTATTGCATATGCTAAATGCAATTGCATAATTAGTATAGTTTTATTTTTGTTTGCTTAATTTTTACATTTACTTTGATAGGGACTAGCAAAGCTTAAGTTAGGGGTGTGATGAGCACATAATATTGCATATTTAATGGCCTCATTACATGAATTTTTACTTAACTTTGCACTTAATTACTTAGAGTTAGTCAAAGTTATGAATAAGGTGGAAATTTTGATGTTGCAAGTAATTATAGCGTAAATGATAGCTTTTAGAGCTTTGCAACTAAGTGTGAATGAGTGGTGAGGAGATGGATACATTACATGAGGATTGGGAGGCTTGGAAGGTGCAGAAAGCAAGAAAAAATGCATTTGGAAGAAAACCTTGTGGAAAGTTTTCATCGAACTTCCGAAAGGTTTAGCCCACTGGAATTGAAAAAGAGCAAAACATGACCTTTTGTTTGCATGACCTTATGTTTTCTGCATTTTGGACCATGATTCACCTCAAATCTGAAAAAGTGAAAAACACAATAGTTGTAGATAGGGATGTCCTTTGTATTGTGACAAAACTGCAGCTCAATCCAACGGTTGGATCAAACGTTATGGCAATTTTATGAAAAATGGTCGTGAGCTGTCACCTTCCAGGAGGTTTTGCCCAAAACGTCTACAACTCATCTCCAACTACTTGAGGGGCCCACCTACACTTCTCCCACACCTACCCTGACATTTTCTACACACAACTATGTCATTCTTACACAAAGTTTGCATTTGGAAGAGAAGGCATGGGAGAAGGGGAGACAGAAAGAGAGATGCTAGAAAGGGGCATAGGAGGTTCAGGCATGCCCCCACCTTGATTGTGCAGGTATCCAAAGCTCTCCAAATCATGGAATCTCTACAACACTGACCTAAGAGAGCTCCATGGATGAAAATGAAGACATATATACACCATTTCTTTAGCATTTCAAAGGGGGAGGCTACCTAAGCTTAGGAGTAGATTTTAGAGAGAGAAAGCTGGGTTTTGCAATTTCTTCACCATTTTCATTCAAGTAAGCTTTAATATTTTAGTAATTTATATTTCTTGCACTTTAATTTTGTTTATTTCAAATTGTATGCAAGCTTAGTTTAGATTCTCTAGCATTTCAAGTTTTACATTTAGGTATTTGTTTCAATATGTGTACTTTGTTCATGAATGTCATTTCTCTTTCACTTTAGCTCTTTTCTTGCAATTTCTACAAGTTCATTATTCCGTTTCTCTTCCTTGTTCTTTATATTATGTTGTTCTTGCATTTAGTATGATTAGCTAAGTTTTTAAGTTGGCAAATCCAAGGGATACCTCTTCTTGGGTATGCCATTTCAACTAATCTTCTTTCCTCCTCTCGGTGTACGATGGTTCAGTTTAACTGGGTCGGTTGTGGACGTAGTTGTGAGTATTTGATATCCCATAGACTTGTCATGGGTAATGTGATTCGTGCGTAAAGTTAACAAATTTTACTATGCCTTTTTGGACTAATTGTGCTTTGATGGAGTTTAAGTAGTAACATTTCAGGTCCTAAAGTGAATAAAGACCCAAAAACAACAAAAATCACTCTTGAATATAACACCAACACAAAAGGGAGCAAAAATGCAGAAGGTTGGAACAAAGCAAGGACGTTCAAATGTCAAACCACGTTCAAACGTCATCTGAAACCCTGCCCAGACCAGCTGCTGAGACATGGCGTGTTGCAGTAAACAAAGGGAAATGCTAAGGTACTTGAGTACCACGTTCGAACGCCACTCCACGTTCAAACATCCTCTGGAATCCTGAAAAGACTACACCATTGGAACATGGCATGTTGCAATAAGAGAGAAGAACCAAAAGCACTTGAGTACAATGTTCGAACATCACTCCACGTTCGAATGTTGTCTTGAGTGACTAAGTGTACAGTCAATGATGTCAAGACATGTGGAAGTGACTAAGTCAGAGATCAAGTCAGTGACCACAGGCCACTTGAGTGGAAGAAAGATGACGTTCGAACGCCTTCAAAGCAAAGGCAGACTTCACGTTCGAACCTCCCCTTGCAGACTGCCTACAAAATAGTTGATTCCCATGGGTGACAAATACTATTCACTCATCCTCACCTATCTCCTACCTCCCCCTCCCCTTCCTTGCCTATAAATACTCCCTTGTTGGGAGCTTAAAAGGTATTCTTCCTCTTGTAGAGTAAAAGGGGGAGCAATCTTTATTCTTGTAAAGTAAGAGTGTTTAGTAATCTAGTTCTTGAATATTTCATGTTTATGCTTTCATTTTCCATTTATATCAACCATGTTGGAGGCTTAGACTCCCTTGTAGTTGAAGTCTTTCATTTACTTATGCTAAGTCTTTACATTCATGTTGTGACAACCATGATGGAGGCTTAGACTCCCCTTGTAGTTGTACTTGCTTTTACTTACAAAGTATCAAGAGAGGTAATTCATCTTTTGGTTATGGTGGAAACCCTCCAAAAGCAACTAGCTTTCTTCTACTTTTATTGTTCATGTATTTCACTTTCATTGCTTGAACATCCTTCTTTCTTAGAAGAGTGAAACTCTTCCACTTTTCTAGAGCTTTACCAAAGCTGTGAAGGGTTGAAAGTGATTAACTTATTCTTCATTGAAGAAAAGCTCTTTGTTTAGTTGCTTTACTTAGTAGCGTCTCTACTTAGAGGGATGAGTAGCACTCACTTTTCTAGCTTTGCCAAGGCCATGAAAAGTGAGTAGTTCTTCATTCACTCTTTAGTAAGAGGTGATGAATATGAAAAGAGTATCCGAAAGTTATGTTTGTGTAACTTCTTCATGCTTTAATGCTTTATACTCCACCTGTTCATCGGACGATTGAATGCACCTAGTAAAGTTGAGGTACTTTGTATAACCAATGGCTCAATCTATGATACGGATGAATCTTGCATAGAAAGATTTGTTGGTTCAATGCAAGTACCTCGGCTAGCTCTTCTTGACAATTTTCAATCCCCACTATCATTACGCTTTATTCAAAGAATGGATCATTAATGTCATGGTTGGATGCCTTGTACAAATACTTGCTTGTTTGTAGACGGGTTAAGTCTCGACACAGACAATTCTTCTAAACTTCTAGAAAGGCATCAAATCATGTGTTTAATTCTCACAGTCCATCTTTATCTTCCGATTAACTTGCTGTTGACACGGGAGTTAATTGAGTTATAAAGCACAAACATAACAAAATGGATACTCTATTACATGTCTTGATCCTCAAGCTAAAAAGTGGTTGTTCCATTTTGAGAATCTTATATTTTGTCTAGAAAACTCTTGAAAAGAATCTTCTATTCTAATCAAGAAAACCCCACCACTCCAAACACGCAAAATTTCCAAAAGTCACTTGGTCTCTATTACTGCTTGCTTCAAAACACCAATCATAGCTCCCTGTGGATTCGACTCTGGACCTCACCGGATTATTACTACAGCTTGACCGCCTGCACTAGGGTGTACACATTTCGGATCAAGTCAAGTTTTTGGTGCCGTTGCCGGGGAGCCATAAAAGGTGTTTTACGGTAAAAGGTAAAAAGACCTCATTTTTGTGTATAACTTTGCTTTACTGTATATAAAGTTGTGTTAATTACTTTTATGTCCAAAAATGCTCCTCACTATCAAAATTTGCCAATGAATCTTCTGGATCTGTAAATCAATCTGAACCACTTTCACTTAGATCAGTAGCAGACTCTTGTGAAAGTAAAATGGCAAATGGTGAGAGACAAGAGGAAATTCCTGTAAGGGAAGGAAAAGTACCCAACATTCGAACTCTAAGGGACTACTTCAATCCCACAAGGAATAGTGTCCCCTCTTGTTTTATTTTTCCTGAAGATGCACCCCCTTTTACTGTAAAGACGAGGACAGTTCAACTACTCCCTCAATTTCGTGGACTCGAAACAGAAAACTCATATATGCATATAAAAGCTTTTCAGAAGTATGTGGAACTTTTCAAGACAATTTTGACCTGGCCAAGATGAAACTTTTCCCTTTTTCTCTAAGGGATAAAGCTTAACAATGGCTAAATTCTTTAAAATCTCTTTCAATACCTGACTGGCCGGCATTACAAAATAAATTTTTCAAAAAGTTTTTTCCTCTACACCGCACTAATGCATTGAAAAGGCAAATCATGAATTTTTCGGTCAAAGAAGGAGAAACCTTTTACCAAAGTTGGGAGAGATTCAAGGATCTACTCCAATCCTGCCCACACCATGCTTTTGAGAATTGGACATTGGTAACATTTTTCTATAACTCCCTGCTCAGTAGACTACGTCAATTTGTCGAAATGATGGCTCAAGCAGAGTTTATGAGAAAAAGTCCAGAGGAGGCATTCGATTTCTTTGATACCATATCTGATAGTTCTCATATATGGGACACCGCCTCTCCCATAACTATTGAAGCCAAACCATCTACTTTTCAAGGGGGTAAGTATGTCTTGAAAGATGATGATGACCTTAGAGCAAAAATGTCCACCCTATCTCGAAAGCTTGAAGCTTTAGAGATGAAAAAGGTTCATCAAGTTGATGTTAGCTCTTCCACAGAACAAGTGTGTGGGATCTGTGCGCTACCAGGACACCCTACTGGGGAGTGTCCCACAATTCCCACATTCAAAGAGGTTTTGTTGGAACAAACAAATGTTTTCTCCAATTTCAACAAGCCTTACTCCAACCCATACTCTGAAACATACAATCCAGGGTGGCGGAACCACCCAAACTTCAATTGGAGGAACACACAGCTAACTCCAATGAACCAACAAGGTTCACACCCACCACCTCGAGGACCTCCCGCATACCAACCATACCAACCACCACAAAAGAGGAACCTTGAAGACACACTGAACCAATTCATGTAAAGCCAAATGAACTACAACCATAGTTCCACTCAGGCTTTCACTGACTTCAAAATCCTGACCACTCAATCTTTCGAGGATCTTAAAAGTCACATTCAAAAAGTTGATCCAATCCATGACCACACATGAAAAGGGCAAGTTTCCAGCCCAACCAAAACCACCACAAGGCCAATTTCAGGTGGGAAATCCTTCATCCATGGAAAATCCACAAGGTCAAGCCCAAGTTGTCACTACACTAAGAAATGGCAAGGTGATTGATAAGACCATTCGAGACAAGCTAATTCTAAAGCCAAATCCATCCCAGTCAACTCACCAATAGAGCCTGAATCAAATAAGCCTGAACTTGTGAGAGAAGAGGAACTCGAGCCCCTGATTGAACAAGAACCAAAACCATCAAAGAAAGAAGAACCCTCGTGTTCTATTCCTGCTCCTTTTCCTCATAGACTCAAAATTGCACAGAAGTTCAATAATCAGCCAAAAATTTACGATCTCTTCAAGCAAGTAAAAATCAACATCCCACTTCTGGATGCAATCAAACAGGTTCCATCTTATGCCAAGTTTCTGAAAGACTTGTGCACAGTCAAGAGAAACCAAAATGTTCAAAAAAGAGCATTCTTGACAGAACATGTCAGTGCATTGCTTCAACACAAAACTCCTCCAAAATACAAAGATCTAGGGTGTTCAACTGTGTCATGTATCATTGGAAATTTCAGAATCGAACAACCACTGTTAGACCTTGGAGCAAGTGTCAATTTGCTCCCATTCTCTGTTTACCAACAGTTGGGTCTGGGGGAACTCAAACCCACAAGTGTCACACTTCAGTTGGCAGACAGGTCTGTTAAAATTCTTAGGGATATTGTTGAGGATGTACTTGTTCAAGTGGATAACTTTGTATTCCCTATTGACTTCATAGTCTTAGATACTCAGCCAAGCACAATATTCGGAGAATCTGATTCCTCTTATTCTTGGTCGACCCTTCATAGCAACTTCAAATACACTAATCAATTGTAAGAATGGGGTTATGAAACTAAGCTTTAGAAATATGACACTTGAGATGAATATTTTCAATGTTGCCAAACACCCAGGAGAGGACAGGGAAGAAAGAGAAATAAATTTTATTGAGTCTTTGGTCTAGGACCATCTCAACAACACATTCTGTGAAAATTCCATTGAACTTTCTTTGTCAAAATCCATCACATCTGAAACCATGGATAATGATCCAAAGAATTGCTCAATTCATGCTGTTAATACATGGGCCCCCAAATTCAAGGAACTTTCACCAAATGGCATAAAGCCACTCTCATCATGTGACAAGTCACCAAAGCTTGAATTGAAACCTCTCCCATCTGACCTCAAATATGCATTCCTCATAAAGGACGAGTCATTCTCAGTGGTAATTTCGTCTAAGCTCACAGACTTGCAAGAGTCTAAACTGATCAAAGTACTTAAAAGTCACAAAAGCACCATTGGATGGACCATTGCTGACTTGAAAGGTATAAGCCCATTAATCTGCAATCATGCTATATACCTTGAAGAGGACTCAATATCCTCTCGTCAAATGCAGCGACGACTGAACCCTCACATGAAGGAAGTAGTAAAGATAGAGGTTTTAAAGCTCTTAGATGTCGGGATAATCTTCCCCATCTCCGATAGCAAATGGGTTAGTCCAACCCAAGTTGTGCCTAAAAATTTTGGAGTCATAGTGGTTAAAAATGATGCAAATGAACTAGTACCAAGTAGAGTCGTCACAGGATGGCGGATGTGTATCGATTACCAAAAACTCAATTTGGTAACCAGAAAAGACCATTTTCCTCTTTCCTTTCTTGACCAGGTTCTAGAGAGAATTGTAGGCCATGAATTCTATGATTTCCTGGATGGCTATTTTGGATACAATCAAATTGAGATAGCACTCGATGACCAAGAGAAAACCACATTTAGATGCCCCTTTGGCACCTTTGCATTCAAAAGGATGTCATTCAAACTTTGTAACGCTCCTACAACATTCCAAAGATGCATGTTGAGTCTGTTCAGTGACATGGTCAAAAAAATTTTGGAAGTGTTCATGGATGACTTCTCTGTGTATGGTGACTCATTTGATTTGTGTCTGGCCAACCTAGAAAAAGTATTGATAAGATGTCAAGAAGTAAATCTGGTGCTCAATTGGGAGAAATGTCATTTCATGGTAACACAAGGCATTGTCTTAGGTCACATTGTGTCATCTGTGGGCATGAAAGTTGACAAGGCCAAAATAGATCTGATTGGGAATTTACCTGCTCCCAAGACTGTAAAAGATGTCTCATCATTTCTAGGACATGCAGGATTTTATAGGAGATTCATAAAAGATTTCAGTACCATAGCTAAACCCATGTGTCATCTCCTAAGTCGGGACGTAATCTTTGAGTGGAGTGAAATGTGCCAAAAAGCTTTTTACAAGCTTAAAAACATGTTAATTTCTGCCCCATTAATGCAACCCCCTGATTGGACTTTACCCTTTGAGCTAATGTGTAATGCAAGTGACTATGTTGTAGGTGCTGTGTTGGGTCAACGAAAAAATAAGAAGCCACATGTGATTTACTATTCAAATAAAACTTTAAATGATGCTCAAATGAACTATTCGACAACTAAAAAAAAATTACTTGTCGTAGTCTTTGCTTTGAAAAAATTTCGTTCTTATCTTGTTGGTTCTTCTGTTACTGTGTTCACTGACCATGCAGCATTAAAATTTTTGCTCACAAAGAAGGATGCTAAACCTAGGCTCTTGCGATGGATACTCTTACTTCAAGAGTTTGACTTGGTCATTAAGGACAAAAAGGGTGTTGACAATGTGGTAGCATACCATCTTTCTAGGTTGACTTACGAATTTCATAAGGATGGAATGCCAATCAATGAAAAATTTCCCGATGAACAATTGTTCATAATTGATGAGACCCCATGGTACGCTGATATTGCTAATTTTCTTGTTATTGGAACACTCCATTCGTCATTTTCCCCCACCGACAAAAAGAAATTTTTGAGAGAGGTTTGCAATTTCTTTTAGGAAGATCCGTACGTATTTAAGTACTGTAAGAATCAAATCATAAGACGTTGCATCCCTACTCAAGAAAGCAAATAGGTAATAGAATTTTGTCATTCCGAAGCATGTGGAGGTCATTTTTCATCCAGAAAAACCACTGCAAAAATTTTGCAGTGCGGATTTTACTGGCCCACACGTTTCAAAGATGTCCATGTCTTTTGTTCAACTTGCGTAGATGTCAAACGTTGGGAAATATTTCAAAGAGAAACATGATGCCTCTAAACCCCATTCTGATAATTGAAATTTTTGACTGTTGGGGCATTGATTTTATGGGACCATTTCTCCCTTCTTTTGGCTATCTATACATTTTTGGTAGCCATAGACTATGTATCCAAATGGGTTGAGGCAATTCCATGTCAGAATAATGATCATCAAACGGTGATCAAGTTTTTAAAAAAAATATTTTATCCTAATTTGGAATCCCAAAATCCATCCTAAGTGATGGAGGTGCTCATTTTTGTAATTGACCTTTTTGGAATCTGATGAAAGAATACTTGATTTTTCACAAAATTGTAACTCCATACCATCCACAAACTAGTGGACAGGCTGAATTGGCTAATCGAGAGATCAAATTAATTTTTAAAAAAATGGTAAATCCAGACAACAAAGATTGGTTGTCAAGACTAACTGATTTACTTTAGGCGTATTATACTATTTTTGAAACAATTTTGGGCATTTCTCCTTATCGACTAGTCTATGGAAAGCCTTGTCATCTACCTGTGGAATTGGAACATAGGGCATACTGGGCTATTAAGGCAATGAACTTTGACATGGACAAAGCTGGACTAACAAGAAAACTTCAGATTAATGAATTGGAGGAATTAAGAAATGAAGCATATGAAAATGCTAAGATTGCAAAATCCAAGATAAAAATTTTCATGACAAAAACATAGTGCAAAAGTCTTTTGAACCTGATCAAAAAGTTCTACTTTTCAATTCAAGACTCTGCCTTTTTCTTGGAAAGTTGAAATCAAGATGGACTGGACTTTACATTGTCAAAAAAATATTTGAATATAGGGCAGTGGAAGTGGAGAACCCATCAAACGGTAATGTCTTTACCGTCAATGGTCAGAGATTGAAACCCTTTGTGGAGGACTTTGTCAAAAATGTGTAGACCATTCTTTTAATGGATCTAGAACAGCGCTTCGATAAAAGTGTCTGTCGACAGAAAAAAAGGGTCGGGTCAGGGAGAACCCGGTCCACCCCGAACCACATCACCGCCTTTATAATGCCCCACCCCATTTTCTCCCTTTCCACGCACCTCGGTCCCTTTCCCCTTTCTTTTCTTTTCTTTCTTCTTCTTCTTCTGCTGTTCTTCTTCTTCTCCACTGTTACGATAGTCTGGACCCAACAACACCATGACCATACTACCGAAAGATCCCATCCTTTGTCTCATAATCTATGTGTGTTTACTTTATTTGTACATGGCTATGCTTCTTCTTTCTGCACTCAGAATCAAGGGTTATCACCCTAACCCAAATCTGCAACGAGATGGTTAATTTGTGTATTTTGCTTGTAGGTTTCGGCTAATGAACCAGATCTCTACCATTCAAAGCTCAGCTGATCGATAAATTCAAAAGATTGGGGACAATGTTCAGTTTAGGCTGGGGAGAGAGAACTATAGTTTATATGAGCCTGAGCCTGTTAGAAAAGTTTTTAAAAAATTTATGTTATTGTTGTAGTTCTTGACCAGATTATGTAACATAGTTTTACCATGTTTTATATTTTGATGATTATGTTTGTAGGTCATCTCTAATTGTCTTTGTGATTGGTAGATGTTAAAGAACCAGATAGTGAGTTTTAATAGTATAAAAAGCATGGATGCTAAAATTTTTTGGTTTAGTCTAGGAGTTCTATGAACTTTCCCTTCTGATGTGCACACTATGATCATGAGAAAAGCAAGATTAGTGAGAAAGAATGAGATCCGAGAACAACAAGCAAAACCCTTGTGCGGTCGAAGCACTTATGCCAAACGCCGTCGTGCTAAAAGATTGGGTGCCTGTAAACAGTGTGGTAGATATTTTCACGAGAAGAGATATAATCAATGTTCTAAACCAATATTCGGTCAAGCGCTTGATCGATTAGACTGGATAGTAAATTGGCAGAGTAAGGATTATCCTGACACGCCATCCTATTCTGATACTTTACTTAACCAGTTCATGGGATAAGAAATTGGGAGAGTTACTAGTGGTTTAGATGGCACAGAGACAAATGAAAACTCGGATTAGAGTAGTTAGGATGAAAGCCAAGGGTCCGAATTTTTGTAAAAATTGTGAAAATCTTTTTGTTTTGTACAAAATCTTTTGAAATAAAAAACATGGGCCGAGTAAAGGAACATCCCGATATACCAACCAAAAGCGTGGGTAGGGATTTGTCCTGAGACGCCATGAAATTTGGTTCAAATTTTTGTGAATAAAATTTTGTAATTGTACATAGTGTAGTGTAGAAATGTTTTTGTTTTGGTTCAACGTTCGAATGCCAACTGACGTTTGAACGTTAACTGCTTACAATACTCTGCTTCTGATGAACTCTCTGATGAAACCAAAAGTACTTGGAGCTCAACACGTTCGAATGCCAATAGACCGTTCAAACGTGACTCAACGTTCGAACGCCAATAGAACGTTTGAATGAAGAGAGCTCACAGTACTTTGGCCTTTGACAAAACTCAAAAGTATTGGGAGCTCCTAATGTTTGAACGAACATCCCCGTTTGAACAATATTTCAAAAATCCTTCTACAAACGTTCGAACGTTGGTGACGTTCGAATGTTGCAGCTCAGAGTATAAAAGCCTAAACATCTGATTCATTTAGAAATCCCCAAAATCCCTTTAAAGCTTCGAAACCCTAGAGCTCGTCTTTCACTCCTCAGACCTCAATCCATCCTCAGAACCCATGAAAACTTAAATTCAACCCTCCCCAACTCATTTCCACCTCAAAAACTTTAATCCCGTATAGAAATTTCCAAGTTTTCAGCACCCTCTCAACTTCAAGAACGTTTGAACACCATGCCTAGGGTGAAGCTCCCTGCCAGGTGCACTCCACCAGTGAATCAAGAACCAAACTGCATAGAAGAAGTCATTCAAGAAAAGGAAGGGAAACAAAGAAGAAATAGATATGATCGTACTAGATTTCCCAGCGCCCTTAAGGCTGAGAGGTATGAAAAAATTTTCCAAAATCATGTTGTGGTTTGTGAACATGATGTAGTAATTTTTGATTTTGCTGAGTTGGGCCTGTTGGAAGAGATGGAAAGAAGGGAATGGGTGTGGCATTTGAGAAACAGCAGAGACGCCGTTGTTAACTTGGTGAGGGAGTTCTACTCCAACGCCGAGATCATCAACGGCGCAATCCGAACATATGTTCGAGGCACCCACATCGATGTGGATGAGGAATGTCTTTTGGAGGTGAGAAAAGACATGGCTCAGGTACAAAACCCAGTGTACCCACCCAAGAAAAATGTGGTGTTGAATGTTGTTGGAAGAGAGTTGACAGGGCAAGCTGATTTTTCATGGGGAGAGAGAAAATTTTTGAAACAAGGGGAACTTACTAACAAGTACAATATGCTTAATTTGATTGCGATGGCGAACTTCTCGCCAATAGGAAAAAAAATGAGATTTTGCCCGAGATGGCACGATTGCTCTATGCACTAGGGCAAGGGCATAGTATTGACCTCCCCTCGATGGTTTTGAATGAGATGAAGAAGGGGCGCGACGTAAAGAGGAGTGCACTCCCATTTGGCACACTTGTGACGGAGATTTGCACCGACAATAGAGTGAAGGTGAGGCCAGAAATGAACATTCAAAAGCCAATAGGACCACTGAACAAAGGGTCATTCAAAAGAAGCTTAGGACATAGTGATGCCCCGGTGGCCAGGGAATAGATGAGGTGCAAAAGGAGTTGGATGCTGAAGAACAAAGAGAAATGGAGACCAAGAGAGAGCAGCCAGATCAAGTAGGCCCCAGCATGACCACCCGACGATCTCTACGAGACATCATGCTTAGCATTGAAGCTAAGTAGGATGAGATCTTGAGACTTTTGAGGGGTGGAGCTGGTAGTGCGGGTGGTGCTAGTGATGCTGGTGGAGCTAGTGGTGCTGATGGAGAGAAAGGAGAGGATTGAGTATTTCTATTCTTGAGAGGAGAGGAGTAGATCATTTCTGTTCTTGAGGGGAGTAGATAATTTCTGTTCTGAATAGGTTGTTAATTCTTCTCTGAATAGTCTTTAGGAGATTTCTGTACCGTTGTGAAAAATTTTCCTTCTTGATAATTCTTGTGGTAGTTTTGTGAGCATTGTGGACACTTGTATATGATTGTCGATAGTTGAAGTGATATTTTGAATGGATTAATTGTATCATTGACATTACTGTAAATGAGTATCTTTTATGCAATGAATGATTCAGTTTATCACTTTTATTTGTTTAAAATGCATGTATAGGGTTAGCACTCTAATTCTTGTTAATAACAAAACACATGTGGATGTTAAGATTACTTGTGAAAATAACTAAGCACATAATCAGTTTGACACTTCAACTTAACACCCATGACTTAAAACCCTAATTTTTGGAACAGTGATGCTATCTTTATGCTTAAATTGTCAAATGTAAATAAGCATTTGTTATTCTTAAAGTACAAGGTGATCAAACTCGAAAACGGAATCGTTATATAACTAACATTCCATGGAACACCCACCATGACCAGTGGAGATGACAAAGAAAATCATGGTAAGTCTTGAGCTTTACACTGCTTTTTGAGATGATACCAACAATTACTCAAAGTAAGCTCTTTCACTTCTAATCTCTTTCAATAATCTCATTAAACTTGTTTTGATTGATGCAACTAAAGTGATCTATTTGTCATAACCCACATGGAACTTTTGCATACATACATATGCACATACTTGAGAAAGGATCTTAGGCCATCTTTGGATCGACTTTGAGCCTTAGCTAATTCTTCTACAAAAGTCTAACCCTAGTCAACCATGATTGAGTCTCAAATAAATGAATTCTTTTTCGCCCGTGTAATGACCAAAGCCACAAAAGCACACATTTACTATACCTTGCTATCGAATTTCTTGCACCCTTTTGCAAATCAATATGATACAGAAAGACAAGAAAAATAGAAAAGAAAAAGGTGGTCACCGTTCAATGACAGAAAAATCAATGAAAACAAAAGAAAAGATACAGTGAGACAGAGGATTGTCAAGAAAGCGAAATATGGGAAAAATAAAAGAAGGAGATCCCAACCCCAGGCAGAGTGTCAAAAAGTTAGAAAGAGGTGTGCTTTACTGCATAAAAAGATAGCTTTTGATCACCTTAACGTCATTTCATTAGCCACTGACCTCTGGCCCCATTACAAACTACAAAAAGTCCTAGGTGATCTCAAGGGTGATGCATATGTATGTGATCTACTACAAGTGGGGTATGTTAACTAGAATTTCTTTATTTACATCAATATTCTTCCATGAGATTATGCCAAAGTAAAGTTTGTTTTCCTCAAAACTTCACTCTTATACTAATGATGCATGAGATTTTTTCGACTGGCCATCTTCTGATCACATGCCACCTTTGAGAGTTATGTCACTACAATTGGAGCGATTTGTTTTGCTAAGAGCATTCCTAGAGAGACTTGTGTAATCAAAGCTATCCATGGAAGGTGGAAAAAGGGAATGATTGTGACATACCAACTCTTGTTTCCAGTATGACCATCTTACTACTCAAAGAATCTCAAATGCAAATGCGACAGGTGCTAATTTTTGCATAAAGAGAGTACCAATGGAAGAGAAATGTAGGTAATAAGTCATGATTGAGGGTTGAGTGTCGCAACGACCATGATGCTAATTCATTTTTTAGTCAGTAATCTTGCACACACATTTGTTCGACTGAAGTTTGTGGGTAGCTTCACTTAAAACCCTCACGAGACAACACTCGTCCACTAGGCTAAACCTAGCAGTTCAACGGCTTGTTGCATAAGGTAAATGCAACCGGATGAGCAACGAAAAAGGCATTGGGAATAGATTTACCTTTCATTGTCATTCTATTACTAGAGACTAGCAATATTTAGGTTGGGGGCTGTGATTCGTGCATAAAGTTTAACAAATTTTACTATGCCTTTTTGGACTAATTGTGTTTTGATGGAGTTTCAGTAGTGACATTTCAAGTCCTAAAGTGAACAAAGTCCAAAGAACAACAAAAATCACTCTTGAATGTAACACCAGCACAAAAGGGAGCAAAAATGCAAAAGGTTGGAACAAAGCAAGGACGTTCAAATGTCAACCCGCATTCGAACGTCACCTGAAACCCTGCCCAGACCAGCTACTAAGACATAGCGTGTTGCAGTCAACAAAGGCTCAGGTACTTGAGTACCACGTTCGAACGCCACTCCACGTTCGAACGTCCTCTGGAATCCTGAAAACACTACACCTGGCATGTTGCAGTAAGAGAGAAGAACCAGAAGCACTTGAGTACAACGTTCGAATGTCACTCCACAATTGAACGATGTCTTGAGTGACTGAGTGTACAGTCAAAGATGTCAAGATGTGTGGAAGTGACTAAGTCAGAGATCAAGTCAGTGACCACAGGCCACTTGAGTGGAAGAAAGATGATGTTCGAACACCAGACAACGTTCGAACGTCCCCCTGCAGACTGCCTGCAAAATAGTTGATTCTCAGGGGCGACAAATACTATTCACTCATCCTCACCTATCTCCTACCTCCCCCTCCCCTTCCTTGCCTATAAATACTCCCTTGTTGGGAGCTTAAAAGGCATTCTTCCTCTTGTAGTGTAAAAGGGGGAGCAATCTTTATTCTTGTAAAGTAAGAGTGTTTAGTAATCTAGTTCTTGAATATTTCATGTTTATGCTTTCATTTTCCATTTATATCAACCATGTTGGAGGCTTAGACTCCCCTTGTAGTTGAAGTCATTCATTTACTTATGCTAAGTCTTTACATTCATGTTATGACAACCATGATGGAGGCTTAGACTCCCCTTATAGTTGTACTTGCTTTTACTTACAAAGTATCGAGAGAGGTAATTCATCTTTTGGTTATGGTGGAAACCCTCCAAAAGCAACTAGCTTTCTTCTACTTTTATTGTTCATGTATTTCACTTTCATTGCTTGAACATCCTTCTTTCTTAGAAGAGTGAAAGTCTTCCACTTTTCTAGAGCTTTACCAAAGCTATGAAGGGTGGAAAGTGATTCACTTATTCTTCATTGATGAAAAGCTCTTTGTTTAGTTGTTTTACTTAGTAGTGTCTCTACTTAGAGGGATGAGTAGCACTCACTTTTCTAGCTTTGTCAAGGCCATGAAAAGTGAGTAGTTCCTCATTCACTCTTTAGTAAGAGGTGATGAATATGTAAAAAGTATCTGAAAGTTATGTTTGTGCAACTTCTTCATGCTTTAATGCTTTATACTCCATCTATTCATCAGACGATTGAATGCACCTAGTAAAGTTGAGGTACTTTGTATAAACAAGGGCTCAATCTATGATACTGATGATTCCTGCATAGAAAGATCCATTGGTTCAATACAAGTACCCTGACTAGCTCTTCATGACAATCTTTCAATCCCCACTATCATTGTGTTTTATTCAAATAATGGATCATTAATGTCATGGTTGGATGCCTTATAGAAACACTTGCTTGTTTGTAGACAGGTTAAGTCTCAGCACAGACAATTCTTGTGAACTTCTAGAAAGGCATCAGAATCATGTGCTTAATTCTCACAGTCCATCTTTATCTTCCGATTAACTTGCTGTTGACACGGGAGTTAATTGAGTTATAAAGCACAAACATAACAAAATGGATACTCTATTACATGTCCTGATCCTCGAACTAAAGAGTGGTTGTTCCATTTTGAGAATCTTATATTTTGTTTAGAAAACTCTTGAAAAGAATCTTCTATTCTAATCAAGAAAACCCCACCACTCCAAACACGCGAAATTTCCAAAAGTCACTTTGTCTCTATTATTGCTTGCTTCAAAACACCAATCATAGCTCCCTGTGGATTCAACTCTGGACTTCACCGGATTATTACTGTAGCTTGACCGCCTGCACTTGGGTGTACATATTTCGGATCAAGTCATTATGCTTGGATCCTCACTTCCATTTAGTCTTGCGCTTCCCACGAATCAATTGAACATCTAGGCACCATTGGAGGAAGGTTTCGAGTTGACTTCACATTCCCATTGGAGTGAATCCTTCTGATTAGCCAACACTTGTTTTCCATCACAATTCCATCA
The DNA here is from genome assembly GCA_963454935.2 of Ilex paraguariensis. NCBI lineage: Eukaryota > Viridiplantae > Streptophyta > Magnoliopsida > Aquifoliales > Aquifoliaceae > Ilex > Ilex paraguariensis. The sequence continues at coordinate 49,997 of CAUOFW020001169.1, forward strand.
AAACACTAAAACAAAACTCAAACCAAAATATTTTTACAGTTTTCCATTTTTACAAAATCACCTTCACACAACTTGACCTCCTTCCCTGAGGAGACGACCTGAGAATACTTTTCCAAGTAAAACACGACACATAAAATTCTCTCTGCGCTAAGGAGCATTTTTGTTCACACACAAACATTTCCTTCATTCTGAAGGAGAGTGACACTCCTCCATTCCTATAAGCCATACACAATTGAGGGATGATGTCTAAAGACTAGGAAATACAATGGAACCCATCAAGCAGTGGCCCTGTTGGTCGTCAGACTTAGGTACTGAATTGTTAACAGGGAGTGTATCTTCGTCAAAGTGAAAGTCCCTCAGAAGGTTGGATCATATGTTCATATTAACTTTGAGTGATATATTTGGATGATCACTCGCCAGTGTAGTACTGTATTGATGTTATTAATGTATTGATGTTATTGTTTTCAAACTTCATTGTTTTTGTTCAACGTTTGCTGCTCTAAAATTTATGTATGAAATAAACTATTTTGATTCTTCACAATAATGAAAAGCTATGTATTTTCAAACTCGTTTGTTCAGCATTGAGTTACTCTACTGAGTTTTTGATGTTCACCCTCCATTATTTTCCCTTTTTCATATTAGCAGGTTGCGGGGAAGTTTGTGAATGATTGATAGGCCAATTTTTAGGGTTTTCATTATGAGTGTTGAATAATATTATTGAGGCATGTAAATTGTAGTGAGCTTGATGTGCATTTGTAAAATGTAAAAAGCCTATGACTGAGTTATCATAGTTGTGTGTAAAAAGTTCATCTATTGAGCTTAATAACAATCACTCATTATGTTTATGGAATTGATATCATAGTTTACTCATTGTTTGGAGACTGTATCATTTAGTACTTATGAAGGTTATTATTACCTTGAATATTATGAAAATGGATTGAGGCATTACAGTTTGGTATCAGAGCATAGCTTTGAGATTCTATAAACTGTCCTAGGCTTAGTTACTTAGGATGATGACCTACTGGTATTGGTGGAATTGATTCATGATGAACATAAGATTTTTCATATCAAAGGTTTTACTTGTGGTGACTTATCTATCTGCTTTGGATTAACTTTGATTTTATAGAAGATAACTTTTAGGGATGATTTGTGCATGGACTTTTTGGTGTAGGGTCACACTAATTTGATTACTATTTTATCAAAGGTGCATAGCGTTAGCGCAGTGCAACAATTAGGGGCAAACCAAGTGAACGTGATAAAGGGATGTGTGTTTACAATGACAAATGAGGATGCGCAAAAGCATTGAGGTAAGTATACTTTTTGAATTGACACCTCAATATTACTGTATAAATTTAAGGATTTATTATGATGTAATGTCAAATTTTGAGGATGGAATTTCTTTTAAGCTGGGTAGACTGTAACAACCTAGTTTTAGAAGAACGAAGATTGGGACAAGAGCAAGTGTAAAAGCGATTAAGGGTTCAGAGTTTTGATAATTGGACGCTTGGTTATTTTCCTTGTTGTTTTCTAACCACTAACCATCACCTTTTAGCATGTATAGAATATGGATGAAGGGGAGTGTCACTCTCCTAAGGGTGATGTCAAAAGAAAGGGCAAGGAGATGGGGGAAATGAAATGATGGTAATGTGATGTGTAAATGCACAAAAATGTGTGTGTGTACAAAAGTGATCCCCAAGCGCAAGGAGACTTTCACGGGTCGTGTTTTACTTGGTGGTATTCCAAGATCATTTCCACGAGGAAGGAAGTAAACCGAGGGGAAGGTGATTTTGGGAGAAAGAAAGTGTAAAATCTTTGGTTGTTGAAAGTTGTTTGGTGAAGTTTGTTTTGATGCTAATAAAATGAGAAACAAATGTTGGCAAATCTAAGAGGTCACTCTAATAGGAATACCGTCTCAACTCGAAACCCTCCTCCAATGGAGCATGAATGAACGATTGATTCGTGGGAAGCTAGGGATAAGATTGGTGAGTATCTAAGCATAAACCGTGACTAGGCCTACAAAATATCAAAGACTCACCAATTTATCCACCCTCAACCCAGTCAAACCGAACCATTGAACTCTGAAAGAAGGAAGGAGAATGAGTTGAAATAGTATACCCAAGTGGAGGTTCCCCTTGGTTTTGCCAACTAAACGATTTAGCTACTCATACTTAAAATGAAATTTACAATGTAATGAGAATGCATTGCAAAGATATGAAGTTCTAGAGTAACTAGATACAAGAAAACATAAGCTATAAGAGAGTATATTGAATACCCATTTGAAAACTAAGAAAATGAAGAACTTTGATGCATTAATGGTGAAAGCTTTAAAAGAGCATTGAATTTGCATTGAACTTGAAGGAAAACAACATTAATGACATTAAATGAAGTTCTAAAGATTCATACATGGGATTACAAGACAATGTATTGAAAGAAATGCAAAAAATCTCAATTTTCTCTTGCTAGAACCCTATTCATCATCTTCTCCATACTCTTTCTCTATATATCTGTGTAATGTGTAGAATGATGAATCATCCAGTCATTTTTCCCCCCAAAATGTCCATAGTCTCCTCCCTCCTACTGAGTGATGTGATTTCCATCCACAGGGACTACATGATGTAGACTAGGACCAGCCTCCACTCTTCTCTGTTCCAAGCTTCTCCTCTCTCCTCCTCATTAATGCCCAAGCATCATAAAGACCAAGTAAGGGTGAGGGAGGCCTCTTGGACATGTAAGGAATGTCTAGAGACTTGATGGAGTAGTGCAAGTGGGACCCCCAAGCTGCAAAGTTGAGTTACAGGCTGTCTAGAAAATTTAGCAAAAACCTTCCAGAAGGTCAAAATAAAACCTTCTAGAAGGTGTGTGCAAGAACAGTTAAATGAAAAGGTCAATAGGAAAAACCTTCCAGAAGGTTGACATAAACCTTCCAAAAGGTTTGTGCAAAAATAGTTAAATGAAGGGGTCAGCAGGCAAAATCTTCTGGAAGATTCATTCCAGTAGACAGAACCTTTCGAAAGGTTTCACTCTAGTGGACAAAACCTTCCTAAAGGTTCATTCCAAGTTTCACTCCAGTGGACAAAACCTTCTGGAAGGTTCATTCCAGTAGAGAAAACCTTCTGGAAGGTTTTTGACCAACTTGAATTTTCTTGGTTTTTTTTCTTGGTCTCTTAACCCTCCAAACCTTCCTTTAAGCTAGCCCTTCCTCATTATTGATCTCACCCACTTCAATGGGGGTTTAACTCATGTCATTTACATCATTTTACCTGCATTCACACAAGATTCCATCAAAACGCAAGTTAAACCCAAATCTCCCCAATTTCATGACAAAAGCAAGTATAAGAGGCATATTAGTGCACAAAATATGTCATGTTTTTATGCTAATCATTGGACTAGGGATTGATAGCTTTGGAGTGTATGCGTAAGTATTCTGGAGATGGTTAGGATGTTTGTTTAGTGTAGGAATGCTTGGTTATTTCCGTTGTTGTATTTCTAATCTTTGAATATCATCTCGTGATATGTGTATAGATTATACAGATAGGGGAGTGATTAACCCTAATTAGTGTGTAAACTATAATGATTAAGTAATCAACTTTGTAAGATAAAAAAACTAAAAATTATCAATTAGGAGTAATTATAATTTGTGTGGAAATTAAAGTTTTAAATACTTTATGTTTAAATTTCAAGGTCTAATGCAGAAATACTAGAGAATACAAGGCAATTTTGCAAAACTTGAAACGACAAAGGAGCAAAGTGTAATATAGACACATGGAACATCCAGCGCGCGACACATGCACCAATTGCAAGGCACCTTGAAGCTTAAGAACAAGACACTTGGAACCTCTTGCAAGGCAACACCATCCGGATGGTGATCCTAGGGTTCGGATGGTCACTAGGTGGCAAAGCCTTACCTTTCCACTTCAGCCTTACCTTTCCACCTCATGCTTGCATTTTGCCTATATATAGGAGTGTTCTCCACCATTCCAAGGAGGCCGACCATCCTAGAGCTCCAAAGGGAGAAATCCAAGGAAAGAAAAAGAGAGAAAAAGAAAGAAAGAAAGAGAAACTCAAATACAAAGCCAGTCTATCCTACACCAATATTCTGTATTTTTACATCTTTGTTGTATCTTTCTATTCGGATAGTTGAACTACCACCACTTTCTTTGTCTTAATTGATAATAAAAGGTGGTTGTGTTTCAGTTGTTCCATGTGAAAGAAGTTTTAGGGTTTATATTTTAATTTCAGTTGTAATGAAAACTGCCCTCACTTCTTGCTTGTTTGTAGCAATGGAGAGTGAGTAGTTCACTTATACCCTTCGGTGAAGGGTGAACATATGTATATTATTGGTGAACTTCTGGAAATACTGATGTTTTATTTATATCTTTATCTATATATGTATTATAAGCTTCATGCATGATACAGTGATGTGCGTAGTTTCGGTGTTGTGGCTGAAATTATGTCATCAGTGCATCATCAACCTGCCGGTAAAACAACCACAGCATTCCTATCGGTATGGTTTGTCCTCCACCGAAACATTGTGGATGTTTAACTATTGTATGGTACTAAGCCTAAATGATCATCATGAATGGATTGTTCTTGTGGATTATTAGGGTTGTTCATATATAATAATACTGTCAGATGAATATCTACGGTGTTCCTATCGGTATAGCTGGTCCTCCACTGGACGTTGAGGATGTTCTACTGTAGCATGCTATAACTATCAAATTAATGACCTAAGTGATCCTCATGAACGGCTTATCCTTCTAGATTACTTAGATCGTTTAATTGGTATAAATGATAATATTCCCAATTGAACAACCACAGCATTCTTATCGGTATGGTTTATCCTCCACTGGAACACTGAGGATGTTTAACTGGTATATATGTATCACAGATGGAGTCAAATGAATAATTCAAGTATTCCTCATGAATGGCTTGTCCTTCTGGTTTGCTTGGATTAATCACTTGATACATCTATAACTAGCTAATCTAAGAAGTTGTTGTGTTATGACTAATACCACCAGTTAACCTAAAAAGTGGTGGTGATATGGTTTATTATGTACGCACCTACTATTATGGAAACAAATGAATAATTCAAGTGATCCTCATAAATGGCTTGTCCTTCTGGTTTGCTTGGATTAATCAATTGTCATGGATACCACCAACTAACCTAATAAGTTGATGTGTGATGGTTTATATACATCAGACCTACCGATTGACTTTTTAATTGCTGTAAGGTAGCATTTCCAGTGTTCAACTAATATAAAGCATATGGAACCCCTAAACTAAAGGGTACCTCTTATATTATTGTCATTAATACGCTTACCTACACACTTTATTTAAAATAGTTGTTAATCTAAGCTCATGTCACAAGCTATCAAATGATACACTACTTCAAACAACAATTTTACTATTTTTTATTTTAAAATCTAAATTACTAAAACTCTTCGTGGGATTGATACTTGGACTTAAACTGAGAAAATTACAATTCGACTACTTATACTTGGATGTAAAATATAATATAAATTAGATCACAAAATAGTGAGAATTAGGAAGTGTCACTCTCCCTCAGAATGATGCAAGAGATGGGAAAACGGATGTGTAGTGGAATGAATGAAATGTGTGTATGTGTGTGAACAAAAATGCTCCCCAAGCAAAGGGAGATTTTGTGTGTCATTTTTTACTGGGAAAAGTATTCCAAAGTCGTCTCCTTAAGGAAGGAGGTGAATCGTGTTGAAGGTGATTTTGGTAAAAGGAAAAGTGTAAAAATCTTTTTTGTTTAAGGGTTGTGATTTATATCTTGATGGTATTTGAAATGAGAAAAAATAAATGTTGGCTAATTCGAAAGGTTCACTCCAATGGGAATGTCAAGTCAACTCAAAACCTTCCTCCAATAGTGCATAGATGTTCGATTGATTCGTGGGAAGCGATGGATGAGATGGAAGTGAGGATCCAAGCATAACCCATGACAAGTCTATGGGATATCAAAGACTCACAATCACATCTACACTCAGTCCAGTCAAACCGAACCATCGTACATTGAAAAGATGAAAGAAAATGAGTTAAAATGGCATACCCCAGAGGAGGTCTCCCTTGGATTAGCCAACTTAAAAGCTTAGCTACTCATAATGCAAGCAAGAACGTAAACACAATGAAGTTACATTGTAAGAAATGAAGCTTGGAACTTAAACTAATGTAAGAAAACACAAAACTACAGAAAAGTGCATTTAATACCCATTTGAAGAGCTTTAGATGGAAACTTAAATGCATTATGGTGAAAGCTAGAATAAAGGATTAAACTTCCAATAGACTTGAAATAAATGAAATTAAAGACTTTAAATAAAGCTTAGAAGATCATTTCAAGAGACTACAAGACAATGTACTAAAGAAAATGCAAAAATATTAACTTCTCTCTCTAGTACTATTCATCTTCTTCTTTAGACGCTCTCTCTCTATATTACAGTGTATATGGAATGATCCTGGATAACGGTGTATTTCCTTGCCAAAAACGTCCATGGAGAGCTCCCATAGGTGTGTGGTAGGCCTTACACCAAAAGGGGGCTGATAGGGATGGGTTGGTGTAGGGTAAGACAAGCCTAGCCTTTTCTCTCTTGCCATGCCTCTTCTCTCTCCTCCTCATAAATGCACAAGTCATCCAAGTCCAAGTAGAGGTGAGGGGAGGCCTGTGGATGTGTAAGGGATGTCAGGGGATTTGTTAGAGAAGTGTAGATGGGGCCCCCAAATGATAGAGTTTGAGTTGTAGGCTGTCTGGGCAAAACCTTCCGAAAGGTCAACAGAAACCTTCCAAAAGGTTTGTGCAAGAATAGTTAAATGAAGCAACCAATAGGCAAAACCTTCCAGAAGGTTTATTCTAATCGGCAAAACCCTCTGGGAGGTTTCGCTTCAATAGGAAAAACCTTCCAAAAGGTTTAATCTAGTATGCAAAACCTTCCGGAAGGCTTTGGCAGTGCAAAAGAAGACCAAGGCAAAACCTTCCGAAAGGTTTTCAACCAACTTACATATTTCTTGATTTCTTCACTCTCTAAACCTTCCTTTAAGCAATCCCCTCATCTTCATTGACTTCAAACACTTCAATGGGGGCTTTACTCATATCATTTACATCATTTTACCTGCATTCACACAAAACTCCATCAAAACAAAGAATAAACGCATTTCTCCCCAAATTCATGACAAAAGCAAGTATAAAAAGCATATTAGCATACAATATATGTCATGTTTTTGTGCTAATCAAATGACTGGTGATAAAAAGATAGGTCGGGAAGCGCAATAGGGCGAATTAGGGTTAGCGCTTATCAGGGTGTTAAGGGTGCAAGGAATTCCACTCACAGATCAAATTGAGGGTCAATTTGATGTCCAAAAATTTAATCGGTAATTTTCTAATGCATTATTTAATATGTGAGTAATTTTTAAAAATATATATATTCTTTAATTGATTTTTCAAAATTTGTGCAAAAATAAGAATTTTTATTTTTATTTTTCTTTCTTTATTCCCTACCACATAGGTCCGCTTCATCTGCCTTTTTTCGGGTCCCCATGCCTGCTTGTTTCGTGTGGGCCATCAAAGCAAATAACACACCAAAAACCAAAAATAGGAAAACCAACTCCCAAATCAAAGCAAACATATTACTTGCCATGATCACCAAATTCTAACCTTGAGTGAAGTAGTTAAGGAATTAGTTGGATGCCCAAAGGTTTTTAGATGGCTTAGAAGATTTCTATCAAGAGGAGAGAGTGTTTGAGAGGAGAAGAAATGAGAAATATGAAATGAAAATTGGCTTTTCCCTTTTTAAAACCCTTAATATTCGCAAATTGGATACCCAAGTGTTCTATCTTCTAGATATCGGTACCTCTTTGACTTGGTACTAGTACCTGCCCTTAATTCTATAAAAAAAAAATCTTTCCTGCTGCTTTTCACTCCCATTCCACTTTATCTAAATTATTTGACTCCAAAAAAATTCTAACAAGCTAATTCCTTACTTTACTATCCAAAAACATGATCCACGCTATAGAATCACACTGTCTAACTTTGCCCGATTTCATTTACCAAATTGCAACGCGATTTAATTCTTGACAATTTCAAAATACACGTAATGGAATTCTAATTTAAAAATAAAATTGAAACACCATCAAGTAAAGCACAATAACAAAATCTACTGTATTCCAGTTTCTTCCTATCCTACTCACTACATTTGTAAACCACTAGGTGATCCCTAGCGGACAAGTTTTTCCCGTGAAGGTTTACAGTAAAGTTACCTACAAATTTCTCTCTTTTTTTCATATCCAACATTTGAAACATATATCATCATCCTAACCAACCCTGGGGTGCCTTGAACAAAATTTGTTGCATTCACCTGAACTAGTTACCCATGAGTCATACCATAGATTTAAATGTTATTCAAAAGCCTTCAAGACACGTATGTGTGCGTGTGTGTGTAATGACCATGCAATTTTACACAACTTACCCAAAAACCTCCACATCCATTTTAGCTATCCAAATTCAGCTTCGATGCAATTCTTACCAAAGGTTTTCTCACATAGTGAATCACTCTAGTTATACTGACTTTCCCTCAATGTTTATATGTGAGTTAGAATCTTGTATTCAAAAATGAAGTATAACTCACATATAATCCCAATTTTAAAAGCACATTAAACAATTGGAACAACCTTGGCATAATCTCATAAATTGAATGTTAGGGTAATTTAAGACAGTGTTGTTAACTTCTCTTTTCATTTAGAATGTACTTTTGCCATATATCATTGAGATCAAAAAGGGCTTTTTCTGGTTATAATGTGATCTAGGGTGAGGGCTAAGAGAAACGAATGGAAAAGGAAGTTCAAAGTGAATTATCCAGAGAATATGGTATTAAAGTCACAATTCACCTTTTTTGTGCATCAATCATTTTTTCCAATCCCCCTTCATTTTATTTCCATTTTTTTTTCGGCCTTTTCTTGTTGTTATTGTCTTCTTCAGCCCTTTTTTTTTTTCTTTTTGCTTTTGCCTTGCCCTTTTTTTCCAATTCTTTCCAACTATCACGCCCCTTTCTTCAACATAAGCATTGCTAATCTTGGGATAACCAATGAGAATAAATATATTCCACGTAGCTTGGTTAAAAATGTGATTAAGGAAACGAAATTTGTTTATTTACAACCACGGTGACTATGGACAATATTGTGAATGGAAAGACTAAGACTCAAGGTTGATCAAAGAAGGCCTAAAATTATTTCCCAGAGATACATGGCCAAGTTACAGTAGTTGCGGATGTGATATTGCCTTAGTGGTAGAGATAATATTGTCTTAGTGGCAGATGTGATGTTGCCTTGGTGGCAGAAATGTTATAGTCATAGTGGCGAATGTGATATAGCCATAATGGTAAATATAGCCTTAGTGGCAGCAACAAGATTATTACTTGTGATGTATGTTTTAGAGTTATAATGTATATAGTGTTACTCTTTCTTGTTTATATATGTACATTCACTGAGCTATTTGTGCTCACTATCCGTAATTGATGTCTTCAGATGCCCTGTGCAACGAGAGGAATCCACTACTAAGTCTAGGTAGCTAAAGGGGTGTCAACTATGGAGTCTCCTTTGTTCCTTTGGTTTATTTATGATTTTGTAAATATTTGGAAATGAAACGTATTTTGTGGGGTATATAGATAAAGTTTGGCTGTGAGTGTGACCCATCTAATTATGTTTGAAACTTAAACTCTGTTTTCGGATGTGGCAAGCTAGGGCTTTTGTGTAATTTAAATATAAATGTTCAAAATACAGGTTATGCTTAATTAACAGTGTTCATTTTACTTGTGTCGGGTAAATGTATTATCCATGGGTTGGGGTGTTACAATGATGGTCTCAAAACCAGCCCTCCTTCCCTTTTAGAATCCATCAATAACAAGTTGGTTGTTATATTGAATCTCAAATTACAATGTAAGCAAAAAAGTTATGTCTGCCAAGTACTTAAGTGCAATTCATAGGTAACCACGTTCTAATACAAATTGGGGGAAAATGTACTTGGATCTTTACGTCACAATTATACACGTGGAACTACACTCACACAATCTGGAGAGGGGAGGGATTGAATAGATTTTGGCACTTCTCGAGTGAGCCTACATTAATTTTAAAACCTATCTACCACAATTACAAATTAACTAATTAATTTGGCAGTTAAAGCTTTATGAATCCCTTTTGTGCAATGAACAAATCCTTGGTGAATAAGTGGATGCAAGACATGCAAATTCGACAATCACAACTCACATGAATCCACCATCCGCATCCCCCCAAAAAGCCAACCACCGATTTGCAAACCAAATTGATGAAGATATAGAATAGGACAATCAATTCATGAGGCACATAGGTGGGGTGTACACGCTATTGAAAACACGTGTGTGTGTGTGTGCGCGCACTAAAATAAATAAATAAACAACAAACCATAGCACAAGCAACTTAACGTGCAAACCGTCTCAGGAAAAAATAATAGAATCCATCCCGATTCACATAACCTAATATGCTATCCTCAAAATCGATTACAAGGTTAAAGACTTATACCTCAACCAAAACACACATGGCTAGAAGCTTTCTTCATTAAATTAATCCCTTCAAATTACCCCACCGCGAGATCTTTAGCAATAGCTTCACTTGGATTATCGAACATGACGATCTGTCTATGTCTCAATCAATCTTCAAGGACTCATTCCCGAGATTCTCGGTATGTACACAATCTGATGTGGGTTTGGAGGTTCTCCACTAGATCTTCTCTTCTTCTTGAGTTGAAGGATCAAAGTAGAATGACCTTTTGGATCTTAGAGATCTAGAGCTTGTTCTTGGCTTTCTATATGATAAAAGAGGCAAATTTAGGCTTAATGAGAGCTACCTTAGGTTTAAAGAGGCATGCTCTATTTATAGTCCTGTCATTAGAGTAGTCCTGGAGCCCAAGAAAATTCAAATTTATGAGAGAGGCCCAAGCCATTAGAGTGCGGTCATACAACAATCAATACTAGAATGACCAAAGGACCCGAACAAGATTTGTTGAGCAGGCACCGCTCGAGTCTGCAAGTCGCTCGAGCAGCCAATGAGCCGTGTCCATTACCAACATCTTTAGTCTCCGCCGATTTTTCCTTAAGTGTTTAAACACCGTTCTAGCCAAAGGCAAGGGAACAGAGGGTGGTCCCTATTGGTTTTTAAGCTCTCATGGGAGTTAGAAAATCCTTTATTTCATTGTTTCACATGAAACTCCAAAGAATCAATACCATCCTGTCCCTCTTTTTTAAAATATACTAAAACACAGAAGGCCAGGTATGGAATTCCTAGTCTTGTGTCAACTTTTCTCAACACCTTTTCCAGCATTTCTTTTGTTGAGAGTGATATTCCTTCTAACACATTTTCTCTCTATTTTTTTTTCTTTCTGAACCACTTATCGGCATATTTTGCCCATTAGTTTTCCATCTTTCTTCGTCATCTAGGAGTAGCTTGTCAGATTGAGAAGACAACCATGTTTTGGGAGAGGGAGAGGGAGAGAGAGAGAGAGAGAATTTCATTAACTTGCACCGGAGAAGATTTAAGGGCTTTTATTACTTAATCAAGAATTTGGTTAATAAAAGCAAAAGCAAACTTCACTTTACCTTCTTGTGGTTAAGTCGTTTACCACATTACTTCCTTCACATTGAAAAATACAGTAATGCTAGGGTGACCAAAATTAGTGACCAAAATTAGAGATCAAATGACATGGCAGCCTAATCAGCATTCCAAATCAGCTGCGATGTCATTTACTAGGCAAAATTAATATTTGAATAATATTTAACCAAAATCTTTTCGTCTTCCCGCTTCCGTTGTAGGATAACCATCAGACCCACCTCTTTCTCTCTCCAAACTCCCTGCTATCTCTACGATGTCTCAATAGCCCACCACCGAAGACGACCACACACCCCAACCCTAGATCCGCTTATACCCTATTTGAGTATCTGTGCTAGAACAACTTTTCATGTCACCAACAGAGAAGAATCAGAGATTCGTTATAGTCAAGTTCCTCCAGCCTGTCTTCACTCTAGGCCACCTCCAAGTGACTTAATCAAACTTTATCAACTCCTAAAACTTATGAACTAAACCTATATATATAAGTCCCAATATATATATACGGCAAGGTTAAGATTACTGAGTACTTGAAGTTCTTGTGGTGTAGGCATTCTTTGGAGTAGGAGGGGAAAACCCGGAGTCATTTTACAGGGCATTCAGTACCAAGATACTAGAAGCCACTTTGAAAGTACGTTTCTTCATCAATATTAACTATTAACTTTTGGCATACTATGTATTAACAACTAGTAATATCTCAAGTTGATTTGTATTAACAACTATTCATTTGTTTGCATGCTTTGATTTGCTGTATGTACTACTTGTAATTCAGTTTCCTGTGAGCTGATTAAATAGAATGCTGAGCCAGGGGTTGCTCAAATAATTTGAGGTCTAAAACATTATCTATAAATTAGGTTTTTATTTTTCTTACCTTTGAAATGAAAAAGTACTATTTAAGTTTTATATTTAAGTTTTGCTACCACATTTTTTTATCAATTAATAGTATCACTAATCCAACGAATCTCTCGTGACATAGTTGGTCTTTTTTGTTGGGTGTAGGCCAACTTGGCTTCTTAAGAGAGAGAGATTTGTAAGTGACGATTTGATTTGATAATTTTCTTTTTACCATTAATTTTTTTTATTTTTTTATTTTTTGGATTTTTAATGTTTAGGTTGAATTATGGGCCTAAATGATTGAATTTAAATTATTTTTGATTGGGTATGTGTTTTTATGATGCCTTTTTGTCAAGTTTAAAATATTTATGAATTTAATTTTTTTCAAATGGGTTATTTAAGGTATCTAAAAATTTGGGGTCTTCCATAAAAATGGGGCCTAAAGCCTACGCTTTTTTATTTCTACTATTTAGCCGCCCCTGCTTCGAGCACTAGCAAGTCTCCAGTTAAAGCTTTGTGAGCCAATATAGGAAGCTTATAGAATTATTGAGAACACATTTTTGTTCTCTGCCAGACTCCACTAGTCTCTGCACCTGATGCATAGTAGTCAAATATCATCTTTGGCAACTTTTGCTTGGCAATGGCCTCATACTCGCTGATATTTGATGCACCGATAATAACTTTAGGAGTGACCAGTTATATTTATTCCAGTGACAATCTACTATTTATATGTTCTTTGATTATCTATGTTTTGTTCTTTATTGGATAGGAATGGAAGAAGAAATTCCAACTAGCTATACAAGTATGGAGATTGATGGTAAAACTTGTGATAAGGAAGTTGATAATACAATCAATGTAGAAGAAAATTAGAAGAGCCAAAATTGGGAATGGTGTTTAATACAGTTGACGAAATAATGGAGTACTACATAAGATATGGTAATGGCCTAGGGTTTCCCATAAAAAGAAGAACATCGTCAAAGGGAGATGATGGAGAGCTAAGATATGTGACATTTGCATGTTCTGGCTAGGGAAAGTCAAAGTCTAAATCAAGAAATGCCTTACAAATGCATCCAATCACCAAAACTGACTGTAAAGTTAAGTTAAGAGCAGCTATATGTCCCGATGCCAAGTGGCGAGTGACTTCCATCATACTTGCACACAACCATGGGTCGAGTCCGATCAAATCTCGTTTCTATCGATGCAATAGGATAATAAAACCATACATCAAAAGAAGACTTGAAATGAATGACAGAGCAAGAATTCGGATTAAAAAGAACTTTCATTCTATTGTGGTTGAAGCGAGTGGGCATGAGAATGTTCCCTTTTTGGAGAAAGATTGTAGAAATTTTATTGACAAAGTAAGGCGGTTGCGGCTTGGGGAAGGAGATGCTACTGCGATTCACAACTACTTTCTGAAAATGCAAGGTGATAATTCAAACTTTTTCTACATGATGGATTTGGATGATGAGGGTCGTTTAAGAAATGTATTTAGGGAAGATGTTAGGAGTAGAGCATCATATGAAGAGTTTGGTGATGGCATTACATTTGATACCACATATTTAACAAATAAGTATGACATGTCATTTGCTTCTTTTGTCGGGGTCAATCACCATGGTCAATCGACTTTATTTGGATGTGGATTGGTATGAAGCGAGAATGTTGAGACGTTTACTTGGTTATTTCAATCTTGGGTTGCTTGCATGTCTGGTTGTACTACAAATGCAATAATTACGGACCAAGACAAGACAATGCAAAAAGCAATTGAGATTGTTTTTCCCAATACATGCCACAGGTGGTGTTTGCGGCATATAATGAAGAAGTTGCCAGAAAAGTTGAGAGGTTATAAACAGTATGAGTCAATCAAGTTTGCATTGCAGAGTGTTGTATATGATTGTTTGACCAATGAAGAATTTGAAGAAAGGTGGAATAAAATGATTGAGAAATATAATCTTGAAAGAAATGAATGGTTGCTTGGATTGTATGATGAGAGGCATCGATGGGTGCCAGCATTTGTGAAAGATACTTTTTGGGCAGGAATGTCTACCACACAACGCAGTGAGAGTATGCATGCATTTTTTGATGGATATGTCAATTTCAAAACTACGTTAAAACAATTTGTTGAACAATATGAAATTGCATTGCAAAGCAAGGTAGAAAAGGAGAATCAAGAAGATTTCAACTCCTATAATTCATGGATTCCTTGTGTAACTCATTATGCCATGGAGAAGCAGTTTCAAGATGCTTATACTACTGCAAAATTTAAAGAGTTTCAACATGAATTAACAGGGAAGTTATATTGTGAATTGTCTTCGGTAAAGATAATGATTCCTTTTCAGAGCATGAAATATCTGAAGATATAAAGGTTGGGGAGTCATCTCGGCGTGCATCTTTCAAAGTTTTTTTAATTCATGATGACTGTGAAATTAAGTGCAATTGTCGTTTGTTTGAATTTAGGGGCATTCTATGCAGACATGCAATCACAGCACTAATTCATAAGAAGATTTTAGTTATTCCAAAAAAATACATCATTCGGCAAAGGAGGAAAATTTTGAAGAGGTGTCACACGAAGGTGAAGATTAGTTATGATGATTGGAGTGTCAATCCTAAAGCATGTTGTTTTGACAAAATGTGTAATACATTTTATCAAGTTGCAGACTTGGCAACTGATTCTAAAGAAAATATCAATTTAGTGATGCAGAGGCTAAATGAATTGGAAATGGACCTAAACAAATATGATTGTGTTGGAGAAACAAATGTTTATAGTGATGTTAATCTAACATCAAAAGAGAATGCAAATATACTTTCTCCAGTGGTAGATCATAGTAAAGGGTGACCACCACATAAAAGGAAGCAATCTAAGGTCAAGCAAGTAATTAGGAAAAAGGAGGAAAAGAAAAAAAAGATGGAAGCAAAGACAAATACCAAAAAAGCAGGGAATTATGTGAAGGAGTGAAATATTTGAATTATGTGATTTTTAAATTAATTTTTTTTATTTTGGTTGACGATGCATTAAGTACGAAAGTTGTTGACATAGTTGAGACTCAACAAAGCATTGCATTAAAGGTACAAGATTGTATTTGCCAATTTGAGCAATTATATTGAACATTTTACTATGAGCTATTTATTTAGTTGTGGTGTATTATGTGTTATGAAGGCCAATCCACCTTCCTTGTATGGGGGCAACTTTACTCCTTCAGCACATGAATATAGAGGTGGATATATAATGGATAACATGACACACTCCAGGTTTTCACACCAAATATGTTACATGTATGTCATATTTGTTTTATATAATATAAAATATGTGTTGCATTTAACATGTGTTCCTTAAAATTAGGCTCAACACTTTTCATATTGGAGAGGTATATATGGTATGGATCATGTTCCCAACTCTACAACAATATTTGGAATCAATGATACTACACAATTGTCCAATATCATACAACAGTCGGTATGAGATTCATTTGTTAATTTTCATCTAATTCACATCTCCATACACTTTAACTTTCTTTCAAATTTTTGCTATATATAGGGAAGCCTAAATTTAGGAAGGGATGGGGGTGATGGCAAGGGTGGTTTAGAGGGTCCAAGCCAATAAGTGAGTTATGAACTCCTTATATACCATTTTAAGTTCTATTAGTTTTCTTGATTTTTCAACAACTTTTGGATCCATTTATATACAGTTTTAAGATCTATTAGTTTGGTTTGTGTAGGCAAAAGTCAATGCGGAAGAAAATACAACAATTATTTGTGCAACTTCAAAGTCAAATGGAAGACAAAGAAAACAGATTTTTATTTGTTTTGATTTGGAAATGGAGTTATGATGTATTAGACTAATTTTTTTAGGTTCGTTTTTTTGGGTCCAAGCCAATTGTGTTGCTGATAGATTGGCTAACTATGATGTGTTGTCCAGGAGATCTTACTGAAAAACAGAAATATTTACAAGAAGCAAAAAGGATAAGCCACAACTTGTCTTTAATCCTTCAAAACAAACTACTGCCTTAAGCATAACAATCAGGAAAACTCACAAAACACCAAAAAATTACAGTAGCTCCCACTGGCCTCTTCAGCATACCCACTAGCCAAACAACTTCAGCAGACCTCTTCACTACCATTACAGCAGCTCCTCAGCCACCATCATCAAAAAGCAACACAATTTTTGTACGCAATACAGGTAAACACCTCTAATCCTATAAAAGCTTCATCCTTACCAGTACAGGCAACTGCACATAAGGCCTACCTATACCCAAAACTATCTATAAACCTCTTTCTCTATCTCCATCCCTCACCTTTGGTTTAACATTCCTTACCTGAAATCTCAACATCCCTTCGTCTACACCTCTCCATCCATACCTGCCAATAAATCAGTTAGGCAAAGCTCCAAACCACTCCACACCCAATAGAGGCAAAACAAAGATGCTTCTTGAGCCATTCATGCAACTAATATCCCAAAACTATACCACTTGGCATCCACCAACTGTATTAATCACTTCTAAAATAGTAGTACCTATCCAAGTGAAAAGCCATCAAGATACCATACCAAAATTTTGTTGTTCTGAAATGGATCTCTTAAGAAGAGTATTCTACATATGAATACAACTAATAACAACAGAAACACGAAATTGCCTTCGAAACAGGCTTCAGTTTCAAACAAGGACTATCAGTGTGAGGACCAACTATATGGAATCCGTTCCCAGCAACATATCTAAACAACAGTTCTATAATATCAGTTTGCAAAAATAAAAGAATCCAATACAATATAAATGTAAAACTTGGGTAAATTTAAACTTTTTTGGGAAAAAGAGCAAAATGGTAATTTACAACTATAATGCGGGTTTAAAATCAGTATTTTTCTAGAGCTCGGATGATGCAACAGACCTCACCATTGGAATTGTATCGCGAAATCGAGCTGTCATGTCAATTTTTGTCAAATTCTAAAATAGTCGAATTTTACACGTTTCACAAGACAATTGGGTGACGAATAACCTCACAAAAATCCCCAAAAATAAAATTTATAAAATTTTCTTATAATTAGATAAAATTTCAAATAAAATTAATTTGAATTGAAGCCGGGAATTAATTAAGTCATTTTTAGTTAAAAATAGACCCGGAAGTAATAAACGTGCGGGACAATGTGGACCGCGCAATTAAAAAGTATAAATATGAGCTAAATATCTGAAAAATCAGAGATTCTCACCCACTTGGCCGGCTAAATTAGACATTGAAAAGAGGAAAGAGAGAGAAGAGAGAAAACCTAGAAATTCTACATTTCTTCTTGCGATCCAAAGAGTTCGTCGGTCGAAATTCATTGAATCAAGAATTAAAGTTGGTCTACGCGACGAGGGCTACGCGTACGTACCAAGAACGAAGGATTTCACTAAAGATTCAATGAGGAGATTTTGTGAAATCAAAAGTTTTGGGGCTTAGAAGTGTTCTTAAGGTTGCCCACACTTCATCTCACGCTCCAAGAAGTAGAGTTTCCTCCTACTTTGACTTATTTCNAAGGAGATTTTGTGAAATCAAAAGTTTTGGGGCTTAGAAGTGTTCTTGAGGTTCCCCACACTTCATCTCACGCTCCAAGAAGTAGAGTTTCCTCCTACTTTGACTTATTTCTATCCTATGATGTTCATATAGAAGGGGGTGAGTATGTAAAATATGTATACCACTTGTTTATTGTTATGAAAATGAGGAAAATGGTGTAGAAATGGCTTAGGCCAACTTCTAGCTTGGATTTNAGTATGTAAAATATATATACCATTTGTTTATTGTTATGAAAATGAGGAAAATGGTGTAGAAATGGCTTAGGCCAACTTCTAGCTTGGATTTGATATGTGGGAGTCATTTGTATAATCCCTTGAAATTGTTTTATATGGGCATGTTACATGTTTATATTATGTCTTGTGATTATATGTGATTGGCATGAGATTGTGTAATGTCATACTTAAGATTTGTGTTGGATATAAATGTTGATATATGCTAGTTGATGTATTGACACGATAATGAATTTTGGTGATTATATGCATGTGATATAAATTGTCATGGAACATGTGGACATGTGGTTAAATTGCTCATTAGCATTCCTTGCGTATTGGGCATGACATCGACATTGCAATGGTGCATTACATTGCATATTGCATGGGGATAATACATCCATGGCCATGAGTATGAGTGTGTGTGTGTATTTGTGCATAGTTAGATCAATCATCATACTTGGTGATTGGTAATATTAAAAATATAACTGAGTCGCATGGTTACATGAAAAAAAATAAANCGTATCGCGAAATCGAGCTGTCGTGTCAATTTTTGTCAAATTCTGAAATAGTCGGATTTTACACGTTTCACTAGACAATTGGGTGACGAATAACCTCACAAAAATCCCCAAAAATAAAATTTATAAAATTTTCTTATAATTAGATAAAATTTCAAATAAAATTAATTTGAATTGAAGCCGGGAATTAATTAAGTCATTTTTAGTTAAAAATAGACCCAGAAGTAATAAACGTGCGGGACAATGTGGACCGCGCAATTAAAAAGTATAAATATGAGCTAAATATCTGAAAAATCAGAGATTCTCACCCACTTGGCCCGCTAAATTAGACATTGAAAAGAGGAAAGAGAGAGAAGAGAGAAAACCTAGAAATTCTACATTTCTTCTTGCGATCCAAAGAGTTCGTCGGTCGAAATTCATTGAACCAAGAATTAAAGTTGGTCTACGCGACGAGGGCTACGCGTACGTACCAAGAACGAAGGATTTCACTAAAGATTCAATAAGGAGATTTTGTGAAATCAAAAGTTTTGGGGCTTAGAAGTGTTCTTGAGGTTCCCCACACTTCATCTCACGCTCCAAGAAGTAGAGTTTCCTCCTACTTTGACTTATTTCTATCCTATGATGTTCATATAGAAGGGGGTGAGTATGTAAAATATATATACCATTTGTTTATTGTTATGAAAATGAGGAAAATGGTGTAGAAATGGCTTAGGCCAACTTCTAGCTTGGATTTGATATGTGGGAGTCATTTGTATAATCCCTTGAAATTGTTTTATATGGGCATGTTACATGTTTATATTATGTCTTGTGATTATATGTGATTGGCATGAGATTGTGTAATGTCATACTTAAGATTTGTGTTGGATATAAATGTTGATATATGCTAGTTGATGTATTGACACGATAATGAATTTTGGTGATTATATGCATGTGATATAAATTGTCATGGAACATGTGGACATGTGGTTAAATTGCTCATTAGCATTCCTTGCGTATTGGGCATGACATCGACATTGCAATGGTGCATTACATTGCATATTGCATGGGGATAATACATCCATGGCCATAAGTATAAGTGTGTGTGTATTTGTGCATGGTTAGATCAATCATCATACTTAGTGATTGGTAATATTAAAAATATAACTGAGTCGCATGGTTACATGAAAAAAAATAAATAAATAAACTTGTGTCGGGTATAGCAAGAAGGGCTAGACACTCCCTCAGGTGAAAGGCCCGACTACTTAGTTCATACACTCCCCTGAGGTGAAATTCCGAAAAAGTGTAATGGCGTACGGGGCCAACGATGTGATTTCAAAATCCGATACCCAACAAAAACACATGATTTTGTTATATAAATGATTCATTTGACGGAAAACATCCAAAAATGAATTGGTTTTATGAAAATATGATTTTATTTCAAAATGGTCTTTGGATGTATTTTATCAAGGACAAATGGTTTACACACATGCATGGCATTGTGTTGTGGGAGCCAAAGTAAGCTTGGGTGAAAATGCATGAGTAAGTCTCACCTCATACCATGACATGGCATGGTAGAAATTTCATCGTGAATAACATGTTCTTATATGAAATAGATTTATGATTGTGGTTGTTGAATGTAAACATTGCATATGCATTTAGACGGCAAGTAGCCTCCGTAGAAAATATTTTATTAGGTGTTGACTCACGCTATATGGGAACACATTTCAGGTAAAGAGTTTATACCGGCGAAGGACTCTCATTCGGGGCCTCAAAGATGAAGAAAAGTCGACTTGTGGCTTTTGTAATACATTTTGTATAAACTTTGTAAACTTACGATGTTGAGTATGAAATCGTGTAAACGCATTGTAATAGAACTTGTAGATATCAAGTTTTATGTGATAAACATCCTTACACATGTTTTGAATGGTGTTGGGATGATTTAAAATGGTTTTGAAATGAAAAAACAGTGGAATAAGCTAAACTAGGCAGAGACTACCGGTATAGTCTAGTCCAACAAGCAGACAGTATCGGCACACAGTACCAGTACTCTTTCCAAAATTTTGACATTTTAAAAATAAATTGCGATACTCTTGGGCTTTGATTTCCTTAGTACCAATGATACACATGGACATTAAATGAGATGTATTGGAACATGTTGAATCTTGGTTGAATTAAATGATAAAATACAGACGGATTACGTGTGGGTTAAAATCTCAGAAAAAGGGATATTATTGACGTGATGTCAAAAATATACGGCACTCACAAATATTTCTGCGAATTGACGTGTGGTCAACAGTAAACTAACGGGCCAGTTTAAGGGGGTGTTACAATAAAACAAATTTATTTGCACTGTATATTGTGCGTCAAGAAATCCTCAAAAATTTTCCAATTTGGCTGTAGGAAAGTGCTAAAGTATAAAGCTAAAAGCACATGTAAGTTATTACTTGAACAGTTGAAGTTGACAAAACCAGAAATTCTTCCACATAGATGAATTCAAAAACCCAAAATTTCAAATTTTCGCTTTCTCTTATTTTCTTCAATTTTCTCAGAAACCCAGTGGAGAGTCGGCAAAAAGTAGTAGACGAACGAATTGAATTCAAGTCATGAATAATCAAAAAAATTAAAAAAAAAATTAAAAAAAATAATCGAACTAATTAGTGAATCTACACGGTACTTTTTACCAATAGCAAAAGCCAACAACTTTGATTTCATTCATCATTTTCCCAGCAACCTCTGAGAAAATTAAATTAAGACTAAGAGATGGAAAACTGATGGGAAAGAAAGCATTACCAATTGCGTGGAAAGCTGTGGGAGAGGCGTTTAAGAAGCTGACCAGATCGGCGGCCACGGAGCTTGCTTCATTTTGCTCTTCCTTCGCCATTTGGGTACTCACAATTAGCTCTCTTGGGTGTGAGTTTAGGTCGATGATAACTATATATAAACTTGGGCGGACTTGATAATTTCACTAAAAGGAGAATCATTGACCTTTAACCTTGCAGATTTTTGCGTCTGTACAAGGCTCTGGTGACGGAGACGACGAGGATTCGAAGGATACACATGAAGCAAGGAATAAGCGGACCTGGGGTTGGGGTGTGCTGGTCGTCGCCGGTGGTGGGTTATTGAGACATGGCAGAGTAGCAGGGAGTTTGGAGAGAGAAAGAGGTGGGTCTAATGGTTATCCGACAAAGGAAGCGGGAAAACGAAAAGATTTTGGTCAAATATTAATAAAATATAAATTTTGCCTATTAATTGAATATTAATTTTGCCTATTAATTGACACGGCAGTTGAATTGAAATGTTAATTAGACTGCCATGCCATTTGATTTTTAATTTTTGTGGTCACCCAAACATTACTGTTAAAAATAATCGCATAACCCTCAAGTGGTTTATGGACCACAGTGCACTGTTATATTTTCCGTCCAAATTGACAATCTGCGCAAGCCACGCACGTAAGGTGGTGAGAGTGGGTATGCAAACAATATTTTTAAAAGACAAAATTACTCTTCACTTTACTTTCCTCGCTCTCTCCTCCCTGTTTCTCGTTGTCGGTAATGATCCAAAAGCCCCACCCACCACCATCATCGGCAACCCCTCACTAGAACAGCTACTATCAAGGAAGGTTAGGCAAGAACCATTCGACATGATGAGGAGTAGCTCGAAATTTTCAACTGGGTCTTGAATCTTTTTTTTTTTTTGATAAATTAACTGGGTCTTGAATCTATGTTCCTCTCTTTCTCTCCAACATCTAGATTTTTGCAATTTTCATGAATGTGGGAGCATTTGGTGGGTAGAGTTGGGTACAGGTGTTGCGGTAAACAATGTGATTTTTTTTGTCGCGGCTGCTACAGTTGTGTTGCTGGTGAGTGTGGGTGCTGTTGTGGTGGAGGTTTGTTTGTGGATATGGAAGCAGTAAGCAATGTTAATTTTCTAGTGGGAGTAGTTATTGGTGGTGGTTTGTTGGCAGTAGTGGTTTGCTGATTGGTGTTTAGCTTTGATTTCTAGGGATTAGATTAAATATTTGTTTGATATTTGGATTGATTTTTGTTCTTAATTCTTGATTGAGTTCAATTTTTGCTCTGATTTTTGCTTTAGCATTGAGACTGTAGAATTCAGGTCTTTCACCGTAGAAATAGGGGAGAGAGAAGGAGTTGGGTCTATTCTAAAAGAAAGAGATTGAAGGGTATTGGGGTCATTTTATTATTTCGGTTAACTTCGGTTAACGGCGTTAGCATTGCACCTTGGTCCACAAACTACACGAGGGTTGTGGCTATTTTTAAATGTGAGGAAAGTAATGTGAAAAATGACTTAATCATAAGGAGGTAAAATGAAATTTGCCCCAAAAACAAAAGGTAATGGGAAATTTGACAAACGAATCCTGTGTCTATGACAAGAATCGTGCAGTTTTTATTTGATCAAATTTTTTTTCCATAATTCTAAAATCTAGCCCAGACACTGGTTCTAAAAAAGGGATTTGAGTCAATTGGTCATTAATTTAGCCGTTGGTCACTGGCCGAGTCGGTCATATATAAAAAAAAATTAAAATTAATTATAAATAGGCTAAAAAATTAAAATAATTATGAAAATAGCATGCTTAATGTATATTAGATTAAACAAAAACTCGAATGTTTTCATGCATCATTATCTAATAATCAATATAATTATTTAATATTTAAAATATAAATTCAAACATGAGCATTACAAAGGATTTTTAAAAAAAATTAATCTGCTCTTAACTCTTAAGTGTAGACAATTGTCATTTGATGCATATATGTAAACTCTTCCAATGCTTATCTAATTTCTCCTTTAAGCCACCTAAAAATTATCAATGTATAGGAATGCAAATACAAATCGACTAAATCTAAAATGGACCAAATTTATGAATGTATATTGAAATGGGACAAAATTTATTCAAATATAAATCATCTAAATCTAAAATGGACCCAAAAAAACTGCAGACAACATAATATGAGAGAGATAGAGACAAGGAGAGAGGGATTAGGAGTTGAAGAATGCCCACTGAGAGACAATGAGGAATTGAGGGTATATGAACCCTAGCCGCAAGTCGAATGGAGCTTAGAGCGGGAGAGAGGGAGAGGGAGAGGGAGAAGGAGAGAGATGGCAAACCAGTGACCTTGTCGGAGTCCTAGTCAAAGTCTAGGAGTAGGACACGAGGAGACTGTGAGGTAAAGGGCAAAGATCGATTATCAAATTTTGGCAAAAATGCCCCAGAACCTACTTTTTATACCGGGTTTGTTACAAAATCAACCAAGTCAACAGATTTTGTCCGATTTCTATGCTCAAAAGATCTAATAACTAAATCGGTCTGGTTCAGGCTCCTGTTCACCGAATCAACTTGTCAGGGCGGACCGAATTTTAAAACATTAGTTTTTTTCCATTGTTTTGAGAAGATATCTTTTCAACTATCTTGTTTCTCTTATTATACATTGTACCGTAATTAAGTTTAAATCCTACCTATTCTTAACTTTGATATGTCTTATTCTGTGAGAAATCTATTTGTTCGTGTTCAAGACGAGGACAATGCAAGATTGTTCCAGTGACTCATCGAACCAGAGCATGTTGGTGGGAAGGGATTATTGAATCCTTGAGGGCAAATCACCATTGACCTTATACCACCATGATTCCATTTTGGAGGGAAGAAAAGTATTTTTAAGGATAACGTTTTCGAACATGCCAAAGCCCGGAATAAGTCTTCAAATTCATTTGATCTTGTATTATTACAAGCATAAAGACACATAATTCGGGCGTGGATAGTTTACCAACATTTACTATGAGTTACGGTCCTTACATAGATACAAGGGAATATTTAATTTTGGGAAAATAAAAAAGTTCTTGCAAACAGTTTCAGAAGACTTGTTTTCAGAAACTCTTTTATTGAAATGTATTCCTTATTTTCTTTCTCATAAATTGCACTTGGTCAGCTAAACTACGAAATAGGTCTTGTAGCTTGAAAAGGTTGAAACCTCTTTGATTACCCAATTTGAAGCAATAATGCTACTTGTACTAAATTTGAGCAATGTTATTAAAACTTAATTTGAGAATGCAAGTTAGTAATTCAATATTTATGGGCATTAGTGTAATACCCCGTTCCATTTTGAAAAGGAACTAGTTAGAGAATATTATATTGGAATGAATAAGAAAAATTTTAAAGAAGAATCTAGAATATTGGAAAAGTTTCTAAAAAGTTCTAGAATATTCTAGAAAATTCAAGAATAATTTAGAATAGTCTAGAACAATCTAAAAAAGTTTAGCATATTTTAGAAGGTTCTAAGAAATACTAGAAGGTTCTAGAGGAATTTAGAATGTTTTGGAAAGTTCTAGAATGACGTAGAAAGTTGAAGAAGACTTTAAAATATCATAGATATTTCTAGATACTTGTGAAATTACCATGTGCAAAATAAGCTTTAAACCTAGAAGGATTTAGGAAATAGGAGATGGTAGAATATTCTAGGGTGTCAATATTCTCTAGAATAATCCTAGAATGCCTNGATTTAGAATGTTTTGGAAAGTTCTAGAATGACGTAGAAAGTTGAAGAAGACTTTAAAATATCATAAATGAATCTAGATACTTGTGAAATTACCATGTGCAAAATAAGCTTTAAACCTAGAAGGATTTAGAAAATAGGAGATGGTAGAATATTCTAGGGTGTCAATATTCTCTAGAATAGTCCTAGAATGCCTGTAAATAGGGCATTTGGGGATTTGATTAAGGGAGAGGGACACAAGTAGTCTTCTACTTTCAAGAAAAAATAGAGAGTAAAAAAGAGAAGAAGGAAGGAAGAACACCTTATCAAAGGAGAAAGGAAATTGTGAGAAAAAAAGGAAAGACATCAATAACATCTCACTCTACTTCGGGTAACAAGCAACACTCAAAAAANGGAGAGGGACACAAGTAGTCTTCTACTTTCAAGAAAAAATAGAGAGTAAAAAAGAGAAGAATGAAGGAAGAACACCTTATCAAAGGAGAAAGGAAATTGTGAGAAAAAAAGGAAAGACATCAATAACATCTCACTCTACTTCAGGTAACAAGCAACACTCAAAAAACATATGATTTGGACTAAAGGTGAGTGGTTTGACATGCTACGTATTTTCAAAAAAATTTTGTATCTCTAAACATTTTAAAAACAATACATCATGATTGTTCATTACTACTTTTACAAAATATTTTACTAAGTGTCTAAATACTAGTGGCATACGATTNATATCATTTGGACTAAAGGTGAGTGGTTTGACATGCTACGTATTTTCAAAAAAATTTTGTATCTCTAAACATTTTAAAAACAATACATCATGATTGTTCATTACTACTTTTACAAAATATTTTACTAAGTGTCTAAATACTAGTGGCATACGATTCTCTTTGCTTTGATGAATTCTTTTGTGAAGTGTTGTGACTCAATNAAAAATATTTTACTAAGTGTCTAAATACTAGTGGCATACGATTCTCTTTGCTTTGATGAATTTCTTTTGTGAAGTGTTGTGACTCAATCACTTGTTTATATGGTGAGACTTTATGATAGTGAATGGGACCATGATTAAAAGTTCAGGAAAATTATTCCTCTGTGTGCGGGTGACTCTGGTCAGTAGGGAACAAACCTGGAGGAGGCTAAGGTGACCCTAGTGCTCAGCAGTTGAAGGAACAATGTCTGATGCGTCCTGATGACCTTCACCGGATCGTCTTAGGGAACAGTTCCTGGGCACTAACCCGTGGTGACCCTAAGTACGATGTTGGATCTAACCCTGAGATATATTTTGGTATTTGGTTCCCATCGATTATTGGATATCATACAGTATCCACCATTATGATATGATTCACCATTGTAATATGATTTCTTGTTGAAACCCGATTGTATTATTCTTAAGAAATTAGTTATCTTGATGAAGTTATTTTTTCAAATCTTTGATTTACATGTATGCCAAAAATGTTTTTCAGCCACTTTGAATATGCATGTCTTTCCATTCACTAGGCTTCTTAACTCATGTTTTCAAAATAAAATTTTTCCAAGTAAAAGATTAGAGTGTCAATAGCGGACTCAAGGAATTGACTAGGGACTAATAATGTTGTGACCTCCGTAGCATATATCGTATAACCATCTTGTTGGATAATTGGGGCAAACAGGTTTAGGTATATTGATTTTGATATATTGACATGAAATCAATTTAGTATTAATGTGATTTTCCATTCCTATATTATTAATTTATTGTTAGGCTTATGTGTTCCATAGGTTATAGATCTATGGTTCACTGTTAGTCATGCCCTTGGAGTTGAGGTGTGACAATTACGTTAATAGTGTGTCCCAATATTGAATGGAACTTATGTTTGCAATTAACTCCATACATGCATAGTACAATGACAATAATTGCCAATTTGATCCAACACTGGCTTACAACTGCCCAACCAAGGGTATTTCAACTCAACCAAATGCCATATGGGTTTCAATGGAGAGCCTTAGTCACAAACTCACAACAACATTGTAAATATTTACCAAAGAAAGAAAAGAAGGGAACGAGAGAAACAAAGAGATTCTTAATAAGATAAACTAAGTCTGTATTACAAACCTTAAAACAGAACAGTACACAATAACAATCTTATATATTAGGGCAAAACATAATAACATAGATGACTAATCCACCCTTACTGCTAATATACTAGATTACTCTAACATCCCCTCAAACTCATAATGTAATAAAACATCAAACATCAAAAGTTTGACAAGACGAAAATAGAAACGCGCGATAATGTGAGATTTCGTAAAAAAATCTGTCAACTGCATAATAAAAAAAACGAAGGGGGAGAGATCGCGCTCAGTTGAAAATGATGCTACATTACTCTAACAAGCATATGGCATCCCAACATAGCAAGGGAGAATATCATGAGTCTTTGGTGAAGTGAAACCCAAAAAGTACTTGCTCATCCTGAAGCTCCCATCTATCTGTCTGGATTCTAATCACACTATAATTTAGGGGAAACCCCAGCAACTTACATCAACTTGTAAATTATCAATCTTGTTATGGCCCCAAGAATGACAAGTTTGGCAAATTTCAGAAATGTGATACATTTCATGGAACTTAGGTTCTGAATGGCTAGAAGTAAAAAGACTCAACGCCACATAGAGAACTTACCATGATTGCATCATACAAAGAGAAAGACTTGAGCCTTACATGACAGGGAAAGCACACGAAGGCCAACAGATAAATAACATACATTGCAGTCCCTATTAATATACATCTAGCAGTAGTAGATTAAGTATGAACCAAATCTTTGACATTATGTGCACAACATGGCTCCCCTCAAACCCACAACGTCAAGGTTATTGTACCACATCTTAACAATAGATATTCTATAAAACAAAAACTGGCAAAAAGTAAAACAAAATTGATCGGTGTAAGCGTTACTATACATGTCTTCTAGCAATACAAAAGAATCATTAAATGCAGTGGAATGCACGCCATTCTCCGTTCAGCTCATATGTGGACCAGTTAGAGATGGGATGAGCTGCAGTGGATGTCTCCGGTCTATGTCGTATGAACACCAATATGGTTTCCAAAGTCCGCAACTTCGCACCAATCCTACATCGCCTCAATGGCTTCTTCAAGCTTCGGTTTTCCCTTTGGTCGACCACATCTCTTCACATCTTTACTTGACAACAGCTCCAAAGCTTTATCCAATGTAATGTCACTGGGCTTCATGTTCTGTGCCCAAGATTTATATAATGACATAGAAACACCAGTTAGACCTTCCCATACTATCCCATTTAAGCACCACTATAAGCAAGAGATATTGATAGTAGCATGAAAACATAAAGAACAATAAAGCTACCAAAACAAAAAAGATGACAGATATATATATATATGTAGACATGTGCTTCGAAATCCATGTCCTGCCAATTACATCTTTCCCAATTGTTGACCCTCATTAAGGATTAAAATTTCACTTCGTTTCAGTCAGAATGGCATAAACTGTTCAGTTTCAGTGAAAACCAAAAACCAATCAATGATTGAAAATCAAAATTTGAATATTTTGGAATTTTTGAAATCAAAATTTCCACGTGACAGAATATTTTGCGTGAAATTATGTCATTTCCTACCTCTCTAAGGAAGGATGTGGTGGTGGGATGGCACTATTGTCGGTTCGTCACAAGTAGATGGTCATGAGCATTTTAATTGTCTCATGTTCTTAAAATCATTATTTTTTTTTTTTGTTAACAAAATGAATTGGTTGAGGTCTTACCCGGATGGTTACAGCCCTCCACAATAAAGCAGTAGATTAAAAGTTTGGCTCCCCTCCCCCCACCCTATAGTGTAAAAATACCGTTGCCTATAAAAAATTAATATTAAAAAAAAAAAAAAAAGACAATATCAAAATGACTTTTGCTTCATATCAACCTCTACTTTGATCCCCTAATTGGTGTCATCTTGTACAAATCATGGTTCAAGGTTGTGGTATCGTCATCAGACATGATACGGCCTCAAACAATATGCACAAAATGCTAGATAGAAGAAGTTGGGCATGACAAGCGATTCAGGCCATATCGCAGTATTGTGAAACAGTTTCAGCTGATACACTACAATTCGACGACACTAACTTCAAATAACCCGGTAGAGTCATTTGAGACTCTTTAAGAAAATGATTTAATTGGCTAATTTTGGGTGACATGTGATTATATTTCAACTAATCCATGGTCATGATACTAAGAGGATGAACACCGACGCAAGATGTGATGAAAAAAAAGCTCAAGCTACATGCAACATGTAAGACTTCTTGGAATCCATCAAGCTTAGGTGAGGTAAAAGACCTAGAAACCTAATTATCTTAGTTTGGTTTAACTTGGGAATAGATTTAGGAATTAATCCGTAGCATGACTCTCGTAGCTTGATTGAAAATTGTTTTTCAAACCCAATCGATAACTTTAAAACATTATCAGTCATGGTATGAAACCTTATTGAGTAACACCACTCGGTACTCAATCTCAATAATGCTTAATTTTTACTTGGTTTTGGACTTCAAAACTAGTAGGGATCGGTTGATGGTAGCTAGCCTTGTGCTAAAGCAGTTACTGTTCATATAGGGAGAGGACTAGGAACTTGGCAGAGGGGCTCAAGTGGTCCTAGGTCGCTCAACTGCTCGAGCTGCCGGTCACAAATTAGAGTTTTCTTGAAGTTCAATTTAAACTGTGTTTTCGGGGACTACATATATTGAATGGTATTTTTGAACTAGGGTAAGCCAAGATAAGCCTAATGGAGTATCAAAAGAGGTAAGAAACCTTAGGAGAGAAACCCTAGCCTACCCATCCAAAAGGCCATCTCTACTTGATTAATCTAATGCTCTATCAAAAACCATTCATGAAATAGAAGCGAGATCTCATAGAATACCCATTAAACCTTCAAACTTAAAGATTTCATGGATCAAAAGAGGATTCCAAGGTTGATCGTGGACTCTGATTTGTGACCTAGAAGCTAGTGTTCAAAACAGTGTTGTAAGACCCCGTACTATAATGAAATTAGAATATATCATCTTAAGAGCTCTCCTATGATAAATAAAATAATGGTAGAAACTTTAAAGTATTGTTGAAAAATTGATCATGAATTTTGAGTTTTACATGAATTGACTTTCATGTCAAATTTAGTTTCAGAGGCGTTAAGCTTGAAAAGGGTAGTTATATAAGTTTCTAAATGTTTTTAGGTCAAAATATGACAACCATTGAATCCAAAAGGTCAAGAAACCTTGGGAGAGCTCATATACGATGTATTAGAAGTTTGAAAATATTACAGAGTTAAAACGTATTTTGAAGAGAATTCGGGTAGAAAAGAATGACACTACCTTAATATTTTGATCATAACTTTTTACCCCTATTGTCTGATTGGACTGATTCTTGCACCATTAGAAAGAAGACTTCAAGAACTACAATAGTTTATATCACGAAATTTTCGTGAATCAGCTTCTAACTAAGTCAAAATTAATTTGAAAGTCTGGACAGAAAGTTAAAGTGTTCCAATGCCTCTCCAGAAAATACGACTCTAAGTAAAATAAAGCAGATATAGTAAGTCAGGGGCATCCAGAACCATTTGAATGCTTCACTAAAAATATCCCTGATTAGTTTTTAGAGTTTTCTCCATTTTTGACATTATAAATACCCTAGAGCCACGTTTTAGTGTTGCTATGCATGATTTTTCAACCTTAGGAAGCCAAAAAGAATTGGGAGAGAAGAAAAGGGCTAGATCATGAAGAATTAACACGTGGCAATCGTATCAAAATATGTTCGAATCAACTATCTACAGATTAAGGTAGAATTTCTTTTTCAAATCTATTCATTGAGGATTAGAATTATTATGTCTTTTTGATTCATATTCCAATATATATGATAAATCTATAATGATTTTACATTCTTTTCGATTACATGTTTGTTTCTTGAAAAAATTACACAATTTACATCCAAAATTGTATGTTTTTTTTATGAAAACCCCTAAATCTTGATTAGGGTCAAATTGGATATATCTTTTTATGATCCCTTGCATGTTTTGATTTGATTACTCGTTCTATGTTGCGAATCGTGAAACTATGAATTGTGGTATACGTGATTTTTATGGAAAATTATTGTTACTGGTTGGTCTCTTCTACGTTTTATGGAATTGTGGTATACGTGTTTTGAATTCATGCTCACCAATTTGTGAATGTGAGTTGTATTCGACCATATATCGTAGAGTGTTTAAATGAGTTTCTTAACTTGAAGGATTTGAAAGTTTTCGATCACTCATAATGGAGTTGTTTGGTTCCTTTCGAGGTTCTACTATTCATTTACGGGGATCGAGGGTGATGACTAGTACACTATTTATAATAAGATTTCTTCAATAACGATGCGTCAATATACATACTTCTTAAAATAGTGTATCCTTGCGAGGATTGGTTGAATGATTGTATGTGTGTGCGCCAGATATACTCGATGTGTAAATTCATGCTAATTTATCTACATACATAAGATATAATTGTTTTGATTATCAATTATTCTGAGAATTGGCTCCACCTATTCATGAATTTTTTTGCTTATACATCAAAACTTGAGATTACTATTAACTGTCACATGTTTTCCTTCAAAAGTAATATATTTATTTCATAAAGTGAGACCGACCTGTTTTCATATATTTAGTAAACCTTGTTTAGGTTTGGGAAAGTTTTCCTATTGAACTTATTTTGCTCACCCCTTCCTTACATTTTTCAGATTTGGGCTTTGAGATTGATAAGGGCATAGGTGAGCACAAGGACTTTTGAGGTTGAGATGGATCCGGAGGTTGATCCAAATTTTGAGGCGTAAAGATTGTCGTACTAGTTTTATATTCTTACAGATGGTGGATTATTTATATTTGAGTTTTGATTAGTTTGAAAGGATTAATAAGTTTTATTGGGATTTGTTGGTTGTAAACATTTAATGGTTGATTTACGTTCTTTTTGGATTTTTAGTTAAAAGATGTTGGATATTTGTTGAGATTTGATTTATTTGATGGTTATTAATTAGTTCACATCGGTTATGAATTTTGGGAAGTGACAAGTGTTCTTCAGAGTGAAGGTTGGGGTGTGACAAGTGTTCTTTAGAGTGAAGGTTCAAGTTGATAAAGCACCTAACCATGGTAGTAGTTTAGATACAAAACTTTTATCCTGATAACCTACTTTGAAACTAGTGGATTACATTAGGTGGACTACGGTCCCATGGTTTTTCTCGAATGGATTTCCAAATAAAATTGTTTATCTTGTGTTTGTGTTGATTCTTCTCATGTCTTTACATACTTGCGATTTTATACTCCCTATATGCTTGATAGATAGCTCCTTGTGGGTGTTGCCAAAGATTTAGGGCTTTTGCATTTAATTCCTAAATTGATTGGAGTCTTCAGTCGAATGAGGGGTTTTGTGCTTCAATTGAACATTAATTATAAACTGATGGTAATAAGTTTTAAATTGGGCTATAAATTAAGTATTGAGTGCTAAGAACTATTTACCCCCTAGGTCATTCATACGTCTGAGTTTAGAATCCGCAGTACAATCATCGCACTCTGAATTGGTATCAGAGCACTTAATGACCCCAAGAGTTCTATTTTTGCATTGATCTAGTCGCTTGAGATCTATCAAAACCCCATGTGTTTGTGATGGATAATCAAAGGGAAGGGGGCTCAATTTCAAGACCGTCGTCGTTTAATGGAACTAACTATGTCTATTGGAAAGCTCGGGCCAGAGTATTCCTTAAGTTTATACATGAGTGCGTGCAGATGTCCACTCAATTAGGAGGAAAACCCCCCTACCAAGACCACCTAGGCCAGTGAGAACATAAAACCCTTCAACAAATGGACCAAGGATAACTATTAGGTAAGTGATTAGAACTCCAAACAAGGCTTAAATGCGAATTTCAATGCCCTCGAGGTGAATGAGTTATAGAGGATCTCCACACGTGAGACTTTCAAGGAGGCTTACCATATTTTAACGGTTTCCCACAAGGAAACAAGCGCGATAAGAAAGTCTAAGCTCCAAAAGTTGACTTCTCAATTTGAGGACCTTAGGATGGAAGATAATTTGGCATTGACCGAATTTTATTTATTTTTAATGGAAACAAGAGAATATTATTGAGAATAGAAATAAATATGAAAGATTACGTGTCAGGACAAGGATTCCTCTATATAAAAAAGAGTGAAAAAAGAAATGCAAAAACTAAAATTGAAATGTAAAGCACATGACGAGAATTGAGTGAGTTCTATGCATAATTTAGTGACAGTACATTCTACTGTTGCCCTAGGTTAGAAATATGACAATGCGGCTTTGATTTGGAATTTTTTGAGTTATATACCAGAGAGATCACAAGCCAAGGTCACCACCATTGAGACAAGTCAGTTTGTTGAAAAACTCAAAGTGAATCACCTAATTTAGGTCTCTAATAACATATAAGATGAATCCTCGTCAGCCCAAAAAGTCCAAGGGCATTGCGTAAGTTCGATACAAATTGGTGAAGATGATTCAGATTCACCCACAATAGGGGATGAGAAGCTAACCTTATTTGTGAGAAAATTTAGGAAGTACTTCAAGGCTGGGAAAAGTAGCTCCTCCGGGTCTAAAAACAAGCAAATCGAGAGACCCAAGACCCCTAAGGAGAGCAAAGGCGTGAGGAAAATACAGCAATCGGTTGAAAAAAAAAGGGTCAAAAGCTACAATGCTATGAGATGGGGTGGTTCAACGAGCAGACGAGCTATGAATGGGTTTGGTGGCTCTTCAACTAGTAAATGAATCATGAATAAACCCACAAATTGTGGAGGCAAGCACTACAACTTCCATTAATATAACTACCTAGTAAGAGGAAACGGAAAAGTAACCATATCTAGAAGTTCCATCCCCTCTAGTTGAAATAGTAAAGTGAAATTAGGGTTAAGAGAAAAGAGAGAAGAGACAATTAAAGAGGAGAGAATAATTAGTGTCGTCTTTGTTGCCTTACACCCTCTTATCTATACTGAACAATATCTCTGGTAATTACAATATTACCCTACACTAGCTTATAAATATAAAACATCAAAAACTAAGAACTCTAAGGGCCTGTTTGGTTTCCGTCTCTAAAAACAGTATCCAAAAATAATTTTTGTGAAGAGTTTTAAAAAAGTATTTCTAAAATGAAGAACTTGTCCGGTTAGATGATTTCAAAAATAATTTTACAAAATAGAAAACAGTAAAACCTGTTTGGGTAAACGGTTTCATATAAAATTATTTTAATATATTAAACTTGATAAAATAAAATAAAATAAAATTAGTCATTGATTTAACTACGTTGCTGGAGTAATCCTAGATCTGAAAGCTGAACCTAGATCTGAAACCCAGTTGCCGGAGAAGACAAACCAATATCCATCAATCTAATACAAACCAAACAGCCCCTAACACTCTCCCTCAAGTTGTAAATATAAAAACTGCCCAACTTAGAAAAAAAATTATTGAACGTAACAAGAGACAATGGTTTGGTGAAAATATCACCCAACTGATCAGCAAACTTGATATATGCAGTGATAATCTCCTTTTGCATCAAAAGATCTCGAATAAAATGACAATTAACTTTGATGTGTTTAATGCGCTTATGAAATATTGATTTACCGGCATTGAAAATAGCTACCTAATTATCACAATACAACTGCATAGGAGAGGGCACACTAATACACATCATGAAGTAGATAACGCACCCACAATATTTCAAATGCCACGTGAGCCATTAGCTTGATATTCTACCTCTGCACTTGAACATACAACTACATTGTGTTTTTTGCTACGCCAAATAACAAGATTATCACCAACAAATGAGCAATAATTAGAAGTACATCGTCCATCAATACGACTTCCTACCCCGTAAGAATCAAAGAAGCCAATAATAGTTATACATTTGAAGACCAATATAATAATCATTTATGGGGTGCTCCTTTAAGATGCTGAAAAATAAGACACATAGCCTCTCAATGAGGCTCGCGAGGAGCATGCATAAACTGACTAATTACACTAACTGCAAATGTGACATCAAAACGCGTAACTGAGATATACCAGTGTACCAACCAGCCTTCAATGGGTATCAATTTCAGATAATAAATCCAATACATACATTCTTTGGCATAAATTGATACCTTCATTTTATTGAACAACCTTGATCCCAAGAAAATATCGAAAAAAACCTAGATCTTTAGTACGAAATGCTTTCCCAAATGGAGCTTAAAGTTGGCAATACAATCAGAATCATCACCACTAGTGATAATGTCATCAATATATACAATGAAAATTATAACCCCTCAGGTAGAATGGAAAATGAACACTGAATGATTTGAAGTAGAGCGATAAATACTATATTAAAGGACCACAGTACTAAACTTATCAAACCAAATACGTAATGATTGTTTTAGATCATATAGTGCTTTCTTCAAGCGACATAATAAATTTTTCCTTACCATAAGTAACATAACCTAGAGGCAAAGGAATCCTGTGCGGGAGGAAGGCCCACGAGTTAGAGAGGCTTTGTGAAGGCGGGAATAAACATGGATAGCAGTTGGAAGTTTCTCACTAGCTAAAATCTGATCTTTGAACACACCATATTTAGAATTAAGCCTGGACAAGAATAGAGAAACCTGAAAATCTTTACAATTTTGGCGTTGTACCTCAAGGTCCATACTCAATGGCTAATAAAACAGAACCCTTTCAAGGTGTCATAATGCTCAGCTAGAGATTTAGTGCCTGCTTGGTATTAAACATAATGCTCAAATAATTCATAGATTCAAGACACATTAGGTTCTTATGAATACATCTCCTCAAGAAAATCCCAAATCTTCTTAGTCGTATCAAGAAGTTGAACATTAGAAGCCACTGATGGTTCCATACTACACCACAACTAAGGAATTCTCACACCACTAATCTTTAGGACCTCTGGATTTCTCAGGAGAAGGACTTTCAGTCACGTACTTGACTTTCCTTTTAGCACTACAAAAATACTTTAATAGCATAAGTCCAAGAATAATAGTTGGTTTTATATAACTTCACATAAGTAATCTGCCTCAAAATCCCAAAATCTCCCCATTTTCATCAACTTTCTCCATGTTAATGTGTGTGCCAGGGTGAGAGAGAGAGAGAGACAGACGTGAGAATGAGAAAGAGAAGTTATACCCTACCTCCTCTCTCACCTTATATATATATGTAGCTAAATTTAACTAAAAGACCAANCAGACGTGAGAATGAGAAAGAGAAGTTATTCCCTACCTCCTCTCTCACCTTATATATATATGTAGCTAAATTTAACTAAAAGACCAATATACCCCTCTTGGGATATAGTGATTACATGGACGCCACTAATACATTCTAATCCTCCCTCGCAAGCTGGTGAATATATATATAATATAATCTCAGCTTGTAACAAATATATCTTAGTTGAGAAATATTCAATGACTTAGTAAATATTTCAGCAAGTTGATCCACAGATTTAACAAACAGTGTGATAATTTCCCGATGCAACACCTTATCTCAGACAACATAACAATCAACTTCAATATGTTTCGTTCGTTTATGGACCACAAGATTAGAAGCAATGTGAATATTAGCTTGATTATCACAGAATAACTCAATCGGAGTCTGGATTGGAAACCCAATTTCCTTGAGAAAGTGTTGTAATTACATTAACTCACTACACGTATTAGTCATTCCCTTGTTCTCAGCTTTTTCACTAGATTGAGCCACCACTATCTGTTTCTTACTTTTTCATGTAATTAAATTACATCCCAAAATGGTATAATATCCAGTAGTAGATCATCTATCTGAGGAAGAACCTACTCAATCAGCATCTGTGAACCTTTATAACCTAAGGTATCCATGCGATTGATACAATAATCCAAGTCCAGGAGCTCGCTTGAGATATATGATAATAGGAATAAAAGCATCTCAATGTGGTACTTGGAAAGCTTCCATAAACTGACTTACTACACTCACTGCATATGATATATCTAGTCGGGTAATAGTGAGATAATTTAACTTCCCAACTAGTCGACGATATCGTTCGAGAGTTTAGTTTGGACCTATAGGGATATCAACTAGTCGACCACCTAGAAAACACGTTTCCTCTAAAATATTAAGCACATATTTTCTTTGAGAAGGACTAATGCCCTGTTTAGATCTAGCAACTTTGATACCCAAAAAGTAATGAAATTTTCCTACATCTTTAGTATGAAACCGATACTGCAAAACTCTTTCAACTTGGCAATACCCAAAAAGTCACCACTAATCACAATATCTTCAATATAAACAAGAAGAAGGATATTACCTACATTAGTATGAAAGCCAAAATCCAACATTGCATATGAAAACTTCCCAAGCCATGCTCGTGGAGATTGTTTCAGCCCATACAATGATTTTTGTAATTTGCACACTTTCCCCTGATACTGCCCCTAGGAAACACATCCAGGTTGTTGCCGAATACAACCTTCTTCCGTTGAGTCATCATGTAAGAAAGCATTTTTTACATCCAATTGAAATAATGGCCAAGCAAGATTAACAGCTAGAGAAATCAAAATCCGGATATAAAAGATCTTGGCCACTAGAGAAAAAGTCTATGCATAGTCAACACCATAGGTCTAGGTATACCTTTTAGCAATCAAATGAGCTTTGAAACGATCAACAAAATCATCTGGATGAAATTTAGTGGTGTAAACCCAATGACGCTCAACGGCCAGCTCACCGGTGGGCAACAAAACGAGATTCCAAATGCGATTGTCATGGATTGCATGCATCTCCTCTTCCATAGTTTACCTCTAATATGGGTTAGTGAGGGCCAAGAGAATCTTAGAAATAGATATAGTAGATAACTAGGAGAATAGACATGTATAGGTGTGGTGGAAGGTATATAAGGAGAAACTAGCACAAGTAGTGACTCAAGAGGAGAGGAAAGAGGAACAAGAGTTGGTAAAGGAAGTAAAATAGGCAAGGAAGCTGACTTAGGGTGACAATAAAGAGAAATGGGTGGAATAGAGAAATAAGGTGCCCAGGAGGTGACATCACCACAAGTAAAGTATCAACGAAGTGTAGGACAATCGAAGCTACGTATCAGTTTATTCTCTCTTTCTCTACCTCAATTTTCTCTTTCTCTCTTAAATCCTAATATCATTTTTAGTATTTCAACATGGTACCAGAGCAATCAAATAATCATCAAACAATATATAATAATAAAACATATATGTTTTTGAATCCCCCAGCTTAGCCTACCATAACAATGGTTTAGATTTCATCCAATTTTATCCAATGACACAAAATTCATCAAAACAAAAATTTCCCCCTCCTCCCCCAAAAAAAATTAAAAATCATACTCAAACCATTGAATTTTACCCATGCTCCCCAAGTCAAACTCTTTCTCATGCCTCTCTCTCTTTCTTACCAGCAACATTTCCTTTCTCTTGCTTCCCTCACCCTCTGGCCTACCTCTCTATCTAATCCAGAGATCATAGACCCACTAGTGGCAACCCAATGACCACCACTGTCAATACCATAGCCACAACCAATGAAGCCATTGCCAAAATCCAGGTATTCCCTCTGTGCCTCCCCCTCTCTCTCTCCCATCTTCATCTCTCCGTACACATGTAGCACAAAGCACACCCACACACTCACATGCACAACTAGGAATGGTAGTGGACCGAAGCGGGGGTGGAGGGTGTAGTCTCCATCTCTGTATCCGCTTAAAAAAAACTTTGTCCATCCCTGGTCTACCCCCGTTAACGATTATAGTTTTCATCCCCATCCCCGTCCGCGGGTAAATTTTTAATTCCCGCCCCATTCCCCGCCTTCACCTCTGCCCCCACTCTCATCCACCTTACCCACCAAACCTAAGCCCAAGACAACATAATCCAAAATTCTAAATAAATCTAACATTCTAAATAATCTAACATAATTATAGAATATCATAACATAATTAAAAGTTTGTCATTGACAACATAATATAATTAAAATCTTGTCTACAACATAATATAATTAAAAGTTTGTTTCCCATGTAAATCCAACACAATATCATGCAACACAATATAATGTAACATGACATAATCTAATATAAAAAAATATAAAAACACAAAGATCTACATTTTTACAAGTCAAAATTATGAAAAAAAAATCAAAAAATAAAATAATTTCTAAAAGAAAAAATTATTCAATAATATGTAGATTTGTATTCACATCAATATACATATATATGTATGTATGTATATATAGAAAATAATAATAATAACGGGTAAAGCGAGGCCGAGGCTGGGCAGAGGTAAGTGTCAGTCCACCCCTGGTTTCATCCCCACACGGGTTTATACGGATATTCCCGTATACATCCATCGTCCAATATATATAATCCATCTCCGACCTAAACGAGACAGATTTGGACGAATACCTATTTTTATCCGGTCCACTACCATCCCTATGCACAACACACCACAACCACATGCACAACACACACGCAACACACTTTTAGCGTTATGGTTCAAATTTTGACTCTTTAATTTGTTGCGAACTTTTGAATTGAGAACATGTAGTTCAAATGCCCCACAGAGTGGTTGTATTTATTTTACTATTTATATCTTTGCTTGTGGGATACACAGTGAATTTAGGATTTCTAGTCTCTTCTATTGACATAAAATATCTGGATAGCGGGAATAATGCACAACAAATGTTTACTTTTACAACACACAAATAGATTCACCAAGTCACACACAGAGATTTAAAGTTGCACAAACACACACATAGTGACACATTTTGCAATTGATTGTTAATTGTATTGTTGAAAATTGATTTTGAAATTGTTTAGCCTTTTGTGGATTTTGAAACTGATTGTAAATGTTAGTTGTATTGTTGAATTTGACGAGCCCAGATCCAGACAAAGCCTAGGCCCAGGTTTAGTTTATGGCTTCAGTTCAATCCAAAGCTCAAAAGTTCAAAAAAAGTCAACGCACGTGAGAAAATAATCATCGAGATGGCCATTATTTCAAGATAGTGCATATCCCCAACTGTAGCTATCCTCCCCGATAAATTAATAGCTTGACCTTCACGTCACCGTCACAACTAGTGCTCTATGCCTATAAATTATAAAATCCCTATACATAAAGGCAAAGATCTCACACCTCACCTTGAGCGTACCATTGCGCTCTCTCCCCCACTATCTTGTACTCTCTTATTAATAGAGTTCTCCAATCACCATTGTCGCCTTCAATGGTTAGGTCTCCAGACCCAACCACCCAATATTTGTCTCTTATTATTAACTATTTTATTAATTGTTTTACACCACACATTCAACTGATTTGATTGTGCATAAATTCACTTTTGTGCATAATCAATTTAGCGTCATCAGTGAGAACCGATTTGATTCTCACTCTATAGTCTTCCTACCTTCAATGGCAATCACAACTAGATTCATGAACCACCAAGCGGAAGATGACCCGCCATAGAACGACGAGGTCTCGACATCACCGACAAACCCCGTCCCTGAATCCCAACAATTGTTAGAGACCATGCATCACCTAATTAACCAGAATCAACAGATCCTCATGCTAATG
Source organism: Ilex paraguariensis (assembly GCA_963454935.2). NCBI lineage: Eukaryota > Viridiplantae > Streptophyta > Magnoliopsida > Aquifoliales > Aquifoliaceae > Ilex > Ilex paraguariensis. The sequence goes on from CAUOFW020001169.1 coordinate 90,798, forward strand.
CTTGTTGGGAGTCTTCAGAGAGCCGCCTTCCACCATCAGGAGGGAGGAAGGGCGCCCCTTAGTGCCAAGGGCATCCTACTACCCCGCTTCGAAGCCTGCTCCTTCACATAATGGCGATCCTCCTTCCCAAGAGGACCAGTGAAAGAACCGACATGAGAACCACGAAAAGTAGACACAAGAAAATTTTACTTCATTAATTTATGGCCAAAATTTAAATTCAGTGAAAAAACAAGCATTTTTTGCGAAAAATTGGTACCCAAACCACCGTGTGCAGTTTGATTGCGGTAGATCTCGAAAGAACACCCAGATTCAAAAAAAATTCATCTCAAACAGACAACCGAGCGCAAAGTTATGATCGTTTAAAATTATCATTTCTTCATGGCTTTCTAATATAGCACCTAAGCCCGTGCCAGCGACGCCAATCCCAACCACCTAGTGCCCCAGCGGCACCCGTGCCAATGGCGCCCACACCCTAACAGCATTTGTGCCGCCCAGCACCCGCATGCTTGCCTTGGCGCCTACCTCGTCACCCACCTTGGTGCGCCGCCCGTATCACGTGCACAACTAGTCCAGTAGTGCCCTTGGTGCCTGGTGTCACCCCTCCTAGAGCATCTAGTGACCTTGCCTCTTGCGTTCGACGTCCATGCACCACCAGCTCTATCCTATCAACGCCCTCTAGTTACTCTTATTGTCCTCACTGTCTCTTAGGAGAAAACCTCCCGAGTTGCCCAAAACTCGCCTTCACTCTATCTCTACTATCACGCAAGCAGCCTAGGTCTCCAGCTTAGCACCTCTCTCGCAAATCGCAAAAAGCTTGGTCTAGCTCTGCCTCTGTTGTTATGCAAACAGCCTCAATCTCCAGCTTAACGCCTTTCTCACGAATCGCTAGAAATCTGGCCTAATTTTGCCTTTTCTTCCATGCAAGCAGGCTTATTCCCCAGCTTAGCGCCTCCTTCTCGAGTCACCCAAAACTCGGCCTCACTCAACCTCTACTCTTATGCAAGCAGCCTATGTCTCCAACTTAGCGCCACTCTTGTGAGTCACAAAAAACTCGTGCTAACTCTACCTCTACTCGCATGCAAGTCGCCTCAGTCTCCAGCTTAGCGCCTCTCATGAGTCGCCAGAAATTCGACCTAATTTTGCCTCTACTTCCACTCAAGCAACCTTATTACCCAATTTAACGTCTCTCTCCTGAGTCACCCAAAACTCGGCCTCACTCACCCTCACTCGACCTTTACTCCCAGCAAGTAACTTATGTCTTTAGCTTAGCGCCTCTCTCGCGAGTCGCAAAAAACTCGTCCTAACTCTGCCTCAGCTCTTATGTAAACAGTTTCAATCTCCAGCTTAACACCTCTCGCACAAGTCGCCAAAAGCTCGGCCTAATTCTGCCTCAACTTCCATGCAAGCGGCCTTATTCCCCAGCTTAGCAGCTTTCTCTCGAGTCACCCAAAACTCAGTCTCACTCTACCTCTTCTCTCATGCAAGCAACCTATGTCCCCAGCTTAGTGCCTCGCTCGCAAGTCACAAAAACTCAGGTAACTCAGCCAACTCAGCCTCCGCTCTCATGCAAGGAAACTCAGTCTCCAACTTAGCGGCTCTCTTACGAGTCACCAAAAACTCGGCTTAATTTTATCTCTACCTCCATGCAAACAGTCTTATCCCCTACTTAGAGGCTCTCTCCCGAGTCATCCGAAACTCGATCTCTACTCTCACGCAAGCAATCTCTATCTCCAACTTAGCGCCTCTCTCGCAAATCACAAAAAGCTCTGCCTAACTCTACCTCTGCTCTCATGCAAGCCGCCTCAATCTCCAGCTTAACGACTCTCTCACGAGTTGTCAAAAGCTCAATCTTACTCTACCTCTACTCTCACGCAAACAACCTCAGTCTCCAGTTTAACAGCTCTCTCACCAATCACCAGAAGCTCGACCTAATTTTGCGTATGCTTCCACGCAAGTAGACTTATTCCCCAACTTAGAGGCTCTCTCTTGAGTCACCCAAAACTCGGTCTCACTCTACCTCTGCTCTCACGCAAGAAGCCTATATCTCCAGCTTAGAACCTCTCTCACGAGTCGCAAAAAGCTCGACCCAACTCTTCCTCTACTCTCATACAAGTAGCCTCAATCTCCAGCTTAGCGGCTCTTTCACAAGTCACTAGAAACCCAGCCTAATTTTGCCTCTACTTCCACGCAAGCAACCTTAATCCCTAATTTAGCGGCTCTATCCTAAGTCACCCAAAATTCGACCTCACTCTGTCTTTTCTCTCACGCAAGCAACCTATGTCTCCAACTTAGTGCCTCTCTCACGAGTCACAAAAAACTCAACCTTACTCTGCCTCCACTCTCATGCAAGCAGATTCAATCTCTAGCTTAACAGCTATCTCACGAGTCACCAGAAACACGGCCTATTTTGCCTCTGCTTCCACACAAACAGCCTTATTCCTCAGCTTAACAGGGCTCTCCCGAGTCACCCAAAACTCGGCCTCACTCAGTCTCACTCTGCCTCTACTCTCACACAAACAGCCTATGTCTCCAACTTAGCGCCTCTCGCGAGTCGCAAAAAGCTTTGCTTTACTTTATCTCTGGTCTCATGCAGGCAATCTTAATCTCTAGCTTAGCAGCTCTCTCACGAGTCGCCAAAAGTTCGATCTTGTTCTGCCTATGCTATCACACAAGCAGTCTTAGTCTCCAACTTAGCGGCTCCCTCCCTCTGTCTCTGCTTCCACACAAGTAGTCTTACTCCCCAGCTTAGCGACTCTCATGTGTCACTAAACACTTGGTCTTAATTTGCCTCTGCTCTCACCCAAGCAACCTCAGTCTCCAACTTAGTGGCTCCCTCACAAGTCGTCAAAAACTCAGTCTTACTCTACCTTTGCTTTCACACAAACAACCTTACTCCCCAACCAAACGGCTCTCTCACAATTCGCTAGAAGCTCGACCTTACTCTGCCTCTGCTATCACCTAAGAAGCCTCTGCTATCAAGCAAGAAGCCTTGATCTCACTCTGTCTCTGCTCTCACGTAAACAGCCTTGGTCTCATGAAAGCTCAGCCTCAAGAACCAACTTCAACTGCTCCTCAACAATCTAGCATGTCCATCTCTCTTCTGCCAAAGCTCCCGATATCTAATCAAGTTTGAGCGTCCTCAAAAAAAAAAAGGCATGGAAAAGCTGCAGCCATCTACAAATAATCCAAAAATAGGAATGTCAATATGACCAAAACATACAAAAGACAAGGTTGCACAGAAAAGAAGGATACCATAGCAAAGTCTTCCATCGCGGTATCGATGATATCCTCGGGACCCCGAGAGCCGGCCTCTCTAATATTCAAAGGTGTCATAAACTTCCAAAGTTGTTCTTTAGTCAAATTCACGTCCTGTAACGCAGACACAGGGCCACAACTAGAAGCATGATAATTATCCATAGCTCCGATCTCAGTAAAGTTTACATAGGAGTCTCAATCTCTTTAGTCGTCCTAGGACTAACCCTAAGACCCAAAAAGGGTCACATGCTGAGAAGAAATGGGGACACTATCAGACCCCACATTCCGAGAAACAATAGAGCCATCAAACCTCAGCTGGGAAACACTGGAGGCATCAGATCTCGCCTCTCAAGAGAAGGAAAAGTCGTCATCCTAGTGACAGACAGCTTCCACCATTGCTATATCCCCTATGGGGTCTGAATGGAAGAAAATGTTCAAAAACCAAACACATCATTAGTTTACCGAGGCCCTCCGTGGTGTCGCCCCTGGCACTGCCCAACCTCGTGCCTCCACTAGCATCACCCAACTCTCTAGCGTCACCCTTGTCGCTGCCCAACCTTGCTCCGGCGTTGCCGTTCCTAGTGCCGCCTAGGCTCACGCCTCCCCTGGTGTCATCCAGATTCATCTCGGCACCACCCAAGCGTTTCTCCCTTTCCAAAGAGCCACTCACCAAAACATCTCTATCTCCTCGCGTAGAAGCGTCCATGCTTCTCTTCATCCTTTCTTTGTTGCTTGTAGAAGGAAGAAAAAGAATGTCCTTCCCTAGCTCTAATCAGAAAAGGGAATTTCTAATCTAAAGGAATGAAGCTTTCCCAAATCCTATGAGAGACTCAGCAGAGGAATTTATTTGCTAGCATAGTGGGTCTCCAACAATGGCGCAACCAAATGAAATAAGTTTCGAAAATACAATGGAGTAGAAAGCTAAAGAAGCTATTGTATGAAACAAGATACCTTGGTCTATTCAAATGAAGAAACTCACTCATGCCCTCAATCTCCTTTGTCACTACTAGGGCTTGGGTCATGGGGAGCAAATGACTGGCCCAAATCCAAACTAGACCTTAGCCCAATCCATGGGTTGAACCCAAATCATCAAAAAGTAGGTCAAGCTTAGCTTATAGCCTCAGTCCAATCCAAAGCTCAAGAGTCCAAAAAAAGTCACCACACGTAGCAGGGTAATCATTGAGATGGTCATTACTCCAAGATAGTGTCTATCCCCAACTGTAGCTTATCTTCCCCAATAAATTAGTAGCTTGACATTCACGTCACTGTTACAGTTAACGCTCTGTGCCTATAAATTATAAACCCCTTACATATGAGGACATAGATCTCACAGACAATGATCAAAATGTCGTGTCGACACGTCCGAAACGTTTCGGAATTTCAACACTCCGAAACGAAACAGTAGTTGAATCACAAAATTCCAGTGTTTCGGTCGAAACGGTACTGTTTCGGACCGTTTCGGTCGAAACGGCATTGTTTCGAACCGTTTCGATCGAAACAGTACCGTTTCGACAAAACAGTGATATATTCGGTTCATTATGAATAATTATATTTAATACCCCATTATAATTACATTTAATACCCACTGTAATTACATTTAATACTCACTATAATTATATTTAATATCCCACTATAATTACATTTAATTCCCACTGCTCTTCTGTCTTTTATAATTTTTTTGTTATAAGAATAAATAATTACACTTAATACCCTACTATAATTATATTTAATACCCATTATAATTATATTTAATACATACTGTAATTATATTTAATACCTCACTGCTGTGCAAGTTTTTTGCTTTTTTTTTGTTATAAGTATTAACAATTACATTTAATACCCTAATGTAATTATATTTAATACCTACTGTAATTACATTTAATACCCACTGCAATTACATTTAATTTTTAAGTATACATAAGTATCATTAATTTAATTTGATACCCTTCATTATTAGTATTATAATAAAATAGTATTATTAATTGGATTATATTACCGTAATAATATGATTTGGAGTAACTATTGTCATCATATTTATGTCACATATGGAGTTTCTCTAAGTAGCTACCCAGAGCCTACACCGATGTATGAGCCTGCTCGACACTCCACAGGGGAATGGATGTAACCATGTAAGTATGTACTCATTAGCATTTCATGTGTATTATAAGACCTTAATATTATGTAAAAATGTGTTTATTTCATAAAAATTAAGTGTTTGAAACTAATTTAAGTGACTTTCGCCTCAAGTCAAGCCTTTTTTTCCCTCAAATTTAAATTTATTCTTGTATAAATTGATGTTAACCTAATAAATATGTTGAATTAATAAATTATTTAGCATATCTTTATAAATTAATGGATTGCATTTGTGTTTCTATGCGTTTCCATATTTTTTCTGCGTTTCCATTGCGTTTCCGAAATGTTTCCGAAACGTTTCTATTTTTGAGTTGACCGAAACGGTACTTCGAAACGAAATTTTGATCCTTGCTCACAGACCTCACCTTGAGCTTACTATTACTCTCTCTCCCCCTACTACCTTGTACTCTCTCATTAATAGAGTTCTCCGACCACCGTTGCTGCCTTCAATAGTTAGGTTCTCAGACCCAACCAACCAGTCTTTATCTCTTATTATTAACAGTTTCATTAATTATTTTACACAACACACTTGACTGATTTGATTGTGCATAAATCTATTTTTGTGCATCATCAAAATTCATTAAAAACAACTTGGTTAATGGTTTTTTTTACTACTAAAGTTTCCCAATTTATGTTTAAGGGAGGGGTGTATTTTGAAAAATCTAAATTTTTTGCTATTGATTTATTATTACAGCTACTTACGAAACCTAAAAGCTCAGCTAAAAGAGTTAGAGGATGATTTAGTGAAAGATCTTGCATGTATCTCCAATTATTAGTGTTGAATGGTCTCCATATTGCTTTTGGTTCAGATTCCAAATGTTAAGTACATGAATCTTTGTCAAATGAATTCATTTGAAAAGAGAGGCCTGCACTAATTACATCTCATTTGGGTTTTAATATTTGTTGGAGGTTTATTTGCCACTGAAATTGCAGTAGAGCATTGGGTCTAGCCCTCTGAAGTTTGGGCAACTCATTTATTTGCGGATACTGTTTTGAGCATGAGAACTCCAGGAAATACTTGGTAAGGGCGAAATTTGTGTGATGATTAATCCTCATTAAGACAAGAAACGCCCCAATTGCTATTCGTTTCATTTTTTCCTTTTCTTTTTTTTATTGGTTATTTAATTGACAATATTTTCGAGTTATACAGTGCCTTTAGGCACATGTCTATTGATAGTCAAACAATATAGCTGAAGACTCAAGAAAGAAAACATCAAAGATTCAGTCATAACCCGATCGCTGACATCAGCAGATTAGTGATGACGTTAGCATGGCGTCATCATCCTCTGGCAACGAAAACACAAATCCTTGGGCATTTTTTTAGATAAGGTTTATGACGATTTTTGTTTAATTTTTTGAAGTTATCTGAATACCCTTTCTTATTTTGGAACATTTTCAAAATATTGGCCAAGATTTCTTTGATTCGGTTGTTCCTTGAAATCCAACAATTTCTGAAGTACAGAACCAGAAGGGTCCGATTAGGCTATGGGGATCTGCTGGATGTCACCCATGGCTATTTATGGAGTTTGAAGGGTTTTCTAGCAAATTGAACCACTCGTCTGATTTGTTTTTTGCCATCTTGTTGTCGACAATGAGTACTTTGGGCATTATGGGTTGTTGTTTGTGTGTGAGTTTGTGTAGTGTTACTGATTTGCATTGGTTTTGGTCTTAAGTTGTTTGTTAGGTTCTTGATGTTGTATTGGATTTGGTCATCTGTCGTCTCCTGTTTCCTTGAAACTAGTTGGGTGTTTACTGGTTTGAAACTATGGACTGGGTGATCGATTGATAGGCATTTTCTTTACATGGTGACGTTTGAGAAGAAGGATACATCGGTTGGCAATCCGGTTCGACGGGTCTATTCCATCGATGATCAGATTTGGCATATAAATTCTATGAAGTTAAATAGAATCAACTATTATTCTTGGTCTCATACCATCAAAGTTTTTTGCGCGCTAAACGGAAAGTCAAGTATTTGACTGAAAGTCCTTCCGAGATTTCCAATGATTCTAAAAATTGGTAGAGTGAGAATTCCTTGGTGTTGACCCGATTTAGCATAGTATGGAACCAGGTGTAGCTTTGAATGTTCAACTTCTTGACACTACTAAGAAGATTTGGGACTCTCTTGGAGAGATATACTCACAAGAACATAATGTGTCCCAAGTCAATGAACTTTTTGAACGTATGTTTAATACCAAGTAAGGAAGTAAGTCTCTGGTTGAGTATGATAGTACTTTGAAAGGGTTATGGGAGAAGCTTCTGCTTTATCAACCATCGAGTGCAGATCTAGAAGTACAGCAACAACAATATGAAGAGTTTCAAGTTGCTCTATTCTTGTTTAGTCTTAATTCTAAATATGGTGTATTCAAAGATTAGATTTTGGCCAGTAAAAAACTTTCAACTACTATCTATGCTTATTATCGTCTTTAGAGAACCCTTCTGATGTATAAGACTCCCTCACCCCTCACAGGAGTCCTCTGTTTTACTCTCTCTGGTGATGGTAGTCATGATGGCTGTGGAGGTGGTCGTGGTGGTGGTAGAGGTACTAGTCGTGGTAATTGTGGTGGTAGAGGTACTAGTTGTGGTAATTGTGATGATAGAGATACTAGTCGTGGAGGTCTTCATGGTCGTTATATGTTTACATATATAAAATAAACTAATTGATTCATCTAATAGTAATATTTGACAATCAGTCTTATTGTGATTAGATGATGTTGAATGGTCTATTTTGTTGTGAATACTCTAGTTAATCAATTTGTTTGGTTAATCAAATTGATTAATCAATTTGCTATGCACTTTATTTGATTAATCAATTTGCTATGCACTTTATTTGACTAATCAATTTGTGAGGACTCTGTTTAGTAGTGATATTAATCAATCAGATGGAAGTCAAATCCACATTTGCTAGCTTTACATTTAGATGACGTGATTATGTCAATTGATTATTTTTAAAATGCAATAATGTTCAGTATTTAATATCTTGTCTACTTAAAATATGTTTATGTTTATTATTTTAGTTGCATTTAAATATTTTGTATTTGTAAAGGTAAAACTTGAATATTTTAGAGTAATCAAAATATCAAAATAAAATATTTGCTTATTTTTTATATTGTTCGTTTTGTTTCAATGAAGTGCTCACTTCGCTTATCGCTTATCGCTTCTCGCCTAGGCCCTCAGGAGACCGGTTCGTTTCAATTCGCTTTANCGCTCACTTCGCTTATCGCTTCTCGCCTAGGCCCTCAGGAGACCGGTTCGTTTCAATTCGCTTTACACTTTAAATAACACTGCTGAAGATTATTGTTAGAATAAATGTGAAAAACCAGCCTATGCTAATCAAGGTTTCTGATGATCCGACTCCTATATCTCAACCATCGATTGGTGCACCTCCTACATCTACATCTGGCACTCATGACTATCTTACCTCTCAGCTCATCTAGAAATTGTTTTCACTCTCTTCCCATTCGCCTACTTCAGCTGTCAACTTAGCTATTACCAGTAATTTTACACATGTAGCACCATAATCTACTTCACCATCTTGGATTATTGATGTGGAAACTAGTACCCATATGTTCAATATTTCCTCAGTGGTTTCTACTTTTTGTGCTTCTAACTCTCATACTGTTTTAGTTGATGGTTACTTTAGGCCAATACATGGGATTGGTCATCTCCATCCTACCGAATCTACGTCATTAACATCTGACTTATTTGTCCCTTAGTTTCCCTTTAATCTGTTATTTATGGGTAAGTTAACCAAGCCTTTATAGTGTTCAGAGACTTTTCCATCTTGTATTTTTCAAGACCTCCAGACGAAGAAAGTGATTGGTTTAGGACATGAGCAGAATAAACTCTATTATTTACATTCCAAAGGAGCAGTTCCTGCCTTGAGTGCTACTGTGTCTTTCTTCCAATGGAATTTTTGATTAGGTCATCCTTCACTGCAAAAATTTCGTCAAGTCATTCCTAGTTTGAGTCCTTCTATTATGTTAGAAACTTAGAATGTGAGGCTTGTCAATTAGGCCAGTATCACTGTAGTTCGTTTCCTACTACTAGTACGAGTCATCAATCTAGTTTTTTTACTATTATTCACTTTGACATTTGGGGTCCTTTAAGAATAAAAGGTAATTTTAAATTTTATTATTTTGTGATCTTTGCTGATGATCATTCAAGTATGACTTGGTTGTTTCTTATGAAGGATCGTTCTGAATTGCCTAATATTCTTCTTACCTTCTATAATGAAATACTTGTACAGTTTGATAAACAAATTATCTTAATTCATTTTGATAATGTCCCTTGAGTATGTACAATCATTTACACATACATTTTGTGTTGATCATGATATCATTTATCAGACTACATGTCCACATACATCCCAGCAAAATGATATTACAGAATACAAACATCATCATTTATTAGTTGTTGCTTATTAATCGAATGTCTTCCCCCATCTTAGGTAACAAATCTCCTCCTAATACATCACTCTTTAGTCTAATTCCTCGTGTCTTTGGTTGTATTGCATTTGTTTATCTTTTTAGTCCACGTCCGGATAAATTTTCACCTCGTTTGATTAAGTGTGTCTTTCTAGGATACTCTCGTACCAAGAAAGATTATCGTTGTTATGACTATCTTTAGTCGGTATTATGTCAATGTCAATGTCATCTTTTTGAGTCGTCTTCTTTTTTTTCTAATTTAGGAACTATTTTTCCCTGAATTTGATCTTTACTAGTCGGGGGAGCTGATATTGCCTCTTATACCAGATAGTGTATCCCCCACCCTACCCTTCAGGTTGCTGACCCTCCATTGCTGGTTTAGTATTATTCCATGAATAGAGAGGTTGTTTCATATGCTCTAGTTCCCCGACCAACACCTGATTATACTGAGGTCCTCCCTCCTGAGTTATTTAATTTGCCTATTCCATTACGGAAATATACTCGTTCTTATTCACAGTATCTCATTTCTAATTTTGTCCCCTTGCATCGCCTTTCCTCTTCATTTCGTTGTTTTGCATCCGTTTTCCTCTTCATTTTGTTGTTCCTAACTCTTTGAAACAAGCCTTAACAGATCTTGTATGAAAACTGACTATAAACGAGGAAATTAAGACACTTCATCAAAATCATACTTGGAACCTCACTTCTCTTCCATCTGGTACGTAGCCTAATAGTTGTTGTTGGATATACACTATGAAATATCATCCTGATGGTTCTATTGAGCAGTTAAAGGCAGGATTGGTTGCTAAAGGTTACACCCAAACATATGGTGTGAATTAATGAGACTTTCACTCCTATTGTTCATCTCAACTCTGTTAGAGTTCTTATTTCTGTTGCAATCAGTTCTGAAAGGCCCTTGTGTCAACTGGATATAAAGAATGCATTTTTACACGGAAATCTACAAGAAGAGGTATATATGATTCAACCTCTAGATTATGTTGTTTAAGGAATAATTAGTGTGCCGTTTGAAAAGGGCATTGTATGGCTTGAAATAATCACCACATGCTTGGTTTGATAAATTCAATACTATGGTACTTCATAATGATTTTTCAGTATTCTACCTCAGATTATTCAATTTTCATTTGTTGGCCTTCTTCAGACATCGTTGTTGCTATTGTTTATGTCAATGACACCATTAGAAGTGGGAATGACTCGGATAGTATTTGTTCACTTCAAGAATAATTTAGGGAAGCAATTTCATACCAAAGATTTAGATCTTCTTTGGTATTTCCAAAGAATTGAGGTTGCCCGATCAAAGGAGGGAATCAATTTGCCAACAGAAGTATGTACTAGACTTGCTATCTAAAACTAATACTAACAGTATGCGTTCCATTGATATGCCTGTGGACCCTATAGTTAAGCTAGACTTTAAGTGTGGTGAAGTCATTAATGATATAGTGATACCGGTGATTGGCAGGTAAACTGATTTATCTTATAATTACTCGCCCTAATATTATATATGTTGTTGGTATGGTTAGTTAATTCATGCATGCCCCTCGTAAGCTTCATTGGGAGGTTGTTTATTGTATACTTTGATATCCAAAAGAGACTTTGAGGAAGGGATTATTATATCGTTCATCATCATCCATAACTGTTAGTTTTACTGACGTTGCTTGGACAGGTAGTTATGGTGATAAACGATCTATTTCTGACTATTGCACTTTTATTGGTGACAATCTTGTTACTTGACACAGTACGAAGCAGAACTTTGTTACGCGTTCTAGTGCAGAGGCCGAGTGTCGTGTTATGACACATACTACTTATGAAATGTTATGGGTTCGTTCTTTACTTTGTGATGTGAGACTTGAGGTGTCTTTCCCCATAAAGATGCGCTGTGACAATCAAGCAACTATTTTCATTGCAAGTAAACCAGTATTTTTGTGAGCATACCAAACACATTAAGATGGATTGTTATTTTATTCAAAATCTCTTAATGTGAAAAGAGATCATCATTCCATATATCAAGTCTACTGATCAGCCGGGTGACATTCTTACCAAGTCATTGACATTTTTTATGTTTCAAGCTGGATATTTTTTATCTTTATGCTCTAAGTTAAGGAGAAGTGTTAAGAGTTCTTATTTTCTATATTAGACATAAGTTAATTAGTATAGGATAGTATTGTAATTACTCTACCATTACTCAGTTATAAATAAGAGAGTGGAGGGTAGCCGAACCGACACATCAATTTATTCTCTCTTTCTCTATCTCTCTTTATTTTCTCTTTCTCTCCTAACCCTAACCCTAACCCTAATATTGCTTTTAGTGTTTCAACTATAGTTATTACATGGATGTCACTAATACATTCTAACACTCCATGCCCAATAAAACACCAGCAATAATAAAACTAAAAAATTCAGAGACCGAAATCGCCAAACATACAAAATCTGAATGGCAAACATCCAATCACTTCACAAATAATAATCCCAAACAAAACTGAATCCATAAAAAATAAAATTTGAACAATACCTTAGAACGACAAAATCAAGCCCAATCTCACTTAACTAGATCTTCAAATCCACCAAAAAAGATCCACACTTCTGACTCCTCATTATCACACTCTTCGCATTAGAACAAGAAGACATTTCCCAACACTAAGTACACATATACATTTGCGTGGACAGAATTTTTCGATGACCCAAAAAGCTTACAAAAATCAGCAGGCCATTGAATTAAAGAGGCTATGCAAATGGCTTTGAAGGATCTGAGAGATCCTAGGGAGAGGAAGAAGTAGTGAGAGATGAACCGAAACCCTAGTGTTTGGAGATAGAGTAATTGATATAGGTCATAATTCAGGTCACACTCACTCTGTTGTTAGAGAGGGAGGGGAAAAGAGAGAGGAAGTGTGGCATGAGAGGGAGGGCAATCTATCCTAACCGTATGCAGTCCCCTCTTACATATGAAGTGTTAGGTTGAATCTAAATGGTAAAGTTGAAACTGTTTTTGTAAATTTGGAAAAGTATGAATCTCTGTGTATCGAATCTATTCCTAGTTGTTCGGACTCTTGTTGTAGTGTGAGCCTTGAAAGTACCCGAAGTTAGGCAATCACCACGAATTCCTTTAAATGGACCCATCTCTCTTAGTGACTCTTCTTAGTTCCTAGTATCGATCCAACCAATTGGGAGGGAATCAATAGATTCCTTTTTGGGAGCAAATCAATCGGTACAGGTTCGGGTTGGGTCCAAAAAACTCAAGACTCTAACGCAAGTACTGCCCGGAATAAATAGGGTTAGGATGTTTCACTTGCCAAATTCTAGAAATGCTTGCCCAAATATTGAACTTTCTGGCAGGGCACGAGTCTGGTGGGTTGACCTGCCCAAGTTACACCCCTACCACTATCGCATTCTATTTTTTGTGTTTACAATTCTTGTCTCAGTCACAATCACTGAATCACATCAACTATACCTACTTCACAACCTGACCCCCAAACCAGGTAAGGCCCAACATTATAAGAAAGTAGACCAAAGATAAATTAAGTACATATTGGCAAACATCAACAAAGACAAGCATAGTTTAAAAGGGCAAAATGGACAAGAAAAATACACCTTGGGAACAGGAGCAATTGTGCGTCGATGTCTAATAGAAAATCCAAATTTAGCAAGCTTTAATGTCACTGGTTGGCCATCATCTGGATGGTTTCCCTAACATAAGTCCAACTGTATGAGTCTGATGATAGTAAAATCTAGAGAATAGGACTGAAGCTAGACAGAAGTATACCAATGTCACAGGGTAGCGGAGCAATTCAAGAGCATCTTCAAGCGTGATAGAGTCCAAATCCTTTATCTGAAATGCAAAAGTGATATTTAGCTACATATTTATCCATATTACGTTCCAAAACAAAGAAGGGCCCAATTAAAGTCTAATAATGAAAGTGGCCCATTATTTGAGCTTAAACATCAATGAAACTGAGACCTCATTTATACTATTGCGCCCCATTTGAGAAGAGGGAGGGCGAGGAAATTGAATAAAAGAAACAATTGTGACTCACTTAACCAAAAAAAAACTCCTGAGACACAAGCATGAAACTTCAAATTATGTCAACATGCCAATTGCTGAATTGAAAAGGTAAATGGCTGGCTGAGAAGTGTCAACCCAATTGGCCACAACCAAAGGTCACTTTGCAGTTTTGACAAACTTCAGTGGATGTTGAAGCAGGTCGAGGACATGATTAAAACTGATAGAAAAAGCACTGGAAGACCGGATTCCGGAAACCAAGAGATGCTTGAAATGACCAATTTAAATATCCTGGAATTAAATAAAACTATTGCGAGGCACATTGGCATGAAATACAGCTGGCTAACAGAACTTGCAAGGATTATCGTAGTTTCATTACAACACAGTTTTATTCTTGAACAGGTGGAAGGTTCCCAAAAGTCAAGGAGACTAAAAGATCAAGGACAAAAAAGTGAGAAAGAAGAACCAAAAAAACCTATAATGTAACATACGATATTGCTTTAACAAGGGTAGATAGATGGAATAAATGGATATCAAGTATCAACTACCATGACAGCAGAATAGGCCAGAAGGATGATGTGACCAAATGTATTAGAAATGCAAACCCTAGGAGCTTCCAAACTACACCGTTTGTATTCTGCTTGTAAACTTCCAGCAACCAATAAGAGAAAAAAAAAACAAAAAATCTACACCATCACAAATAATTTATGAACTGCCATAAATGAAGCTTTACATGCTAGTAGGCTAATTTAGGGGGCATAATCTTAAAATGAGCATGGACACGGCCGCACACTCTCAAAGGAACAAAGCATGCCAATGGTCACCCATACATCCTCTGTTGATTATCTTCATTTGGAAATAATAAAATAAAAAGAAAAGAAAATAACATCCGTCAAGAATCCAGGGGTTTAACATACACAGCCAATAGTGCAAGATGTGATCTCCCATACACAGATACACTAATAACTTAAAAATGCAGACATGATCTTAAAGATTAGCATAAATCCAATAAACAACAACGGACTCTGAGCTATAACTTCGCCAATGGAGTGTTTACATACTCGAGAAACAGAGGCTCGTTTAGGCAAGTATCCCTTCCTGTCTTCACCAAGCTGAACATAGGATCCATATGGACCATTCTTCAAGAGAATCTGGAAGATAAAACAGAGATGTCAATTCATCCATTAAAGGAAAAAACAACAATGCACTACTTGCATTAGGAATTTGCTATCCGGCAATCAAATAAAAAACCATGATACAGTACAAACCTTCTCATTGGAACCATGACTGACACCTAGCACCTTAGGCTCCTCTACATTCTTGTTATCTTGAGAAGTAACCTCTTCATCATCTTCACCATATAATGTCTTAGCAATGTACCTGTAGAACAACCCAAAAATGTCACAGCTATTTATGCCAACCAACAAAATCACAGGGGACGTATTTATTGAAGATTGTTACAAAAGCACAAAAAGATTGATATTTTGTCATAAACTAAATAAAATATGAAGAACTTACTGCTGTCTAATTAATTACTCATGACAGAAGAAAATAAGAGACAGGGCAAAAAACAAAAGTCGAATCATTACTTTCTTCATACTCAGCATTACTTCCTCCAGTTGCCAACCACACTCTTGTGAAATCAAAGTGTTGACACATTATATAAATTTGCGGGCAAGCATGAATAAAGATTAAGGTATCAACAATTGAAAAAGTCATTTGTTGAATTTAGGCTAAGATGATTGGCCATGAAAACTGCGTAGTC
This sequence comes from Ilex paraguariensis, assembly GCA_963454935.2. NCBI lineage: Eukaryota > Viridiplantae > Streptophyta > Magnoliopsida > Aquifoliales > Aquifoliaceae > Ilex > Ilex paraguariensis. The sequence continues at coordinate 106,384 of CAUOFW020001169.1, forward strand.
CATAAATAGAAAAGGCAAACAAATGAAGAAAGGTTGACATATGAATACACCACTTGGGAAAAAGAACGACTTGAGGTGCCTATATAGGAATGTTGGGATTGAAAAATGAGTGACGCGGAAAGAGGTCAAACAACATAATTACCGGACGACATGTGGCCATTATCAAGGACATGCCTGACTAAAAGCTACTGAGATAATAAGGCTACCAAATATATTAGATTAAGCGTCGACCAGTTAGAAGTTATCATGAGTAGGCAATATTCAGGTTATTCCTTGCTGCATTTCTAGTTGATGAACTAACAGGCATGTACAAAACAACTAATGTGCTCCTAGCCGATGAATATTACAGTCTCTGACATAAATAAAATGGACCAACCGTATCCAGTTCTCTACAACACAAGAACACTCATAAATCCTAAAAACACGAAAAAGTTCTTAGTACACCATTCATTGACATGAGCGCCCTAGAGAAGTTGAAAATAGATCAAAACAGGGACCAATTAAATCCAATTCACTGCACATTCATTCAAGATTACCTTCTCAAGCAAAAATATTATAGCAAAAAGCCTATAGCCAACTTTGCCAATTCCCACTCTTAATATTCTTGCCAAATAAACTGTAGCATCAAGTAATAAGGTAAACTCCAAATCAAGTAAACAGTTTAGCCCATGCACACGGGTGCACATGCGCTTCCATCACATGGGATATAGATAAAGCACGAGGATAATATGTAGCATCACTCACGCACACACACACACAAGGCATGGACACACATATGTACCTTTCACAAGCATTTACTAAAGCCAAGATACATGTCTAAAAAGAGGACAGGGAGAGCGGGAGAGAGAGAGAGAAGGAGGAAGAGGAGCTTAATTTATGGTAGCTCACACTTGCACTTTTTTTTTGGGGGGGGGGCACTTACTTGCACTTAGGGTGTTGATCACAACCAATAAAGTAGCCAGCACCAAATCGACTGACTTTGAATATCAAAGTGCCCTCCAGACAACTTGGGCATGTCCTACTTTTATCGAGAAGAGAGGCAAACAAAAAATCGCCAAATGTTTTCTCCAACATCTTCTCCACCTGATGAATATGGACATTACTAGCATGGTCACAATACTTGCTGAATCTTGTCCAATAATCTCTGAGAAGACCTTTCCATTCAGTCAATCCAGCAGAAACATTATCAAGCTCAGTCTCCATATCTGCAGTGAAACTATAATCTGTTACCTCGGAAAAATGGTGAGAGAGAAATGCTGACACCATACGACCACGAAATTCTGGATATAACACCCGGCCTTTTACTGTCACATAATTTCTATCCTGTAGAACTTTGATTGTGGTTGCATAAGTAGAAGGTCTACCAATCCCAAGCTCTTCTAGTTTTTTAACCAATGATGCCTCTGAGTAGCGTGGTGGAGGATGAGTATGGTGTTGCTTGAGTTCAACTTTACCTAAATACAGTGGCTCCCCAGACTTTAAATCACTGAGAATGTTGAAAACTTCATCACCATCATTCCCTTCATTTTCATAATTACAAATTGATTTCATTTCCACATCCTCATACACAGCCTGGTATCCAGGAAACTCCAGACTTGAGCATGCAGATCTAAAAACAATGGAATGAGTAGCATCACCAATATCCAATTGTATCTGATCAATTGTAGCAGGTTCCATTTGACATGCCACTGTACGAGACCAAATAAGGGTGTATAACTTCAAGGAATCTTCATCAAGTACCCCAAGAAGCATTGAAGGTAGTCTCCTGATATCAGTGGGTCTGATAGCCTCATGAGCTTCTTGAGCATTCTTCACCTTCTTAAAATATTTGCGAGGATTCTCTGATGCAAAGCTCTGCCCATACCTTTCTATGACCAAGGAGTGAATGTCCTTTGAAGCTTCATTAGAAATGTGTAACCCATCTGTTCTCATATATGTTATCAATCCAGCAGCCTGGTCACCTGATATTTGAACCCCCTCATACAGTTTCTGTGCAAGTTTCATTGTATATGTTGCCGTAAAATGTAATTTGTTTGCAGCATCTTGTTGAAGTGTCGATGTTATATATGGAGCTGGAGGGTTCTTCCGGATTTTGCTTCTTTTAGGGCTGCCCACTTCGAACTTGGATGAACTAATCTTCCTTTCAATATCAAGTGCCTTGGCATGGGAGCTAATAGAAAACTGGTTTAACTTTCTGGAGTCAAAATGGGTCAAGTACGATGAGACTAAAGGACCCAATTCCTTCCGGCTTAACTCAACTTCAACAGTCCAATACTCCAGTGGTTTAAATTCATCAATCTCCATTTCCCTATCACATATAAGAGAAAGAGCGGCAGATTGGACCCGACCGGCTGATTGGCAACCTGGCAATTTTCTCCATAATAATGGAGAAATATTGAATCCAATCAAATAATCAAGAGCACGCCGTGCAAGATAAGCATGTACCAAATTCACATCAATATATCTTGGAGCCAGCAGGGCGCTTTTAATGGATGATTCAGTTATTTCATTAAAGGTCACCCTTGCTACACTGATATCTTCGCACAAAGCATCCTGCTGCTGCAACATCTCAATGATGTGCCAAGCAATAGCTTCTCCTTCACGGTCAGGATCTGATGCAAGAACAAGATTTTCTGCTCTGAGGAAAAAGGCAGAACAATATGAGAAAAGGAAAATACCTAATTCCTAACAGGTTTAGATCCAAAGTAATTCTATTTATAAGGAAATCCTAGGAAACAGATGGTATAATAGCCAGAGTAGATAGAACTATGGAAGAACCAGTCAAAGCACCTCAGCAAAACCTCAGTAAATTGGTGATATGTCTCACATTAGTTTTCCCCAGAATTATAAGAACCAACACACATTAAAACTAATAGATTGATTGCAGGTAGTACAGAAATAAAAAAAAAAAAAGCCATACCCACTTAGTGCAACCTTGATACTCTTTAGATGAGTCCAGGCAGCAGATGGAACCTCCCATACCATACTAAAGTCGTCATCAGGCCTCACAGAGCCTGATCTTGCAGCCAAATCCCTTATGTGACCATAACTAGGTAGGACTTCAAACATGTCACCAAGGTATCCTTGGATAACTTTTGCCTTAGTGACAGATTCCACCACTAAAACTGATTTACCAGTGGGAGGATATAATTGACAGATCTTCCTTTGTCCCTGAAGCTTAGTTTTGCCACTCATATGGGACTTTTTTTTCTGTGCAAATGCTTTTCCAGATTCTGGTGCCTCAACAGCTTTCATAACAGCATTAGGTTCTTTTAAGGATTTCCCCTTTCTAAGAGGTTTCTTTGTAGTCTTTTGGGATTGTTTGTGCGTTGAAACAAAACTATCAAGCACTTCCATAGGGGCGTTCCCCATAGAACTATTCTGCAAAACAGCAAAGCGTCAGTTAACAAATTGCAGTGGGATAAACACCAAACCAAACAACTCTACACACAAAGATTGCTAACCGCTGAAGCCAGAGGAGATTGGTTATTATTGGTAACATTGGGCTTCCTTTCTTGGGAAAGGTTTTTAGAAACTTTTTGCTGATTTGCTGCACGAGAAGAAGCAATAGCATCAGAAGATTGACTATTACTTTTCTTGCTTCTGGACTTCTGCTTCCGTTCTCCTTTAGCATTAGGTGCTTCATCGGTATCACCAACATGTGAGCCTGCAACCCCTAGATTCACATCCTTCTTGCCATCCCAAACAAGATGGTCTCTTGAAGTGACCAAAACATTATCCTTAAGAGCTGATAGATTCGAGGTAGAACCGCTTTTTCCAAGCGCCTGTGGTCCACCTTCGAAATTTTGCCTGTGAGCAGCCATGGACTTAGCCTGCTTCCAATGCTTATTGAACACTTTGGTTGAGGAATTATTCCCACCACTCCTTCCAGCCACATGATCATTTTTATTTGTCACTGCTATTGGGATCTGACAAAAAGACCTCTTCGCAAAAGCATCATAACAAGGTGAACCCAACCTGATACCACTCTCTGATGATCCATGGCTAAAAGCATTCATGGGAAATGTAGTACTAGGAAACCCAACTCTTAATTGTGGCTGAATGGCAAAGGCAGAACCAGACCTAGACCCACTCCTATCAACATGGCTTATGAAGAGATGAAACTTTTGTAGGTCAGACTCAACTCCCAGAACTTTTTGTCGAATGCTAGTGAAAATGCAAGATACCCCGACTTCCTTACACTTGAGCTGACAAAATTTGACTATTTTATCACTAGTTCCAATTGTTGAAGGTCGTATGCAAGTGCCTGATGGGCAATTCTGCAGCGCCCTGTTATGCAACTGTAACACAAATTTCATGCGATAATGAAATCATTGACACAATCACTTGAAAATCTGAACGGAATGGTCTAAACCACCAAAATAACAAGCTGAAGAAGATACACACATCATCTTCTGTTCAATCAATTTTGTGCCATTATCAAAGTTCCCTTCCCAAGTCAACTGCTTACTCGGTAAAGGCAACATTTCTAGGTAACAAGTTAACATTGAACAAATAGTCACAACACGAAAATTCTAAATATCTAAGTCACAAACAACACTTCTAGATAAAGCATACTACATGTGCATATTGACATATAGAAATAAGTACACGCGCACTTATAAGAACATTAAGAGTAAAAATTGAGAAGCTTTACCATGGTTGAGCGACAACTAGTTGTAGTAGCGGTGGCAAACAGCTGTTGAAGAAACGTCATTAAAGATTTCGGTGATAAAATGATGCATAAGAATCAAACCCAACGCTGGAATGCAGCAACTGTAAATACAAATAAGACAACATTAGTGCGTAAAATGAACTCACAGTATCATTCGTTGCTATGTAACATACAGAGACAGAGAGAGGGGGGGGGGGGGTTTTGAGGAGGAAAAGATGAAGAGGGTTTTGGGTTAGGGCAAATGGAACTTTGGTCCCCAACAAATTTGGAATTTTCAATTTACGCATAAAAATTGAGAATTCTACATTGCACCTTCAATAGCTAACCGACATCCGCCTGTCTAATGCATGCTTGTCGCAGGGATAAATGGGCTAATCGCAGTTTACACCCTGAAAGATGCTTAAATTTTTAATTTACACTTTGAAAGATAAGATATTTCAATTTGTACCCTGAATTTCACGAAAATGATGCAATGTGCACCGGTCCCAAACGTCCGTTCAATTTACTGTTTGAAAATCCAGCACACGACTTGCATGTGATTCTTGCAAGGATTGAATTGTAAAAACACACTCTTTTTCCTCACGTGAGTAGTACATGGTATCGGTTCATCTAAACCCCCTTTTTCTCATTCTCAAAAAAGGAGAGAAACAAAGGATCAAAAAATTAGGGATAGAACAATGTTGAAGCTTCATCTTTGATATTGTCTGTGGAACACAATCGAAGTTGTTAACCTTGGAGATCAACCAAATGTATTGGGTTGTATGGGAGTGCAACTGTGATATACCCCTTAGACAGGATTCACCAATTTATGGTGTGAATTTGTTTGTTTCCATTTGGAATGGTTCTAGTTTTTATGTGTGCTTGTGTTTTTTCTTCTTTTTTTTTTTGTGATTGTTTTCAAAGTCATAATATATTCTGTGTTTGTGTGGGCTTGAGTTATTTGGTTTTATCTGATTTGTTTTGTCAGCAACAAGCTATGTGATTTGTGTGGGTTGATTTTTATATTCAAGTGTTGAATACTAAAATGCTTTTTTGTTTAAGTTGGTATTTTTTTATCCAGAAGTTGGCACAAGTTATTTTACAATAAAAATGCATCATAGTGGTAAATTTGAGGGTTATGGTGACAAAGTGTACACATGTGGGAGATTGAACCACTTTGATATGTGTCATGTTGACCAAATATATTTGATAGAGTTGAACAACACGCTGAAAGATGTTGAAGTAGGTTATTCTAAGATTACAAAATACTATCACAGAGCTAGTAAAGGGTTGAGGGCATTGAAAAATGATCAGCATGTCATGAGACTTGAGAAGTGGACAAATAGTAACAGAGTGGTTGATCTATATATGGAACACAATAAGACTTGTTTGTTGAACTATAGTCAAGTTGAGCCAACTTGTGGTATTGGGATAGCATCTAAGAGTTCTTCTGATAAGGATGAATTTGACAGTGAAAAATGCTCACAGGGTGAATCTTCTGGGTCTAAATATTTTTATGATAGTGAATATGATGTGGAGATATTCCCAGTTGTATGAGAATGTAATTGATGATGATTCTAATTTTGTAGGGAAGGGGAAAAAGGTTGAAAGTAACAAACAAAAAGGGGATCAGAATGTTAAGGCAACAGGAATGGACAATGACACAGTGATGGCTAGCATTCGGACGCCTATCTCTGTTTGCCTCCTTTCTTTGCAACCTTCTATCTAACAATCTTGTGGTGGTGATAGGCATTCGAAGAGCGGTGGCTGGCATTCAGATGCCTCATTCTTGCTGCAAGTTTTCCTTTTCTTCTTTATAATCCACCTTTCCAATTCCTTTTTCACCTCTAAACTTTGCCAAATTGTATAGCAATTCAAGTTAGTGACTAAATCTACCTTATACTAATTACATTATTTAATTTACAACCAACTAATCATGAAATACAAACAATTAACATTTTTAATGTATCTTGAAATGTTACTTTTACAGGTTAATCAAATAATTCTTCTTTCTTGCTTGAATCTTCAATTATATGGTATTCTAGGCTAGGAAAATTTAATTATGCTATAATTAGAAGATTAATTAATTTAAATTATTTGCCTAAATGTTATATTAATCCAAATCATAAGTGTGAGACTTGTGTGGAATCAAAGTTGGCAAGAACATCTTTAAAAATAGTTGAAAGAAGTATTGAACCTCTTGAATTAATTCATAGTGATATTTGTGACTTAAAATTTGTGCAAACTAGAGGTGGTAAAAAGTATTTTATTAATTTTATTGACGATTATACAAGATATTGTTATGTTTACTTAATTAGAAGTAAAAATGAGGCAATTAATATGTTCTAGCATTATAAAAATGAAGTTGAGAATCAATTTAGTAGAAAAATGAAGGCATTGAGAAGTGATAAGGGAGGTGAATATGAATCTCCTTTCGTAGAATTTTGTTTAATACATGGAATCATTCACCAAACGACTGCCACTTATTCACCACAATCAAATGGTGTAGCTGACCGCAAAAATCGAACATAAAAAATGATGAATGCGATGCTATCAACTCTTGGTGTACCCTAAAACCTTTTTCTTTTAGGGATGGAGAGAAGCCTTACTATCTGCTAATTATATTCTTAATAAAATGTCTTATAAGAAAACAAATACGACACCTTATGACCTTCCTATAAATACTTAAAAGTGTAGGGGTGTCTAGCAAAAGTGACAATTTTTAAACCTAAAAAGGTTAAGATATGACCTAAAACCATTGATTTTGTATTCATTGGTTATGCTCAAAACAATAGCGCATATCAATTTCTTGTTCATAAATCTGAGATTTTTTACGTGCATATTAATGCAATTAATGAATCAAGAAGTACTTCATTATTTGAAAATAATTTTTCATTTAATATGTCATGATGATGCACAAAATGACTTTGTACACCATCTATCAAGTGTGAATAATAAATGCAGTAATTAAAGTAAGGAGATGGAGAGACACAAGAAATATATAGTTGTTCGGTCAACTCGACCTATGTCCACTCTTGAATGGCTATGGTCACTGGGTACTTTTTTAACTCAAGGGTGTAGGGAGCAGAGAGTACAAGCTTTGAGGAAGAGGAGAGAGTCGTGCTCAGATAAAGTGTGATGCCCCCCAAATATTAGTGGGGCGTGCAATTTGTAGTGGCCCCCTAATAGGTTGGGGTTATTTTACAGCAACTAAGCAACCATTTCGGTGGAGCTCACGACTTCTTCTCAACGGGCAAGGAGGTTGAGGTGCTCTCTATGAGATGCGGTCAAGGATAAGGTGAGGGTGAACTGTTTCCTTGGCGGTGCAAATGAGGCTCTAATGCTCTCTCTCTCTTGATGACGTAGCCAAACTGATGAGTTTGACTGGACTTGGACAATATTAGGCTTGATGGGTCTATATAAGACTGGGCTCTTCAATTAAGATTTGGGCTTTCCAAATAAATTGGAGAAGGAGACATTGACTCTTCACTTGTGTAATGCATTTTTGGCTTTGGTGCACACTTCAAGCATTTCCCACTTTTGCTAGGATTTTTAAGAGGGTCCATAATTTTCAATTTTGACTTTTCCCTCTTTAAAAACCCTAGACTATAAATATAACCTTCTTCTTCATTCTACCCATTTCATTCACCTTGAGATTAAACACCCATTCTTGAAAATCTTGAGAGCCCAAGTTCTACCCACTTCACCCACCTTGAGATTGAGCATTCATTCTTGAGGACTTTGAAAATCTAAGTCCTACCCACTTCATTGAAACTTGAGAGGGAAAAAAGTGTTCTTCTTGAATCCTTCTGAGAAGATTTATATACATACTCATTTGTATTTATATATATATATATAGATGGGATTTCTTCCTTTTGAGTGGAGTATTCAAGTGGGCAATGTCGATTAAAGAGGGANGTGTTCTTCTTGAATCCTTCTGAGAAGATTTATATACATACTCATTTGTATTTTTATATATATATATAGGTGGGATTTCTTCCTTTTGAGTGGAGTATTCAAGTGGGCAATGTCGATTAAAGAGGGAGTGGTGGAGATCAAAGGAAGAGAGGGGGTATGCGCTACTTTAGGCGCTGGTTTGGGCAAATTTTAGGAGTTTTCTTGCTTTAGGAGCAGTGCAGGGGGCTGCCCAGGTGCTGGAAGTGCTGTCCTGGACAGCTTGGGTGCTGAAGAAGTTGTCCTGGATAGCTTAGGCGCTAAAAATGTTGTCCTGGACAGATTGGACGCGCAAATAAGAGGGCTGGACAACTTGGGCGCGCAGAATAGAGAGTCGGACAGCTTGGGTGAGCAGATTAGAGTGCTGGATAGCTTTGGTATGCAAAATAGAGAGTTGGGCAGCTTGGCCGTGCATAACAGAATGCTGGATAGCTTGGACGCGCAGAGTAGAGGGCTGGACAGCCGCGTGCAGGCCAAAAATGAGGCTGCCCAGGCCATCAGGCGTGCATAGTGGGCAAGTAGGGGGGCTGGGGCAGCAGCCTGGGTGCAGGGGCAGGCCTGAACGCCACTTCAGGCACCGATTCAGGCGTCTTTGGAGCTGTTTTGTGCAACTTTGGAGCGTCAGGTAGCGCTAAGCTGTCTCGTTTGGGTGAGCAAAGGTGGTCAGGCACCTCTCCAGGTACTGGGCTATCTCGTTTGGGAGAGCGTAGAGCGTCAGGCACCCCCTAGGTGCTGGGCTAAACACTAGAGGCGACAAGGAAGCTTTGGGTGCCGCTTTTGGTGATCACAATTTGACTCCTCCAATTATTACTTCTCAAAGCCAAATCCCTCAAGACGATGGCTTGGGCCACTCCTTACGGCCTCGAAAGAAGAAGCGCAAAGGCAAAATAGAACTTGATGACGATGGGTCTAAGGTGAGTACCCTTTCTAGTTTGTTTAATTCCGATGAGGATATCTTGAGGCTTGTTTCTGCTTATCGTATTCCTCCAATTGTGCTGTGTCGCGGGGCTGAGAGGCGTGAGCTTGCTTGCGATGCCTCATCTGGTGATATTGTTGTTTATGAGGAGATGCTTAAGGCTGGGCTAAGATTCCCATGTCCCCTCCCATTTGCCACATTTTGCATTACTTTTCGTTGACTCTAGGGCGATTAGCGGCTAATGGTTGGAGAGTTCTGCTGGGCTTTCTTGTATTATGGAGGAAAGTGCATCATGAAGATGTTTCCCCTGTGGAGTTCCATGCAGCTTACAATTGGAGAGAAATTCCTGCACCAAATAGGGGTTGGTATTATTTTACCACAAGAAGTGGTACGGTGCTCACGAGGCTACGCTCCAATTGTCACGGCTGGAAATCTTGCTTCTTTTTTGTCGGCGGAGAGTGGGCTGCAGAAGCTGACAGGGTTTTGGTGCCAATACGGTGGGGTGCTACTAGAAAACCCGGTACGCTGCGCATCTTTTTTTTTTGTATATATATATGTACGTATGCTCACCATTCCCTTGCAACATATGCCTGTGTTTTCTCAAGACTAAGAGTGGAAGTTGGAGGCCGTCAAAGCTTACCCTCACAAAGATTTTGGAGTTCTTCTGGCCAAGGATGCTAGGGCCGTTGCTCCTTCCCCAAAATCTAGTGGTTCCTTTTCAAAGAAAAAGGGTGAGTTGGTTTCCTCTTTTAATTTTCTATTCCCCTTGGTATTTTTCACCTCCATGACCCTTTATTGTTTTGGCAGCAAGTAAAAGGGTGGTAGTGTCTCGTTATTCTAGCAGGAGCTCTCCTTTGTCCAAGGTGGCGAGGACGGGTGATGCCCCCGAGTGACTCCTACGGTGGTGCCTCCTCAGTCGGTGACTTCTTCGATTACTACTCCAGAGTCTTCCTTGTCGAGCACACCTTCTGCCCCTCCTCGTGCAGGAACTTCTACTCGGGTGCCGATTAGGTCTAGTTCCATGATGGGGAGACCACCGGTCATCAAGAAAAGGTTTGGGAGGTTTGTGTTTGGACCCGAGGTTTCTCAGCTTAGTACTTTGGGTACCGAGGGGGTTGTTGACACATATTTGGAAGGCCTGGCTCAAGTAAGGGTCCGCTATTTCCCTTTCTCTAGTCCTTTCCTGTGTCTTTCACCTTTCCCGATTTTTTTTTTTCAGGTTTTGACTTCATCTATCTGCTTGCTTTCAAGGGCCTATAATCACGACAAGCTGAAGCTGAATCTTGACGTCGTGCAAACGGAGTTTCTTATTGCTCAGGGGAGGATTGCCGAGTTCAAGGCAACTGGTAGTGCTTCTTGGGATGAGCTTGTAGCAGCTCATGAGAGGGCATCTAAGCTTGAGTCTGAGCTTTTGGCGACCCGTGAGAGGGATATGCTCAGGGAGGGTCAGCTTATTGAGGCCCGTGAGTGGACAACTAAACTTGAGGTTGAGCTTTTGGCGATCCACGAGAGGAACGCACTCAGGGAGGCTGAGCTTGCAGAGGCCGATGAGAGGGTCATGCTCAGAGTGGCTGCTGCTGCAGAAGCAGAGTTGAAGGTTGCTCAGGAGAGAGCTTCCCGTTCTGAGGAAGACTTGGAGAATGGCCTCGCAAATGCTTTCATTGATAGTTTCGAGGAGCTCCGAGGGAAGATCTCTGCTGCTTTTCTTGACATTGACTTCTCATATTTTGTGCCTACTGATGATAGTGAGGGGGGCTATGATAATACCGAGGATGACGGAGAGGAGGGTGGAGGATGACCATGAGAGCAGTTAGAGTGTTTAGGACTTTTGATTTTTATTTTTTTTAAGAAAGGCAGTTTATAGCCTCACTTTTGTACTGATGCTCCTTTGAAATGAAATATAAAAGATCTTTTTGGAGTAAAAACGTAAAAAATTTTATTGATCTATTGCTTATTTAAAGCAACATTGGGTAATAATTCCCAAAAAGGTACATTGAATATTGGGTAATAACCCTAAAAAATAAAATCAAGTCCCAAATTTCACTACTTTGATGCTCTCAAGGTGTCATTGGTAATACATCTTCAAGTGCTCCGTATTCCATGAATAGAGTAAGACTTTTCCCTCAAAATTCTGGATCCTATAGGTGCTCGGCCTCACCACCTCTGTTACGAGGTATGGTCCTTCCCAACTTGGTCCCAACTTTTCTTTACGTGTATCCTTTGCGGCGAGGTCACTTTTTTGAGGACCAAGTCCCCTGGTTGGAAGGAACAAGGCTTCACCCTCGAGTTGTAATACCTCGCTATGCGTCGTTTGTACTCCACGTTGCGAACCACAGCCATCTCCCTTGTCTCCTCTACCAAGTCGAGGTTGATGCGGAGTCCTTCCTCGTTGGTGATAGGGTTACAGTGCTGGACCCTTAGAGAGTATACCTCGATCTCCACAAGGATGACCATCTCAGTTCCAAAGGCGAGGAAGAAAGGGGTCTCCCCAGTAGGAGTTCTTGGCGTGGTTTGATAGGCCCACAATACACCAGGTAGCTCGTCCACCCAAAGACCCTTCTCTTGTCTTTGGGTTGCATAACATTGTTCTCACCATGACCTCTGCTTGTCCATTTGCCTGCAGGTGTGCTGGGCTGGAGTGAGGTTGTTTTATCTGAAGGTCGGAGCAGAAAGAGTTCAACAGCTTATTGTTGAACTGCTTGACGTTATCACTGACAATGGCGTAGGGAATATCGAAGCGACAGACCAGACTCTTCCAGATAAAATCTTTGACTTTTGCGTCTATGATTTTAGCTAAGGGTTCGGCCTCTACCCACTTGGTGAAATAGTCGATTGCCACCACCATAAACTTGCACTGTCATTTGCTGAGAGGTAAGGGGCCTAGGATGTCGATGCCCCACTTAGAGAAAGGCCACGGACTTAAAATGGTTGTTAGTTCCTCCGATGGTTGACTGGACACAGTTGCGAAGCGTTGACACTTGACACACTTCTTGGAGAATTTCTGGGCATCCCTTACCATGGAAGGTCAAAAGTAGCCTTGTATGAGTGCCTTGTGGGCAAGGAAGCACCCTATATAGTGGTTGCCACAGATCCCCTCATGAATATCTCTGAGGGTATAGTGAGCTTCTTCAGGTGAGAGACACCGTAGCAACGACAAGGAATAAAATTTCTTGTACAAAGTGTCCTGTAGGACGAAAAACTTGGAGGCTCTCATCCTCAATTTCTTGGCCTCTAGAGGATCATCTGGCAGCACACCTACTTAGAGGTATGCCTTTATTGGGGTCATCCAGTTTGACTCGGCTAATGCACAATTGATATTTGTGGCTTCCATGCCCAACTTGCTTGGCTCAAACTGGTGACCAATGAATGCTGGCTCTCCTGATGGGCCTTCCACGGATGAGGCGAGCTTTACGAGTGCATCGGTGACCATGTTGTCTTCTATGGGGATGTGGCTTATCGAAAGTAGTGGAACTTTGCGATCATACTTCTCGTCATGCCAAGGTATTCCTGCATCCTGGTTCCTTTGGCTTCAAACTCGCCCTTCACTTGATTAACTATCAGCTGAGAGTCGTTGTAGGTGGCAAGGTGTTGAGCTTCCATTTTTACTGCCAATCTTAATCCAGAGAGGAGGGCTTTGTACTATACTTCATTGTTGGAAGCAATGAAGTGGAGCTTTATCGCATACTTGAGATTGGTGCCATCTAGGCTGATCAAGATTAGGCCCGCTCCTCCTCCTTCACTGGTCGAGGAGCCATCTATATAGAGTTTCTAAAGAAGAAGAGAGGAGGGTTTGGAATTTAAAGTGGGTTATTGGGCATCTTGGGAAGCAGCCTAGGTGTTAGAGGGAGCAGCCTAGGCGCCTCATAGGGCCTGGGCACCTGGAGGGATTGCTTGGGCGCCAGTCTAGGTTCCTAGAGTAGCTTGGGCACCAACCTGGGTGCCAGGAGTTGTCTGGGCACCTGGGAGTGCAGTCTGGACGCTTGTAGGGGTTACCTGGGTGCCAAATGGGGCCTGGGTGCCTAGAGGGATTGCCTGGGTGCCTGGAGATGAAGTTTGGGTGCCTGGGGAGGAGACTTAGACACCTTAACTGACTTGGGCACCCAGCTTGGGCGCCTGAGAGTCTTTGTTAGGCTTCTGGGTGTCCCTATTAGGCATCTGGGCATCCCTGTAGTTCTCTTTTTCTGCTGGTGTGAGCTGCGGCAATGAAGTCTGCCAAGGCTTGTGCTTTGATGGCTGCCCTTGGTTGGTACTGAATGTCGAACTCTCCGAGTTCCACGACACATTTAAGAAGTCTGTCGGATATGCCTGGCTTTCCTAAGATTCTTTTAAGAGGTTGGTATGTGACGACCACTATGCTGTGACTCTGAAAGTAGTGTCGTAGTCATCTCGCCATCGTAATTAGGGCGAGCGCCAATTTTTCTAGTCCCGAATATCTGATCTTTGCCCCCCGATATGCCCTGCTCACGTAATAAATTAGCTTCTGCACTCTATTATCATTTCTGATGAGTACTGAGCTTACTGTTGATGAGGAAGCAGAAAGGTAAAGATGGAGAGTTTCTCCCAGAGTGGCATGTGATAGGAGGGGAGGTGTAGCTAGGTAGACCTTGAGCCTTTGGAAGGCCTCCTTCGCCTCAAGTTCCCACTCAAAGGCTTTCCGGAGAATCGTGAAGAAGGGCAGACATTTGTCTACAGATTTGGAAATGAACCTATTGAGTGTAGCGATTCTTCCATTGAGGTGCTAGAGCACCTTGGTCGTGGAAGGTGACTTCATGTCGAGGATAGCCTTGATTTTATCGGGGTTTGCCTCAATTCCCCTCTGATTGACCAGAACGCCCAAGAATTTTCCAGACCTTACGCTGAAGGCGCATTTCTTAGGATTGAGCTTCATGTGATAGGACCTTAGGACATTGAAAGTTTCTTGGAGGTGATCAATGTGGTCTACTGTTGCGAGACTTTTTACCAACATGTCATCCATGTACACCTCCATCATTCATCCGATCTGAGATTGGAACATCTTATTCACCAACCGTTAGTAGGTTGCTCATGCGTTCTTTATTCCAAAGAGTATGACCCTGTAGCAATAGGTTCCCTTTGGAGTGATGAATGATGTTCTCTCCTAGTCTGGGGGTACATGCTAATCTGGTTGTACCCAGAGTAAGCATCTAGGAAAGTGAGCAACTCATACCCTGCGGTGGCGTCGATGAGGAGGTCGATCCGTGGCAACGGGTAGCTGTCTTTCAGGCACGCCTTATTGAGTTTTGTGAAGTCGATGCAGAGACGCTACTTTTCATTAATTTTAGTGACCATCACCACGTTGGAGAGCCACTTAGGATATGCTACTTCTCTGACGGCCCCGTTATCTATTAGCTTTCCCACCTCCTTATCCATAACTTAGGCCCTTTCAGTGGAGGCGCCCCTTAGCTTTTGGTGAACAGGCTTATGGCGTGGGTCTACATTGAGATGGTGTGTGGCCACTTCTAGATCAATGCCCTCAAGGTTTGCACGTGACCATGCAAAGACGTCCATGTTACACCTCAAAAAGTCTATTAGTGGGCCAACCAGGTCTTCAGAAAGGGAAGAGCCGATGTATACTCTTCTGTCTGGGTGCTCCTCGTCCAAGGCTATAGGGGTGAGTTCCTCTACTGGTTCTCCTCTCTCTATGGTGGCGTCATCCCTTGGATCAAGGACCTCAACTTGCAATGCTTCCTGTGGCTTCTTGGTCTTCATAGAGGAGACATAGCATTCCCTTGCTACTCCCTAGTCTCCTCTGACCTCTCCGACTCCATTCGTGGTTGGAAAGCGGAGGATGAGGTAATACGTGGAGGGCACAACTCTTAATGTGTTAAGAATAGGTCACCCTAGTATGATATTATAGGTTAATGGGCAATCTATGACCAAGAAATTGACCATGACTGTGGAGCTTCAGGGCACTGCTCCGACTGTGATAGGTAGGGTGATGAACCCTAGGGGATATACCTTTTCCCCTGAGAACCCAATGAGGGGTAATCTGATAGGCTGCAGTCTCTCCTTGCCTAGGTTGAGCTTGTCATAAGCCTTTGCGAATAAGATATTTGCAGAGCTGCCGCTATCCACTAGAAACTTGCGCACCTAAAAATTGGCCACGGTTATAGTGAGCACCAGGGGTCATCATGGGGGTGCTAGATTCCCTCTAGGTCCTTATCTAAGAAAGATATGACCTTGTTGTCGCCCTATTTTGGCACTTTGGATGGGAACATCTCATCGAGATGCCTTGCTTTTCTGGCATGGGCCTTCATTACAAAGAGTGATTCTCCACCTCCTGATAGTCCTCCTGAGATGGTGTGGATCTCCTCCAGGGGCTGTTGGTCTTCTTGATTGTAAGGTGGTGGTGCTTGTTCTCTACCAACAACATATTGGTGTAGGTGGCCATGGTGGATGAGTTCCTCAATTTGTCTTTTGAGGTCATAGCAATCGTCAGTGTCATGCCCATAGTCGGGGTGGAAACGACAGTACTTGTTAGGATTTCTGTGATTTAGAGGAGACTTCATCTTCCCTGGCCACTTTATGGCGGGGTCATCTTGGATCAGGAATAGGATGTGCCCCCGATAGCGGCATTAAGGGGAGTGAAGGCTTGTCGATCCCTTTAAGGAGTAGGACCTAGCTGGTCTTTGATAGGAACCCTCTCTATTCTGCTACGTTTGTTGCTAGTCTCCTTCTTGTCTTCTCTCTCCTTTTCCTTCCTCTTTTCCCCTACTTTGGAGGACTCACCTCGCCTGGTCCTTGTGATGTCCTCAGCATTCATATATTTCTGGGCCTTTGCTAGCAGCTCTGACATGCTCTTTGGTGGGCGCTTCATCACTGAGAAGAGGAAGCTTGACGAGCGGAGGCCTCTCAAGAAGGCGGTCATCGTCACTTTGTCGTCGGGCTCATCAACTTGGAGTACCTCTTCGTTAAAACGAGTGAGGTAGCTCCTCAGGCTCTCCCCCGATCCTGCTTTATGCTAAGCAGATGGGTGGCAGGCTTTTGGTGGTGACGATCCCTAATGAAATGCAATACGAATGGCTTGCTCAGCTCAACAAAGGAGGTGATGGAGGCTGGGGAGAGCTTAGCAAACCATTGTCGTGCGGACCCTTTCAATGTGGTTGGGAATGCCTTACACATGGTTTTGTTTAGGATGTTGTGCAGCTGCGTCAGAGTTTTATAGGTGTCGAGGTAGTCTAGTGGATCTTTTGTTCCATAAAAGGTCTCCACGGATGACATTTTAAACTTCTAAGGGAGGGGATAGTTCACCACGTCAGGCTTGAAGGGCGGGTCTGTACGCCTTACCAGGTAGTCTACTGTCTTGAGTCCCTACGCCTTCATGGCATTGAAGACGTCACCCAATTGATTTTGCACTTCCTTAATCTTCTCATTCCAATGGTTGGGGGGTCCCCTGGAATGATCATGGAAATGACTCCCATGCTTCATGCTTTGGTTCTTGCCCTCATCCTCCTGGAAATGAAGGTCCTCACCATAGGAAGGAGGAGGAGAAGGGGGTGGAACTCCCTCACGAGGGGCTCCCGTGTGTGGGGAGCCCAAAGGGAATCCAAAGGGGGCACCCAGCCCTGTAGGGGAGCCTAGGTGTAGAGCAGTAGGGGTGTGGAGCTCCTTGATGTCCAGGGCATGGAGCTCCTTGGGGTCCTCCATGCTGTGCACCTCCAAGTTGTGCTCCTCCTTGTCCAGTGAGTATGAGTTGCAGTATCTGTTGGTTTTTGGGCCACCAGCTACTGCATGGTCTCCAACATTTGTTAGGGATTTGGAGCTGAAGCATTCGGGATAGGGTTGGTAGGTGGAGGAGCAACCTCTTCCTCTCGTGGTGGATTGTCTTCGTGTTGGTTCATGGATCTGGTAGTGATTGCCATTGGTTCAGCAAATGGAATGTTCAGGAGTGAGAATTTTGTCATTTTCCACAGACAGCGCCAAACTGATGATGCACAAAATTATTTTGTACACCACCTGTCAAGTGTGAATAATAAATGCAGTAATTNTTTGCCATTGGTTCAGCAAATGGAATGTTCAGGAGTGAGAATTTTGTCATTTTCCACAGACAGCGCCAAACTGATAATGCACAAAATTATTTTGTACACCACCTGTCAAGTGTGAATAATAAATGCAGTAATTAAAGTAAGGAGATGGAGAGACACAAGCAATTTATAGTGGTTCGGTCAACTCAACCTACGTCCACTCTTGAATGGCTCTAGTCACTAGGTACTTTATTAACTCAAGGGTGTGGGGAGCAGAGAGTACAAGCTTTGAGGGAGAGGAGAAAGTCGTGCTCAGGTAAAGTGTGATGCCCCATAAGTGTTGGTGGGGTATGCAATTTATAGTGGCCCCCCTAACAGGTTGGGGCTATTTTACAGCAACTAAGCAACCATTTCGGTGGAGCTCATGACTTCTTCTCAACGGGCGAGGTGGTTAAGGTGCTCTCCATGAGATACGGTCAAGGATAAGGTGAGGGTGGACTGTTTCCTTGGCGGTGCAGGTGAGGCTCCTGTGCTCTCTCTCTCTTGATGACGTAGCCAAACTGATAAGTTTGACTGGACTTGAACAATATTGGGCTTGATGGGTCTTTATAAGACTGTGCTCTTCAATTGAGATTTGGGCTTTCCAAATAAATTGGGTTTTTCTTGGGCTTGACCCATCATTTCACATGCATCAAGCTTATTAAAGAGACCAATTGATGCTATGACTAGTAATGGTCAAGTCAATACGGACAATGAGTTCATAGAAGATGAACCTAGACAAGGACAAAGACTTCACTATCGTTTGGTCTTGATTTTATAATTTATTTATTAGAGAATGATCCTCAAAGTTTCAAGGAAGTCGGGTCCTCCTTCAAAACTCCTTATTGGAAGGATTGAATTATTTTAACACTTATTCACCAGTTACTAGAATAATATCCATACGGATGCTAATTATTATTGCTGCTTTGAATAGTCTTGAGATACATCAAATGGATGTAAAGACAACACTCTTAAATGGTGAACTAGATGAAAACATATACACGGACCAACCTAAAGGGTTCATTGCTAATGGACAATAAAAGAAAGTATGCAAGCTTGTCAAATCTCTTTATGGTTTAAAACAAGTACCAAAGCAGTGGCATGAGAGATTTGACAAGACAATATTGTCAAATGGGTTTAAAATAAATGAGTGCGACAAATGTATTTATGTCATGAGCACTCATAGTGGGTAGGTTATTGTATGTTTTTATGTAGATGATATGCTAATTATAGGCAGTAATAATGATGTCATTAAAGCTATCACATGGATGTTGACAAATAGGTTTGAAATAAAATAACTAGGTGTTGTTGACATTATATTAGGAATTAAATTTTCTAAAACGTCAGATGGACTTACCTTATCTCAATCTCACTATATTGAGAAAGTAATTTTTAAGTTGAAGAAGTATGAGATAAAACCTATGAGAACACCTGTCAATGTTAATATCCATCTTTCTAAGAATAATGGCGTAAGCACATCTCAATTAGAATATGCACGCATAATGGGTAGTTTAATGTATATCATGAATTGTATTCATTCGGATGTAGTATACTCTGTGAGTAAGCTAAGTCGATATACAAGTAACCCTAGAAAATACCATTGGGAAGCAATAATTAGGGTATTGGGATATTTAAAACATACCCAAACCTATGTTTTGTATTTCACAAAATATCCAGCTATACTCGAGGGATATACTAATGCTAACGAGATATCCGATAGTAAAGATTCAAAATTCACGAGTGGACATGCCTTTACCTTGGGTAGTGTAGCCGTGTCTTGGAAATCCCCAAAGCAGACATGTATTGCTAGATTTACAATGAAATATGTATTCATTGCCTTAGATAAAGCTAGAGAAGAAGCAGAATGACTTCACAACTTCTTAGAGGATATTCTAAATTGGGCAAAGCCCGTGCCAACAATATGTATACATTTTGATATATTTATTTGTTCAAAAATTATTAATTATTAAATATTAAATGAGAAATGATATCTTAATAAGAGTCACAGTTTGGCTCTGTCTTCAAAGCGGACTGGAAGTAGGGCCTTCGGTGAAAGCTTGTGGTGTACCTGAAAATTGTTCCCATAAAGGGTGAGCCAACACTCAATAGGGGAACTCCTATAGAAGATACCTCTTAACCCAAATGCATATGAAATGTCACATGCAATAATCATTTCGTGCATTCATTCAAATATGTCTATTATGAACAAATGTCATAAATCATGTCATGTGCATGAGATGAAACTCACTCAAGCAAAACCAACACCAAGCCCCATCTTGGGCTCCCACAACACATGCAATGTCAAGCGTATGTATTCGCGTATTCCAAGTCCCCGTCATTGGTGTTATGTACACTCAACGACTAATTAATTCATTTTCTTATGTCTTTGTAGAGAGATAATTTATGGTATTACACCAATGGAATACCACATCATCAATAAATTTTCAGGACATCCCACTTGTGGCTTCGTTTTCACCGTTACATTTTTCTGGAATTGCACCGCCGAAAAGTGTATAAACCAAGGAAGTGGGTATCGCACCCGAGAGAGAATCTAGCCCATCTTGCTATACCCTGACACGTTNTGTTACATTTTTCTGGAATTGCACCGCCGAAAAGTGTATAAACCAAGTAAGTGGGTATCGCACCCGAGAGAGAATCTAGCCCATCTTGCTATACCCTGACACGTTTATCTATTTAATTTTTTGTGCAACTCAGATGGACCTTGGTGAGACTTTCTCGAGCCCACGATCAAGCACTTATGTGGTTATTGATTTCATACCATGCACACACTACCACCCATGTCAATACTCATGAATGTAGTGAAACTCATGCATAAATGCAATACAATTTGAAATTTCCTTTGGTACCATTTACATTGTCCATTAAATAATGAATGCAATATAATGACACTTTCAATACAATCCTAAGTATGTTATGTAAGATACTCAACTCAACTAACATACTTGTATTCATCTAGGCATTTAAACTAACACCTAGAGGGCACATCAATTTACACAACTAGCATGCTTATTATTTCCAACATGACAACATGTTTATTAATTCTATAAACATAAGCGCAAGTGCACCACGCTAATCATATGCTAAATAATCATTTAACATACATATTATTTCATAATCACATAACAAACTAATAATTTTATTAAACTTGATGTGCCATTAAAACATCAAGTCATGCTAATGTACAATTAACATGTTTTAAACTACTAACATTAACTTACACCAAGTTAATTATAATAGGATTTTACTAATTACAAGGTTAATTATAAATCCTATATTTGACCTACTAGTTACACTAATCAAGACCTAACATGTGATATACAACCTTAGCCTACCCATATAATATGCCATATTTTAGGTTAAAATTATATCTAAATACCAGTGCTAGTAGTGCCAAAGAAGTATNGTCAAGACCTAACATGTGATATACAACCTTAGCCTACCCATATCATATGTCATATTTTAGGTTAAAATTATATCTAAATACCAGTGCTAGTAGTGCCAAAGAAGTATGGGATGTGGAGGATGTGCGTTGATTGCAGGGTGGTCAAAAACATCATAGTAAAGTATCGCCATCCCATTCCTAGATTAGATGATATGTTTGATGAATTGAATGGCTCATGTATTTTCAATAAAATTGATCTTAAAAGTGGGTACCATCAAATTAGAATGAAAGAGGGTGATAAATAGAAAATTGCTTTTAAGACAGAGTATGGGCTTTATGAATTGTTGGTTATGCCATTTGGACTTACAAATGCGCCCAATACTTTTATGAGATTGATGAACCATATCCTATGTGCGTTCATTGGCAAGTTTGTGGTTGTGTATTTTGATGATATCCTAGTGTACAACAAGGACTTAAATGAACATATTGAGCATTTGAGATATGTGTTTGATGTATTGAGATGTGAAAAGTTGTATGCTAATTTCAATAAATGTACCTTTTGCATGGAAAAAATTGTTTTTCTTGGTTTTGTTGTCAGTACAAAAGGTATTGAGGTGGATGAAGAGAAAGTCAAGGCCATCAAGGAGTGGCCAACGCCGAAGAGCATCACTGAGGAATAGGGATTGGAGCTGTTTTGATGCAGGATAGGCGGCCCATAGCCTTCTTCAGTGAGAAGCTAAGTGGGGCGTCACTGAAGTACCCTACTTATGACAAAGAGCTTTATGCTCTCGTTTTTGCATTAGAGACTTGGCAGCACTACCTGTGGCCTAGGGAATTTGTGATCCACACCGATCATGAATCATTGAAGCATCTCAAGGGTCAAGGTAAGTTGAATAAAAGGCATGCTCGATGGATGGAATACAATAAGACATTTCCATATGTCATCTATTACAAGCAAGGTAAGAAGAACATTGTTGCTAATGCTTTATCCCGGAGGTATGTACTTCTTACTTCTATGAGTGCTAAAATGCTTGGGTTTGAATATGTGAAAGACCTGTATGCCGATGATGCTAACTTTTCTAATGTGTACATGGCATGTGATAAGGCGACATTTGGTAATTTTTACAAGCATGATGGTTACTTGTTTAAAGAAAGCAAACTTTGTGTGCCAAGTTGTTCTATGCATGAGTTATTGGTGCGTGAGGCACATGGTGGAGGATTAATGGGACACTTTGGTGTTAAGAAAACTTTAGACATTTTGCATGAACGTTTCTTTTGTGTCAATCGCATTTGTGGTAGGTGCATTAAATGTAGAAAGGCCAAATCTAAAGTTTTGCCACATGGGTTGTATACACCCTTACCCGTTCATAGTGAGCCATGGGTCGACATATCATTGGGCTTTGTTTTGGGGCTGCCTAGGACAAAAAGGGGTAGAAATTTTATTTTTGTGGTTGTGGATAGGTTTAGTAAGATGTCACATTTCATTTCATTCCATGCCATAAAATAGATGATACAACAAACATAGCTGACTTGTTTTTCAGGGAGATAGTGCGACTCCATGGTGTGCCTAGGAGAATTATTTCTGATAGGGATGTTAAATTCCTTAGCTACTTTTGGAAGGTATTATGGGGGAAATTGGGTACTAAGCTCTTATTGTAAACCCCCACACTCTTATTTTTATATAGCACGTAATTATATTTTTGAAATGCTAATATACATAATAAAGTATGCATGAACTAAGTAGATTGTAAGAGTAGAGATAAAAATGTTAATAGTGTAGAATTGGGTAAATATTTAGTCCAAACTTAGTTTTGACTTGTAAATATATGAAATCGGTTGCAATAGAACTTATACCAACTATGTTTGATGTACAAATGTATGTTGTAAAAGTTTGGGTTGATTTTGGAAGGGTTTGAAATGAATTTGAAATGAAAAATAGAGGAAGAGGGCAAAATTGGACAAACCATACCGGTACAACGTATAGGTACGCTGCTGTCCAAAGGGCAAAACCGTACCGGTACAGTCTCTAAGTTCCAAAAATTTTAAGTCGCGATCTAGGGTCCACTTTTCACACTATAAATACATAATGACGCCTCCATTAGCTCCATTTCAACATTTCTAGCCCTAGAAAAGCTTAGAGAGGAAAAAAGAAAGGGAAAAACAATGAATTAAAGGGTGATTCAAGTTTTGAAAAGATCAAATCTTCATCTTCTTCGCTCAAAACTAAGGAAGCAAGGTAGGGGGTTTTCTTCCATTCTTGTCCATTGATGCTAGGGCTAATATATATGTATTTTTTGACTCTAAATCTTATATATGTGCTATGAAATCATCTTTTCTGGGTCTTCTTGTAATTATTACCATGTTTTACACAAGTTAGGGTTGAATACCTATGAAATCTCATTTTCTTGATATAAAACCCTAGTTTTCAAAAGAGATGGACTTTCTTCTTGATTCTTCCTTTGTTCTTAACTTAGAAAACTTTAGTGCTTTGAGTTGAGTAATAAAATGATATTGATGATGATCTTTTGTATTTTCTTCACGTGCTCTATTGAAATACTACATGTGAAATTTGGGATTTATGGAATTGTGTGTTATTTGAGGAAATTGTTGGTATTGTATCTCTTGTGTGGTTGTTGGATAAACATGGGCTACTATTGATCGGGTATCTTAGAATGTGTAGACGCCTTCTTACTCCATGTGGGTTAGAACTTTTTCTACCGCTCGTAATGGGGTTAGTGCCTTGCGAGGACTAAACCATTATCGCTTACGGGTTACCGTGGAAAAAGGGGTTAGTATACTACTTTTTTGTTGGATACGTCACTGCCATGGTGTTGGCATATGCCCTTCCTAAAGATTGGACATCCTTGCGAGGATTTGTATGGGTTGTACGTGGGCCACGATATTTTCGATGGTATCCATGTGAGGTCTTACTTCATACCAGAGATACGAATACAGTGGTGGGTTATTGTTCATTGTACCAGACATAGTTTCTATAAGAATTTTGGGAAGTATGAGATTCCGCAAGAACTTGGAAGAAACGGTTTATGGTGGAATGAATTATTAGTTGTATATTGGTTTCACTTATGCATTAAATTATTACTTGTGCTTAAACTTGAGATCTGGTTAAATGTCCCGATTTTCTTTCGAAATTCATATATACTATTTGTGAAAGGTGACCAACCATTTTTATATGTTTTTCTAAACCTTGTTCGAGTTTGTGAGGAATGTTGCTACAGAGCTTAGTGCTCACTCCCATACAAACTATATTTTTCAGATTATGTACAGGAGGAGGATTTGAGAATTGAGGAACCGGCACACTGGGAGATTCCCGTAGATGGGCATGTTGATCCCGAGGTGGACACTTAGAACGACATTACTTTTTATTCTAGACTAGGAAATTTACTTTGGAAATATTGTGAAGTCTAGACTTTTTTGTAATTTCGCTGCGAGTTTATGTTTAATTCTTTTGGGATGTAATTGTTATAGCTTGGCATATTCTTTTGGATATAGTGGCCATGGTTGGCCTATTCTTTTGGGATGATATTGTAAATGATATATTTGATGAATGAAATTTCTTTATGGATGAATTATGTAGTTATTCTCATGATGTGAATGGTTTTTAGTTTGTAATGCTATCGAGGGTGGGTTTTGGGGCGTTACACTTATTTTCCACTACTTGTCATCTGCAGACTGATAGTTAGACTGAAGTAGTTAATAGAATTTTAACTCAGCTTTTATGTAATATTGTACATATGAATTTAAAAACTTGGGAGGATTGTTTGCCATTTATAGAGTTTGCTTATAATAGAACCATGCATCCTACTACTTCATATTCTCCTTTTGAAATTGTTTATGGATTTAATCCACTCATTCCTTTAGATTTGGTGCCTTTACCTGTTGATGGCAGGAGTAGCTTGGATGGACAAAAGAAGGCAGAGTTGGTAAAGTCACTTCATGAGAGGGTACGACTTCAAATTGCCCAAAAAAATGAAAGGGTTGCTTCCCAAGCCAATAAAGGGCGAAGGCGTGTCATCTTTGAACCAGGCGATTGGGTTTGGGTTCACATGCGCAAAGAAAGATTCCCAGTGAATAGGAGGACTAAGTTGTATCCTCGAGGAGATGGACCTTTCCAAATTCTTGAGAGGATTAATGAAATGCATATAAAGTGGATCTTCCAGGTGAGTATAATGTTTCTACTACCTTCAATGTTTCTGATCTTTCTCTTTTTGATGTAGGTGAAGATTCGAGGTCGAATCTTTTTGAGGAGAGAGGGAGTGATGGGAGCCAAGGTGGGCCTACTTTTAAAGATCCTTTGCAAGTTCTTGATGGGCCAATTACAAGATCAAGAGCTAAGAAGATCAAGGAATCAATGCAAGGTTGGTGCAATCCACCTGGGATGAAGTTAGGAAGGTCCCAAAACTCAAGATGGGCCTGAAAGAAGGAGAACCAGTTTTGATACACTTGATCCAAGCTGTGGAAGACATGACTTAGAGATAGGGCCTATTGTTGTTAAGACCTTCAATTTGTTTAAAGAATTTTTATTATTAGTTTAGAATAAGTGGGCTTGAGGATGCTTAGCCCACATATGTCTTATTATTTTATTTGAACTAGGGTTTTAGAAGTTACTATAGTATGGCACTGTTCACACTACAGTACTCGTGACACTATTCACTTAAGGGCATTTTTGAGAGAAAGGGTCACAAATTTTAGTCTAAGGTTTTATCATGTTTTGAGAAGGGTATTTAAAGGATGTAACCGACCACTTCAAGAGGTTAGACAATATTGAATTTTAATTGTGAGTTGAGTTTACTCCTCTTGTTCTTGATTGAACTTCTGAAATTATCAAAGGTAAATCACAACCTTTGTGGCATTCCTCCTTGTAATTTGGTTCTTTAGACGGGTTCTTCAACGGGTCTAGATTTTAATATAATCTAGGTTCTTGAAACGAGTTCTCAACGGGTCCAGATTCTCCATCCATAGATTTGAGTTTGGCTTTATTGGGTTGTTTTTCCAATATTATTGTTGGGTCTCAAAGAAAGTCTATTGGGGTTCACATCACAATATTCCTTAACGAGAATGTTGACAAGTGCATCTATATAGTGCAACCAGATGGATTTGTAGCAAAGGGCCAAGAACATCTAGTGTGCAAGCTTAAGAGGTCTATTTATGAATTTAAGTAGGCATCTAGGTCTTGGAACATTCATTTTGATTAGACTATAAAATCTTATGGTTTTGATTAATGCCCACACGAGTCCTATGTGTATAAAAAGTGTGACAAAAACGTGGTGGTGTTCCTAGTACTTTATGTAGATGATATCTTACTCATCAGAAATGATGTAGGGTGTTATCTTCTATTAGGGTGTAACGACTTGCTCCAACTATCAAGATATTGTCCACTTTGGGTGTCCATACACCCTCATGGTTTTGTTCATCGGGGCTTTGCCCCAGAAAAGATCTCTTGACAATTAAGGGTGAGCACACCACATATATAGTCTCGTGACTCCCCCTCCTGAGTCAATGTGGGATGCAACACATGGATTTGTAGCACCTCCTCACCTCTCAAGGCCTTCTGGTAGGCTACTACACTCCGCCCCCTTAGAGGACACGCTTCCTCGCGAGGCCCACCTGGGGTTCACCCCCATCGGCTGTAGGAGAGTTGCTATAATACCACCTGTAACGACCCGCCTCGACTGTCCCACCCCGTCTCGAGAGATCCTCTTTGGTTCCCCAGAGATGGAAGCGTAACTTAGCATGTGGTAATACCTACATTTGTAATGTAGTAATGCATTTTAAAAATCAATAATGCCACCTAATGCCACATTCAAAATAGAAAACTATATAACAGGGTACAAAACAATGTCATTTGTATCAAACAAAAGATTAGGGATTCCATCCCTATACAACAATAGGGAAAACAAACACTCATGTACAATATGTACATACACTAGATTCCTTAGTTTTCCTCCATCTCTACCATGCTAATGCAGTAGTGGACCTCACTCTAGACTTCAACATCCTGAAACCAATAATTTTCTTGAGTGTATTGAACCTCATAATCAAAGAAAATATAACAAAAAATATGGATCAAATATAATTCTACCCAAAATATACTCATAACTCGTAAATCACATCTAAAGTGAGCTCAACTCACTTTGAAACTCAAATCAACCTCATATATCAAACTAGTAAATATCCACATAAGCAGCGAATCAAACAACAACATATAAGCAATGTCAAGCTATCTACAACATTTAAGCAATGCCAAGTTGTCTCATGACAACTACGCAGTGTCCAAATCAACAACGTGTAAGTCATGTCAAGTTATCAACAACTCGGCATAGTGGATAATACTCAATACACAAGCTTTTCATAAAAACACATTTGATCCATAGGTTAAGTAATTCAACTCAAATAAATTTGGCAAAATTGATTTCTCACAAACAAGAGAATAAACTTGATTTATCATTTACTTTTATTTTCAATTATTATGAAGCAATATACTTCACCTTTACCGCTGACAGATTTCCCTCCTTTCTTTACTGTCGATCCCTATGTGTAACCGAGGTTGTAGCTTCCGACCCTAATAGTTAACACATGGATGAATGAAAATGATTATCGAATCAAAAATAGCTTAACTGATGCAAATGAATGCACATGAATATGTTTCGTGACGTTTCATATTCACCACAACTTAACTTCAGCGTTCAAAGTCTGAAAACCAAGTGACCCTCCAAGCGTTTATGAACTAAATGGTTATCTTCTACAACCTCAAATTAGAATGTAAACCCTTATTGACATTCAACCTATGTGCACATACAATTAATTTAAAAGGAATCTGGTATCTCATTTTATACAGTCAAATCCATCGTTTCCGGCCACTGTGCGTTACTGCACTCAAAACCCTAATTCGGATTCGTGACTTCCAGTTCAAATTCAAAAAAATCAATCATANATTTTCGGCCACTGTGCGTTACTGCATTCAAAACCCTAATTCGGATTCGTGACTTCCAGTTCAAATTCAAAAAAATCAATCATAAGTTTTAAAATATGTTGAAAATTTATAAATAATGTAATGCATGATTTCAAAATGAATTTGAAAAGCTATGACTGATTCGGAATTGAGAAACCCGAACCTGCGCTGCTTTTTGATCCGAAACAATCAAAAATTAAACAATATTTTTTTTAATGAAATTTTATAAAAATACTCAATTAAGCTACCTAAGAATGAATATAAACTTCTTTTTTTTTTTTTTTTCCAAAAATCACCCAAAAACTTGGTCAAATTGGCCTCGAAGGCTAAAACAATCATTTTAATCCTCATTTTGATCCAGTCGTCGGATCGACTTAAAATTTTATTGAGACCTCCACACCGATGTTACGAAACATTTGACACTAACCATGACTGTCAAATGGTCCTCCGATCCACTTCATCTTCTTGAAACTCTAGCCAACTAGGGTTTCTCACAAAACCGCCCAACCCCTTCACTTCTTTACCTTATTTCTCTCAATAAAATTCACCATTTTCAGTCTTTAAACACTCACCACATAGCCCTCAATCAAATCCAACCTTTAAATCACCACAAATCTCACTTAACCCCAACAAATTCAAGCTCAAAGTTTGTAAAAAAATTATTTTTCATAAAAACACAGACCTAAAATTGCCTTTTTCTTCCATAAAAGGAGCACAAAATCCATTTTGAAGGTCACCAATGGATTCCTAGGGTTTGTTTTAGTCTAGACCATTATTTTTTACATCTTTAAAACTCAAAATTAATAAGTTCAAATTCTCAAGAACACAAACCCTAACCTTCAAACTTTACCTTCCTCAAACCTCCACCAAACCACTCCTTGAACTCCTAGAAACACAACCATATAGATTAATTAAGTTAGAATGAAGAGTATACATGAACCCATTTCAAGAAAACCAAAACCCCAAAACTTTAAAACTCGAATTTGAGCTTAACTACTTACCCAAATCAAAAACTAATACCACCAATGGATTTTTAGTATCCTAATTAGGCTAGATGTATACCTTTGATTGTTTTAATAGTCCACCAAGGAAAATCCAAAATCCAATTCTTGCACTTTCTCTCTCTACCTTCTCTCTTTTATTTCTCTCTTCTCGTCGTATGTCCAACCCTATAAAACCCAAAAAATTTAAAAGTTTATTAAAAAATGCAAAATGTTAAATACCCATTACTATGTGGGTTAAAGACCCAATTTATTTGGAACTCAAATGATGAAATAGATCTCACCATTGGATTCGTCGCATGAAATCTAGTTACCCAATCAACTTTTGTCGATTTTTGATACATTCAAATTTTTTGCATTTTACGAGGCAATCAAACATTGCGGGACTAAAATAAATGTGATTAGGATTTAATTGCAAAATCTAAGAAATAATTTAAAATTAGTTCAATAAAAATGTACTAAAACTAAAATGGGACTATATTTAATCCATTTGGAACAAAGTCGGATTAAAAAAAGACAGGACGTGTAGCTTAATGAGAGCCAAGCATTGGAGGGTATAAATAAGGGAGGAAATTAGATTTTCTCCCCATTTTTACACACCTGCATTTTCGGAAAAAAAAGAGAGTAAGGAAGAAGAGAGAGATAAAACCAAGGTTTTTCCATCTTATACCTCCGATCTACGATGATTCGACCATTGGATCTCTTCGGGCCAAGAACAAAGGTTGTTCTACGTGACGAGAACTATGTGTACATCCCAAAGATCATGAATTTCACCAAGAAAGTCAAAGTTTTGAAGTTTGATTTGGAATCTTCAGGACTTCTCCTACGTGTGATTGGCATGTGATAGAACTTGCAATTGTAAATTTGATTGCATGGAGATATGAAATTGAAATTGTATATTACATTTGAATATGCACGGGTATCATCATATTCGTGGGAATTCAACATGAGTGTAGGTATGTGTGCATGGTTTTGATCAAACACCATCCTTGATGGGTTGATACGTGGGCCTAAAAAAGCTGGACCTAGGTTCGACTGAGTCACACAGGTTACATTGAAAATATGGGTCTGGATTAGCAAGAAGGGCTAGGTTCTTCCTCAGGTGCAAGATCCGATAATTTTGGATACGAACTCCCATTGGTATTGAATCCATAAAGTATGTCAGTGTAGGCGAAGTCACTGGTGGAAGTCCATAGATGCTATGCCGGTAAGGTACCCGTTGGTGGAAGTTCATAAATACCCACCCCAAGAAAGACCCAAGATTTTACAATATGGTCATTGGATGTCTAACATCAATGACAGGGGCTTGTAATACCTAGATGCACAAACATGACATTACATGTGTGAGTTTCTTATGACATAACATGACAAGCGTAGCATTCATTTATGAAATGTATGATCTTGAATGAGTAATTTATGTGATGAATTGCATATGACATTTTTGTATACATCTAGAATTGGGAGTAGCCTCCTTAGCAGATACCCTATTGAACATGGCTCACCCTTTATGGGAACGTATTTCAAGTGTTGGACAAGCATCGGTGGATGGCTTTCACTTGGGTTCGTGTTGATGATGGAGTTGGATTGTGGCACTTAAATTGTATTTTTTTGTAATCAATTATGTAATTTGTTGTGGAAATGTAATTTGGAAAAAAGGGACATGTAATGAACTCTTTTGGACAATGTTTTGATGTGAATGAATGAATGGATGAATATGGTATGAGTTTGGATGAAGTTGAGTTGAAAATTAGAAGAATTGGGGAAACTCTGGGCTCAGGTACCGGTACCTAAGTGATTAAGTATCGATACCACGCTATCGAATGACCTAGATACCGGTATCTAGATTCCAATGGGCTCAAGCACCAGTACCTTGGCCTTAGGTACCGATACTTTGAAGAACAATGGGCTCAAGTACCGGTACCAAGGCTTTCAAGTACCAGTATCTAGCAAATAGTGGGCTTAGGTACAAGTACCAAATTCTATAGATACCGGCACCTAGAAAACATAAGGCTCAAGTACAAGTACCACGTACACGAGGTACTGGTACTCTTCACAAAAACTGAAATTTTGAAATGTAACATCACCAAGCCTTCACATCTTGAGCACACTTCTCTGGATGATGTAAATGTTTGATAATAAGACCTAATTATTGGGGTTTGGACCTTGGAATGATCATGTGATTAATATGTGTGGGATAGTACTCTAGTACAAAGGAGACTCTACCCAAACTATGTTTTGGTTATGATCCCAGTGAATGGGGTGTAATGACAAGGTATCGGGTTATACTGTATTCACGATTTTTTTGAGGGTTGATGAGTAATCAACAGGTTGAGAAAGGACCCCTAGAATAAACATCCTATGGTCTATTAATAATAAGTTAGTCTACTAAAACTTATTATTGATCTCTTGAGTCTTATCTTAAAAATTATATTTCGAGCTCTTTGTTATTATATGCTTAATAATCTCCTCACGTTTAAGATTACAGATATCCATTAAATATATTTCATTGACTTTGTTTTATCCATGAGATCTTACCACTCAACTTATTTGTCATGTCGGATAATTAAATCCACCTGCAGGTTTTGATATGGACAAAACTTATGAGCTTCCTCAAGAGGACATCATCAACCCATTTAAATAACAGGACATAGTTTTATTTAATAATTAATTTTCACCATTCAAATAATGTCATCTCCCAATTCATCGAGTTTGTTGACTCAAATATTAATCTCACTTTTTGATGAATAAAGTAATAATTATTATATGAACATATCCATTAAATATCAGAGGATTAAGAGCTTAAAAAATCATAACAACCACGAGGTATTTATTTTTTTAGTTAGTCAGTGAAAAGATAATAACCTCAATAATGGTCCAATTCAACACACAAAATGTACTAGTGCAACAATCTGAGACACCAGACAGTCTTCAATAGCCAAACTCATATCATACAAAGTTCTAATAATCCGATCATGTATGTATACACTGAACTCTACACACCAGATTATCTAGAATGTAAAATAAAAGACACGGATGCATAGAATATGTTTAATATGATGAAGAAATTTTATTAAATATTAAACTAAGTTTCATTGAAAAAAGTAAGCACAAGGTCCTCACCTATGTCATCAATGACAACATTTACGGATTCTATAATAGTAGATGTTCTCAAATTAAACACTTTATAAACTCTATTATGAGTGGAGTATGTAATGAATATTCCATTATCGCTTCGCAAGTAAAATTTTTCTAGATCTTTGTATCACTCAAGATGTAGCACTTACTCCCAAAAACTCAAAAATACTTCACATTAGGCTTTTACCTTTACAAATCTCATAGGAGGTTTGACATGTACTAGACGTAAGGTAGACTCTATTGACAATGGAACATGCAGTGTTCACAACCTTAGCCCAAAATCTCTTAGTAAACCTTTACTATGTCATGATGCATGCCATTTCTTGTATGATTTTGTTCTTTCTTTCTACCATGCCATTTTGTTGTGGAGTCTTGGGTGCATAAAACTCATGATTAATGCCATGTTCATCACAATATGCATGTAATTCAGGACTATCAAATTCTCTCCCATGATCACTTGTAATTCTGATGATTTTTGTATGGCTTGACATTGTTCATTTTCTAGCTTTCTTTCAAATATTCTTGAAGCTTAAAAAAAACCTCATATTTTGTGATGCCCCAACATTTGGAGTTCCTTTCTCAACCCTTTGATCACCCATCAACCTGTGAAAGTACCCATGAATGCTGCATAACCCAGCAACACGTTATCACATCCCCTTTACCAGTATCGTAACCAATACATAGTTTTGGCAGAGTCTCCCTTGTACTAGAGTACTCCCAAATGCATCGCTTGTGCACATATGAACTCCTAGACCATTCCAAGGTCCATCCCCAATAATTAGGACTCAATGTTTAGTCAATTACATCATATAAATAAGATGGTTCAAGGCCCGAAGGCTTGGCAAGTTATAGTTAAATACTTGAAAATTTTGGAAGAGGTACCGGTACCTCGTCTACGTGATATCAGTACCCGAGCCTTCTACCTGCTAGGTCCTTTTCATTTTCCAGGCACCAATACTTAATCACTTAGGTACCGATACCTGAGCCCACTGTTTGCTAGGCACTAGTACCTACATGTCTTGGTTCCGGTACTTGAGCCCACTACCCATCGAGGTACCGATATCTGAGCCCACTAGAATCTAGGTACTGGTTCCCATGGGTCACGATACTAGTACCTAGGCCTTCCAACAGCTTGCTACTAGTACTTTATCATTGATGTTCCGGTACTTAGGCTCATATTTTCCCTAATTTTTTCCATTCTTCACCTTTAACTGATGAGTGGGTTTTATACTTACGAATTGAGTACTTTTGACTTGATGAAATTATAAGTTTTCAAGTATTTTATGTTTCTTTTTATTTTTTTTGTGTGTTTTAATTTTATTTTTCAAGGAGCATCATTTGGAAGGAAACAAGATCATTTGGTAGCCTAAGTGTTGGATTTTTGAAGACGAAGTAACAAGGGCAGCTTTAGGCTTAAAAGGGGATCAACGTAGCTATGCTAGGACCAGCACCTAGGTGCATGAAGGGTAGAAAGTCAACATCTTTGCACTAGTTTTAAGCGCCTATTTTAATGGGGATGAAAATTTTGATTTATTTTGGGGCCGAAATTGAACCCTAATGCTACATATATGCTAGGGTTTGAGTTGGGATAAAAGATAAACTAATTTTGGGGGCTGATAACATTGAAAAAAAACCAAATGATTAAAAGAAAATTGAAGGCAAGAATCAAAGAAACGACACAAAGAAAATTGGACTTGACGGCTAGAGAGGAATTGAAGATTGCAACTAAGTTTTCATTCTTTTCTCTTACTTTTACTTCTTGATTTTTTGAGATGTTGTTTAATTTGAGAATGATGTTTTTCAATTACATTATGAACTAAATTTTCATTAAGATTACAACAAAATCTGATGTTTAGTTAAATTGATCTACTCTCGTTTCTAGTTCTATTGATCATACATGAGTTGTTTGTCATATTTTGTGCTTAATATATGATTGTGTGACCAACAATTAATTTGATTACCAAGATGAAATTGGAAGATGAATTTTAGGTTTAGATTTGAATATGATGACATGCATTTGGTTAATTCTTCTTAGGATTTAATTGCTAGGTTTGTATCTAGGATATGAATATACCTATATGCCGAGTGTAACTTTTATGAGACTTTGAACTTAATGAATTTATTCGAAATTATTTTACATAGGAATATAGTAATTTAATTGGGCGAGATATTTTTATCTAACTATCGGTAGAGGTTTAATAAATAATTTTAAATTATCGGTTAACAACTTATTTTGATCAATTAATTGGAAAGAGAGTGAAAAGATTTATACGAAGGATTAGGGAAAATTGTAATCTTAACTTCTTTTATCCGGTAAATTCAACCCTCGATTATTAAGTTTAGATTTAGTTTTAAATTAGTAATTTCATAGTTCAATTCCAATTGTTTAAATAAAATTGAATTGATATAAAGTTAGTACTTGGTACTTATTAGTAATAATTCTCCATGGGAACGATACTTTACTTATCACTTTATTACTTGTTGATCGTGTATACTTGCACGTAAATTGTCAGTATCAAATTCGGACAACAAGTTTTTGGCGTCGTTGCTAGGGACTTATTCTAGTAATTATTTCAATATTAATTTCAATCAATTGAATCTTAGTTTAAACTTATTTAATATTCTGTTTTAATTTTTTTTGCAAGCACTCTTGAATTTTGTATGCAAACACGATTTACAGGTCAGGAGCTACTACCGTACGAAGACGAAATTGAAAGAAGGCTCCGAAACTTGTGAAAATAGTGTTAAGAAGTAAACAATGAAGAAGTTATGGCTAAAGATGAACAAATATCGTTAAGGAATTATACTGTGCCGCTTGTTACCAAAATACAATCAAGCATTCAAATGCCCGCAATTCAAGTAAACAGTTTTGAGATCAAGCCGGGTACCATCCAAATGATTCAGAATTCAATGCAGTTTGGGGTTTGCCTAATGATGACCCAAATGATCATTTGGTGAGTTTTTTGGAGATTTGTGAGACATTCAAATATGACGGGGTTTTTGAAGATGCGATTAGGCTCCAAATTTTCCCTTTCACACTTTGTAATAAGGCAAAGAGTTGGTTGCATTCATTGTCGCCGGGTTCTATTACCACATGGATAGATTTAGCTCAAAAATTCTTAGCTAAATTCTTTCCACCAGCTAAAGCTACCAGAATGAGGAACGACGTCACTTCATTCACACAACATGATTCTGAGACTCTCTATGAAGCTTGGGAGCGATTCAAAGACTTACTTAGAAAATGCCCTCATTATGGTATTCCTAAGTAGTTGCAAGTTCAAACGTTCTACAATGGGTTGTTTAGTGCTACTTGAACCAGTATTGATGTAGCTGCAGGTGGAGCATTGATGAAAATAAATTTTGATGAAGCCTATGAGTTATTGGAGACGATGACGGCTAAATATTATCAGTGGCCTTTTGCAAGGATCAATCAGCCAAAGGCAGTAGCAGGAATTTATGAAGTTGATGTAGTGACTGCATTGGCTGCGCAGGTTGCTACATTAACAAAGAAGATTGATGCTTTAAGAGTACAACCTATTTAGAGTGTGGCAGTTGTTTGTGAATTGTGTGCTGGAAACCATCCGAGTGATCAATGCGCAATTAATCTAGAGTCGATAAAATATATTGGTAACCACAACAGACAACAATATAGCAACAATTCCAATAATTATATCCCTAGTTGGAGGAGTCATCTGGGCTTTTCTTGGAATAATAATCAAGCCCAAACCTCTACTCTAAGACAATCATACCCACCAGACTTTCAGAATCAAGCTCCACCACAGCAGGAAAAGAAGTCAAATTTGGAATAGTTGCTTTCTAGGTATATAGCACAGAATGAGACAAGGATGAACAGTCAGGAAGTATCATTTCAAAACCTGGAAAATCAAATGGGTCAGCTTGTTAATACCATTAACAACCGACCTCAAGGCACTTTACCTAGTGATACAGAGATCAATCATAAGAGAGAAGGTAAGGAGCATTGCAAGGCTATTACATTATGAAGTGGAAAAGAGTTACCTAAAGTTGTTAGTGGAAAAACAATCACTTGGAGATGACAGTAGGGATGAAGATAAAGATAGCAAGAATGTGGAACATGAAAAGAAAGAAGAGGATCCAGTTGCNCTCTAAAACAATCACTTGGAGATGACAGTAGGGATGAAGATAAAGATAGCAAGAATGTGGAACATGAAAAGAAAGAAGAGGATCCAGTTGCTTGTTCTAATGGAGGCAAATAGAGTCCTATTATGCCTCTTATGTCATTTCTACAATGTTTGCAAAACATAAGTTGGATAAACAGTTCTCCAAATTTTTGGAAGTGTTCAATAAGCTCCAAATTAATATCCTTTTCGCAGATGCATTGGAGCAGATGCCTAACTACGTGAAATTTATGAAGGAAATTCTGCCGAGGAAGAGAAAATTATGTGATTTTGAGACAGTAGCACTTACGGAGGAGTGTAGTGCTATTCTTCAAAAGAAGCTACCACCAAAGCTCAAAGATCCAAATAGCTTTACAATTCCATGCACAATAGGCAACCAATTTTTAGAAAAGCATTATGTGATTTAGGAGCTAGTATTAATTTAATGTCGCTCTCAATTTATCAGCAATTGGGTTTGAATGAAGCAAAACTTACTAATGTTACATTGCAGCTTGCAGATAGATCACTCACTTATCCAAGAGGCATAGTCGAGGATGTTCTAGTTAAAATGGATAAGTTTATTTTTTTCAGCTGATTTCATAGTCTTAAATTGTGAGAAAGATAGAGAAATACTTATTATTCTTAGGCGACCATTCTTAGCAACGGGGAGAACACTTATTGATGTACAGAGTGAGCTAACTATGCAAGTCCAAGATTAAGAGGTGAAATTTAATATATTTTCAGTTATAAAATTTTCTCAGGAAGCGAAAGAATGTTTTCGGGTTGATTTGGTGGAAGATGCAGTAAATGAGATATTCGTAGGAAGCTGTAGTTCAGATCCCCTTGAAATATCACTTGTTAGTTCCACTGTTTTGGACTACCCTGCTCATCTAAAGTATGTACAGTTGTTGAATGCTGCTCTATGGGTCGTCAAGTTCAAGCAACAGTTTGAGACTTTGGATTATTCGGGAAACTCTACTCGTTTAAAGTCATCTTTGGAAGAACTGCCTTTATTGGAGCTTAAACCTCTTCCAAATCATTTGTGGTATGCATATTTGGGTGACTCTTTTACTTTACTTGTTATTATTTTTGCGTCACTTGATGAATTTTAGGAAAGTAAGCTGTTGCGAGTCCTTCGTGAGTACAAAAAGACTTGAGGATGGTCTATTGCAGATATTAGGGGTATTAGTCCCTCAATTTGTATGCACAAAATTCTGCTTGAAGATGATGCTAAGCCCGTGATTGAGCAACAACGCTGATTAAATCCTATCATGAAGGAGGTGATCAAGAAAGAAATCATCAATTGGTTGGATGCCATAATCGTATACCCTATCTCAAATAGTTCCTGGGTTAGTCCAGTTCAATGTGTTCTGAAGAAAGGAGGCATGACAATAGTGTCCAATGAGAACAATGAGTGAATTCCAACACGGACAGTGATTGGGTGGCGAGTATGTATAGATTATCATAAACTGAATAAAGCAACTCGAAAAGATCACTTCCCTCAACCGTTCATTGATTAGATGCTTGATAGATTGGCTGAGCATGAATTCTACTGTCTTTTGGATGGTTATTCTGACTATAATTAGATTGCAATAGCACCCGAGGATCAGGATAAGACTACGTTTACTTGCCCCTATGGAACCTTTGAATTTCGAAGGATGTCGTTTGGATTATGCAACGCACCTGCAACATTTCAACGATGCATGATGGCAATATTTTACGACATGGTTGAGAAAAATTTGGAGGTATTTATGGATGATTTTTCGGTATTTGGAGATAACCTTGACCTATGTTTAGAGAACCTAACTCTTGTGCTAAAAAGATGTGTGGAAACAAACTTGGTGTTAAACTGGGAAAAGTGTCACTTCATGGTTCAAGAAGGCATTATTTTGGGGCACAAAGTTTTTTCTATTTGGATAGAGGTGGACAGGGCAAAAATAGAGACTATTGAAAATTTACCACCACCAACATTAGTCTAGGGAATTCAGAGTTTTTTGGGACATGTAGGATTTTATAGACGATTCATAAAGGACTTTTCCAAGATCACAAAGCCTTTGTGCAACCTTTTAGAGAAAGACATACCCTTCAATTTTGATAAGACATGCATAGAGGCCTTCAAGGTGTTGAAAAAGAAGCTTATAACTGCCCCATGATAGTTGCATCAAATTGGGATTTGCCGTTTGAGCTAATGTGTGATGCTAGAGATTTTGCAGTTGGCGTAGTTTTAGGTAAACGGAAAAAAAAAAATCTTTTATGCCATCTATTATGCTAGCAAAATGTTAACAGATGCACAACTCAACTACATAACCACTGAGAAAGAATTATTAGCAGTCGTTTTTGCTTTCGACAAATTCTGATCTAATCTCTTCAGTACAAAGGTGATAGTGTTCACAGATCATTCCAACATTCCATATCAGAGTGCTCTAACATTCCTACACTTAAGGAAGCCTACCATAAGCAAGTCAATGCCTTCAACCAAAGTAGGCAATCATTCTCCCCGCATTCTAACACTTACAATCTGGGTGGGAGTAATCACCCGAACTTCAGTTGGAAGAATGATAATCCCACTCCTCATGGGTCTAATGCATATTCACCCCCATGCCTGCCAAGCAAAATCAATACCATGGCCAAGGTCAATTGTATAGCTCTCAATACCCCCTGTCCAATCTGCAAGGGTATTCACTGACCCCACCTCCACAAAATTTTTTCCAAAGTCCACCACCACAAAGTTATGGTCAACGAGGACTATCTAATCCTTCCACCTACCAACCTCCCCATAAGAGGAATTTGGAGAGTGTAGTTCATCAATTCATCCAAAGCCAAACCGCCTTCAACAACGACATTCAGACTCAACTCATAAAATTGACCAATGCCATAGGGACATCACAACAAGAGAAAGGGAAATTACCCACTCAACCCCAAGAGAACCCTAGAGGCTAACATGTGATTGAGTCACTCAAACCCAGAAAAAAGAGTTGTGAGCAACTCAAGGCAGTCACCACCCTTCAAAGTGGGAAACAATTTGATAAGACTATCATGCCAAAAGTTTCACCCAAGACCAAATTGACAACAGAAAATGAGACTATGGATCACTCCACGGGGGGTGAGGTGAGTGGGAAAGAAAAAAGTGTTGATGTGAATATGCATGCATGTCCCATTCCAGCCTCTTTTCCTAATTGTTTGAAGCCACCCATGAAGGTGGCTAATTATTTTGACATTATTGAGATGTTCAAGTAGATAAAGATCAACTTCCCACGCCTCGATGCCATAAAGCAAATGTCTTCATGTGCAAAGATCTTGAAGGAATTGTGCACTATGAAGAGAAAATTGAATGTTCACAAGAAGGCATTCCTCACCGAGCAAGTGAGCTCAATCTTGAGAAAAACACACCACCAAAGTTCAAGGACCCCGGATGCCCTACCATTGCCATCACAATAGAGAATTGTCAGGTGGAGCCAGCTCTTCTTGATTTGGGGGCAAGTGTCAACCTCTTATGCTACTCAGTGTATCAACAACTCCACCTTAGAGAGTTGAAGCTAACTTTAATCACTCTTCAATTGGCAAACCGAAGCATTAGAACACCAAGGGGAGTAGTTGAGGATGTCTTAGTCCAAGTATACAATTTCTATTTCGCTGTTAATTTTATTGTACTTGAAACTCATCTAGTTGCTAACCCTAATTCACAAGTTTTTTATTGTACTACATAGACCGCTCCTTGCTACTTCTATTGCTATTATTAATTGCAAGAATGGATTGATGAAGCTTACTTTCGAGAACATGACAATGGATTTCAGCGAGTTCAGTTTGTGTAAACAACCGGGGGATGATGAGGAAGTACATGAAGTCAATAGGATTGAAAAATTGGTGAAAGATCACTTGGAGATTTTGATCACATTGGAGCTTATGGAGGAAGAGGTTGATGATCAAGGAAAGGCAAAGAGCTTGAAAGGGGTAGAAAAATAGACCCCTACATTTGAGAAGCTTCCACATCAAGAGAAAAATATATTTCCATTGACTGTGAAACATCCAACCTTGGAGTTGAAGCCATTATCATCCAACCTCAAATATGCATTCTTGGGGGAGCATGAGAACATCCTAGTGGAAATTAGTTCAACATTGGAGGCAAGCCAAGATGAAGAGTTTTTATGTGTATTGAGGAAGCACAAAGGAGCCATGAGGTGGACCATAGTTGACATTAAGGGGATTAGTCCCCTCATTTACACTCATAGGATTTACTTGGAGGAAGATTCAAAACCATCCAGCCAATCACAACAGAGATTTAATGATTAGCACAAAAACACGACATATATTGTGTGCTAATATGTCTTTTATACTTGCTTTTGTCTTGAAAATTGGGGAGAAATGCGTTTAATCTTGGTTTTGATGGAGTTTTGCATAAATGTAGGTAAAAGGATGTAAATGATTCAAGTTAAGCCCCCAATGAAGTGTTGAAAGTTAATAAAGATGAGGGAGTAGCACAAAGGAAGGATTAGAGGGTGAAGAAACCAAGAAAATTGCAAAATGCTTGAAAACCTTTCGGAAGGTTTGGGTAAAAACCTTCCAGAAGGTTTTACCTTGGACTTCCTATTCACTGCCAAAACCTTTCGAAGGTTTTGCCTACTGGTTTCTTCATTTAACTGTTCCTGCACAAACCTTCCGAAAGGTTTTGCCTAGATTGCCCAGACAACCTCCAACTCAACTCTGCAACTTGGGGGTCCCACTTACACTTCTCTAAAAAGTCCCTTGACATTTCTTACACGTCTGGAAGGCTCCCCTTACCCCTAATTGGTCTTGGAAGGCCTTGGCATTAATGAGAAGGAGAGAGAAGAGGAAGGAAATGGGAGGGAGAGGCGAGGTTGTCCTAGACTGCAACACTCCATCAAATCAGCCCCCTTTTGGTGTAAGACCTACCACACAGCTAGTGGAAACTCCATGGACATTTTTGGAAGCTCATTCACCATTGTAGAGATTATTATTCCATATATATTGTAATATAGAGAGAGAGAGTCCAAGGAAGAAGGTGAATAGTGCTAGAGACAGAAGTTAATATTTTTGCATTTCCTTCCATACATTGACTTGTAATCTCTTGTTTAAGCTATGTTGAATGTTCTTACGGTCATTTATTGCAAGTTCATTTAAATTTTAGTCTTGTATGTTGGATTTCACCATCAATGCTATTCAAACTTTCTTCATTTCCTAGTTTTAAAATGGGTATTGCATTTCTCTCTTCATAGTTAAGTTTTCTTGCATCAACTTAGTTCAAATCTTCATTTCTTTTCAATGTCTTCTCATTACATTGTTGTCTTTGCTTCAAGTATGAGTAGCTAAGTTTTTAGTTAGCTAATCCAAGGGAGACCTCCTATTGGGTATTCCATTTTAACTCATTTTCTTTTCTCGTCTTAGAGTAAGATGGTTTGGTTTGACTGGGTTGAGTGTGGACAAGATTGTAAGTCTTTGATATCCTGTAGACTTGTCACAGGTTATGCTTGGAACCTCACTTTCATCTTATCCCTCGCTTTCCATGAATCAATTGAACATCTAGGCTCTATTGGAGGAAGGTTTTGAGTTGATTTGACATTCCCATTGGAGTGAATCCTTCGGATTAGCCAACACTTGTTTCCCATTTCATTTTTATCACAACACAATCACAACCAAACTTCAAACAACAAAATATTTTTTACACTTTACCCTTTTCACCAAAATCAGCTTCAAAATAATTTACCTTCTTTCCTGAGGAGACGACCTTGGAATACTTTTCCAAGTAAAATACGACACTCAAAAGACTCCTTGTGCTTGGGGAGCACTTTTGGGAGTTACAGTTGTGGCAAATAAGGAGAGCGAGTTAATTTCAACATAGGTGGTCACCGGATGGAAAGTGTGTATTGATTACCGAAAGTTCAACTCATACACAAGAAAAGACCACTTCCCATTGCCATTACTTGACCAAGTGTTGGAAAGAGTAGCTAGGCATCTATTTTACAACTTCTGATGGCTACTCCAGCTACAATTAGGTTGAGATCGCATTGGAGGATCAAGAAAAGACCACATTCACTTGGCCCTACAGTACCTTTGCCTACCGACGCATGCCATTTGGGTTGTGTAATGCCCTAGGGACTTTTCGAAGATGCATTATGGGGATTTTTAGTGATATTATGGAGAAGATAGTGAAAGTTTTTATGGATGACTTCTTAGTGTTTGGAGATTCATTTGGAGGATGTTTGGAGAACTTAGAGAAAGTACTTGAGAGACGCATGTAGAAGAACTTGGTCCTCAATTGGGAGAAGTGCCACTTCATGGTGACACAAGAAATTGTGCTCAGGTACATTGTCTCGGTGAAGGGGATTGAAGTCGACAAATCAAAGGTTGAGGCAATTTACAACCTCCCCATACTTGATGGTTTTTGTTGTATTCCTAATCTTTGAACATCATCCCGTGATATGTATGGCTTTTACAGATAGGGGCATGTCACTCTCCCTCGGAATGATGCATGAGATGGGAAAATGGATGTATGGTGGAATGAAATGTATGTGTGTATGTGAATAAAAGTGTTCCACAAGCGTAAAGAGACTTTTGAGGGTCGTGTTTTACTTGGAATGAGTATTCCAAGGTCGTCTTCTCAGGGAACGAAGGGAATTATGTGAAAAAATATTTTGATTTGTGTGTTTGTGAGTTGCGTTCTTGATGAAAATGAAATAAAAGAAGTGTTAGCTAATCCGAAGATGTCATTCCAATAGGAATACCAAGTCAACTCGAAACTTTCCTCCAATGGTGCTTAGATGTTTGATTGATTTGTGGGAAGCTAGGGAAGAGATGGAAGTAAGGATCCAACCATAACCAGTGACAAGTCTTTGGGATATCAAAAACTCAGAACCACATATACACCCAACCCAGTCAAACTGAACCATCGTACATCGAGAGGAGGAAAGAAAATGAGTTAAAATGGCAAACCTAAGAGAGGTCTCCCTTGGATTAGCCAGCTAAAAATACAGCTACTCATGCTAAAAGGAAAGGCATACAACATGTAAAGAGACATGGTATTGAAATGGAATTTAAAACTTGCATTAAAGTGAAAATAAGTGAAGCAAGAAAAATAAGTGCATTTAATACCCAGCTAAAAAGCTTGAAATGTAAAATTTGAAAGCAATAATGATGGATTGAAGAACATGTAACTAAACTTGAAATATACTTGAAATAGATGAGATTAAAGTGCAAGAGTTAAGGATTACAAGAGATTTAAAGCTTACTACAACTGAAATGGAGATGAAAATGCAAAAAATCTAAGCTTT
This sequence comes from Ilex paraguariensis, assembly GCA_963454935.2. Classification (NCBI taxonomy): domain Eukaryota; kingdom Viridiplantae; phylum Streptophyta; class Magnoliopsida; order Aquifoliales; family Aquifoliaceae; genus Ilex; species Ilex paraguariensis. The sequence continues at coordinate 149,860 of CAUOFW020001169.1, forward strand.
TCTATCTACTATTCATCTTCTTCTTCTTTGAACTACTCCTAAGCTTAGGTAGCCACCTTTCAATGTACACCAAATGGAAGTCAATGCCCAAGTAGCCCAACAACTTTCTAAAATTATAGATGAATTTATTGCATTGACTACTGCTATAAATACTATGCATGAAGAACAACATCTTGAGCATAGTCAATGTATTGAGGAAGATTATCTTAATGGAATGCATATTGATGTTGAATCTCCCACCACTCTAGATTGTGAAAAATTTCATGAAGATATTATCTCACATAAGGCTAATGAGCCCAAGGTCATTTTGCCATCAAAGAGTGGTGTTGAGATTCACATTTTTCAACTTGGGGAAGGCATTGAAATGGAGAATAGTGTAGAAACTTTTAAATAGAAATTGTATACTACATTGTGGGAATTGCGTAAACTTTCCTATACCTTGGTTTGGTTGATAATTTTGAATCATTATCCTTGCTATATTTGGATAGATGGGTTAGGAAGGGCATTTATAGAACAAATTTTTTTTTAAAATCAATGGGCGCAAGATCATATTCGGATTGAAGCCGGATTGACATGAGCCTTCTTTGTTTTGTTTTCATGTACATAGTAGTTAGACTTATTTTATAGTTATATTTTCCTTTTCATAATGTTGTATTATAGATTTTAGCGTGAATTTGTTTACCCCTTCCTAATTTGGACTCAATTCATTTTGAGCATCATCATAACAAATCTTATTCTATATCATGTACTACTTTAATTTGGGGGGTGTAAACAAACTTTTTTGTTTTCCCTTTAATGTGTACACCAAAAAAACACAAAAAAAAGAAGAAAAAAAGGGGGGGGTACCTTATTTCCCATGTTGCTTTCATTTTTCTCATTGCATGATTCCTTGTGCATTGAGGACAATGCATGGTTCAAGTTGGGGGGGGGGGGGTGAGGTGCACCATTTACATTTTCCACCACTTTTGTACATAATAGTTGGAAATGTGAAAATTTTTGAAAATTTTGGACATTTTTGGTGGAAAATGTAAATGGTGCACCTCATGGTTCCATTGTCGGGAAAATATCTAATATTGAACTATATTCCCCTATCCTAATTGTTATGGGTTTTGTGATTGCCTGATCTTCATTATGAACTTTGAACACATGAGTACACCATAGAAGTTTATCCTATGCCTGAGTACCACATGTGTTTTCTTTCAAACTCAATCATAATGCACCATGAACTTGTAATTTTGGCAATTTAAGGATTGAGTTCACATTTAGTGCTTGACATGAATAGTGGAGATGAGTAAGAACCCATGTGAGCTTTAATACCAATCCTTGTTTTGGGGAACTTACATTTACTGAAGGAACAATTTTTCAAATTCAAATTTGTTCAATAATCTAATTATGCTTGTTTAGGTTATGTGCATTTGGGTAGTTGATTGACTTTGTCTTGATATGTACAATGCTCCCCCATGCTTATTTAGAAATGATTTTAGGTCATCTTTGAAATGCTTTGAGCCTTAGCCTTTTTCTTGTGAAATTCTATCCCTAGTGTCATGGTTGAGCCTTGTTGAAAATTCATTTCCATGTTACATAAGTGATCAAGCCAGCGCAAAAAGATAAAAATTTACCACACCATGGTTGTTTCGAGAGTTGACCATAATTGAACATGAAAGAGGAGGAATGGTGATGTGGAAACCCAACAAAAGGGGTGCTGAATGTGGATTTCATCATATGTTGAATGAAAAAGAATGATGAATCCAAGAAAAGAGGGAGAGAAAGGGTGAAAAAAAAAATTTGATCAAAGAATGAAGGAAAATGTTAAGGAAAAGAAGAAAAAAAAGATAAAGAGTGAAGTGATCAGGGTTGACTTGAAATCCCATAAAAGGGAGATCTTTTTGAAATAAAGGTCACTCACCTGAAACAACCCTCTTTCTTATCCTCTATCCTTCATGTGCCCCAATATCACCTCAAGGCCTCATTATAACATTTGAAGTCCTAAATGATTTAGAGACGACATGGGGGATGCATACTTTTAAAGAAAACGAGAAGTTGATTTTGCTATCTAATGCCCTAACATCCCTAGTGCCATGGTTGAGCCTTGTTGGTCAATGACCGGTGGTGGTTGATTATTGTTCCACCCACCGCCTCAACGTCCTCTTCCTCTACTAGCCATCTACACACATGTCAGATAACAATAGAACACTAATTTAGTATCCCAAAGTAGGGACTAAATTTGAAACCTCGAGATTCATCTCATTGTCTCCCTAGTAGAGCTTATGCCCCCCACTAGTAGACATCTACACCTTGAACTATCCTGTTCCTTTGTTTTTCGACCCCAAAGTTATGTTTTCTAACCCTCGTGTCTCTTTTCAATATAAATTTTGCCATGTATATACTTCACCTAACATGTAGCACATATCACATAACATGTAGCAATTTAAGCACACAACATGTAATGCACAATGAATGCAATGGTCTAGACCCATGCCCCATCAAGCCCTAGGTAAATCGCATACCTAAGCTCTGATACCAAGCTGTGACGTCCCTAAAACCGGGGGTCCTTTTTCAACCGTTGACCACCCATCAACCTATGAAAGTACCCGTGATTGTTGCACAACCCGACATTTATTAGCACAAAATATTGCATATATTATGTGCTTTTACATCCCTATTATGTTTGCTTTTGTGGTTGAAATGAGCGGAATTGCATGGTTTGAGTTTTTAATGGAGTTTTGACTTGACTGCAGATTAAAGGGGTCATTTAGTGTTGGGTAAACCCTCCCATGGTGTTTTTGATGAATGGAGGTGAGAACGAGCCTAGGTGATGGATTAAAGGGAGGAAGCAAGAATTGAGCAAAACCAGAAAAAAATTACCAGTAGTCACTACCGGTAGTATTAAGGATTTCTTGAAGGGTGAAGGAATCAGGGATTTTACAGCACGAGGAAACACCTACCAGTAGTAACTACCGGTAGGTGTTGGCTATTGGACCTGAAGCTACCTCACAACTACCGGTATTCGTTGGTTATTGGGGTCATGACTACCAGTAGTTATTCCACAATCTACCGGTAGTCATTACTGAAACAACCCAGATTCTGCAGACCTTTCTCTACTGCTTTGAGGGTCCCACCATCAAGTCTCCCACACTTCTCTGACATGCCCACAACACTATTTACCTCTTTCACACCTCTCTTTGAACTTTGGAAGCTTGGATGATAAATGAGGGGAGAGAAGAAGAATGGAGGTGTGTGTGCAGACAAGACCGTCAACCACCTTGTCCAGCCCATTCCTCCTACACCCCTATGGATGGAAGTCACTTCTGGAGTCTAGGGCATCATCTCCATGCACGTTTTTGGCAGGCAAAGACTCCATTGTTCAGCATTGTATGAGATAGAAGAGATATAGAGAGAGAAGGTCTAGAGAAGATGATGAATAGTGTCTAGTGAGAGAAAATTGAGATTTTTGCATTTCATTCAATACATTGTCTTGTAATCTCTGGTATGAATCTTTAGAACTTCATTTAATGTCATTAATGTTGTTTTCCTTCAATTTCAATGCAAGTTTAATGCTCTTTTAAAGCTTTCACCATTAATGCATCAAATTTCTTCATTTTCATAGTTTTCAAATGGATATTCAATATACTCTCTTATAGCTTATGCTTTCTGGTATCTAGTTGCTCTAGAACTTATCTCTGCAATGCACTTTCATTACATTGTCAATTTCATTTTAAGCATGAGTAGCTAAATCTCTTAGTTGGCAAAACCAAGGGGAACCTCCACTTGAGCATACCATTTCAACTCGGTGAATAACTTGGTGAGTTTTTGATATTTCGTAGGTCTAGTCACGATTTATGCTTAGATACTCACCAATTTTATCCCTATCTTCCCACGAATCAATCATTCATTCATGCTCTATTGGAGGACGGTTTCGAGTTGAGATGATATTTCTATTGGAGTGACCTCTTGGATTTGCCAACATTTGTTTCTCATTTTATTAGCATCAAAACAAACTTCACCAAATAACTTCCAACAACCAAAGATTATACACTTTCTTTTTCCCAAAATCACCTTCCCCTCGGTTTACTTCCTTCCCATTTCCTTGGAATACCACCAAGTAAAACATGACACATGAAAGGCTCCTTGCACTTGGGGAGCACTTTTGTACACACACACACACACACATTTTTGTTCATTTACACATCACATTACCATCATTTCATTTTACCCCATCTATTTGCCCTTTCTTTTGACATCACCCATAGGAGAGTGACACTCCCTTTCATCCATAAACTATACATGCTAAAAGGTGATGTTTCAAGGTTAGGAAACTAGAAGGAATTTTGTCAAGCATTTTTTGGCGACGTTGTCGGGGAAGGCAAGTGTCAAATCAAGAAGGTGATTTCTGGATGATGGAGGTAAGTCCCGTGATCGTCATCATGGGCTGAGGTACGTTGTTCTATGTATGTTTATCCTCCTTTGTGTATAATTTGATTTGTAGATAGTTTACTACATGTAGAAAAGGGACGAACGAAACCGATTGGTTAGACAACCCTTAGACACCAACATGAATATTGACCAAAACCCACCCGAGGATGCGGGTGATAATTTGGATAATCTTGATGCTAATCTAAATGCTCAAAGGGGTGGAGGAGTGCCCAAACCTAGAATGCCAAATGTTCCAAGGGGTGGGGGAGTTCCCGAACCTAGAATGCCTACTCCACGGATGCAAATTTCCCCTCCTGTAAATGAAGGGAATAACTTCCCAATGGAACCTCCAACGAGGTCTATGAGGGATTTTCTTCAATCAACTCGTAGCAGCACACCATCTTGCATCCATTTACCTGTCCAAGCTCATCTTTTCCAAGTTAAGTCAGGGATGTTGCAACTACTTCCTGCATTCCATGGGATTGAAAAGAAAAATCCCTACTTGCATATAAGGGAGTTTGAGGATATTGTAGCAACCTTCAATGCTAACTATGCTATGGAGGACATAGCTCGACTGAAATTGTTTCCTTTCTCCCTTAGTGATAAAGCCAAATCATGGTTGTATGCCTTGCGACCTCGATCCACTACCTCTTGAGCTCAAATGTTCTCTGAATTTTTGAACAAATTATTTCCTGTTCATAGAACCACTGTTTTAAAAAAGGAAATTCAAAATTTTTCTGAGAAGCCCAATGAGAAATTTTATCAATGCTGGGATCGCTACAAGGATTTGCTACAATCCATACCACACCATGGCTTTGAATCATGGCAACTTGTAAGTTTCTTCTAGGAAGGAATCACACCTAGCCATAGACAATTCATTGACATGATGTGCAATAGCGAGTTCTTGAACAAAGACCCTGATGAGGCCCTGAACTACTTTAGTACACTGGCCCAAAATGCACAATCTTGGGACATTAGGGATCCCAATGATGTACCTAGGACGTCCTCAGGTAGTAGTCAACCACAAGGGGGAGGGATATATAATTTGAGAGACCGAGAAGACTTACTTTCAAAAATTGCTAAACTATCAAGGAAAGTTGAGTCTTGAAGTCAATCGGAGACATGAAGTGTCTAATATTTCTAACATTTTGGAGGGATGTGTAATTTGTGAGAGTGTAGAGCATTCCACATCAAAATGTCCTAACATTCCAGTTCTTAAGGAAGCATATCATGAACAAGTCCATGCATTCCACCAGCCAAGTCAATCATTTTCTCCCAATTCGAACACCTACAATTTGAGGTGGAGTAATCACCCAAATTTCAATTGGAGAAATGAGAACCCCATTCCTCACTGGTCAAGTGCATATTCATCTCTCATGCCTTCCAAGCAAAACTAATACCATGGCCAAGGGCAAACATCTAGTTCTCAATACCCAAGGACCAATCCACAAGGGTATCAGTCAAACCTGCCACCACAAAATTTTTCTCCAAGTCCACCACCACAAAGTTTTTCTCAAGGACCGTCCAATCCATCCACATACCAACCTCCTCACAAAAGAAATTTGGAGGACATGGTCCATTCCTTCATTCAAAGTCAAACCAGCATCAATAACCAAAATGCCACAGCCATCAATGATATAAGAGCCCAACTCACAAAGTTGACAAACTCCTTAGGGGCATCTCAACAATAAAAGGGAAAGTTTCCCACTCAACCGCAAGAGAACCCTAGGGGTTAACACGTTGTTGAGTCATTGGAGCCTTTGAGAGAGAGTTGCGAGCAACTTAAAGCTGTCACCACCCTTCGTAGTGGCAAAGAAATTGACAAAACCATTTTGTCAAAGGCCTCACCGAAGACCACATTGCAAAAAGGAAAAGAAACCTTGAGTGACACCGACAAGGGTGAGGTGAGAAGAGAAAAAGAGAGAGAGGTAGTTGACAAAGAAAAATTGATTGATGAATGTGTGTTTGTTCCTCCCATCCCTGCCTCGTTTCCTAGTCGTTTGAAGCCACCTGTCAAGGTAACTAATTATGCTGATATTTTGGAAATGTTTAAGCAGGTGATGATTAACATTCCACTTCTCAATGCTATCAAGAAAATCCCATCTTGTGCTAAAATTTTGAAAGATCTATGCACGGTGAAGAGGAGATTGAATATCCACAAGAAGGCATTCCTCACCGAACAAGTGAGCTCAATGTTGAGGACCAACACTCCTCCAAAATTCAAAGACCTCGGTTGTCCAACCATTGCCATCACCATTGCACATTGTCGAGTGGAGCAAGCACTCCCCGATTTGGGAGCAAATGTCAATCTTCTTCTATACTCGGTGTATGAACAACTTTATCTTGAGGAGTTGAAGCCCACCTCAATCACGCTTCAATTGGCAGATCCTAGTATCCGTACACCAAGGGGAGTAGTTAAGGACGTCTTAGTTCAAATTGATAAATTTTACTTCCCTGTCGATTTTATTGTGCTTGATACACACCCTGTTGCAAACCTTCGCTCCCAAATCCCCATTATACTTGGAAGACCCTTCCTTGCTACATCTAATGCTGTAATAAATTGCAAGAACAGTCTAATGAAGTTGGCATTTGGGAATATGACAATGGAGATCAATGTATTCAACTTGGCAAAACAACTGGGTGATGATGAGGAAGTAAGTGAGGTCAATAGAGTCGACATATTGGTTGAAGAGCACTTGGAGCTAGAGGAGATGTTGAAATTAAAAGAAGAAGCAATTGTGGATCTTGAGGAATTTGATGAGCGAGAAGGGGTAAAATATTTGAAAGGGGTGGAAAGGTCCTATTTGAGTGGTTGGATGATTGTGAGGCATCCTTTAAAAAACTTAAAAGCATGCTAGTCACACCTCCGATCATGCAATCACCCAATTGGGACCTACCTTTTGAGCTCATGTGCAATGTGAGTGATTACGTGGTCGGTGCAGTGCTTGGTCAAAGGGAGAAAAATAGACCGTATGTGATACACTATGCTAGCAAAACACTGAATGAGACTCAGATTAATTACACTACCACCGAGAAAGAATTGCTAGCCATAGTGTTTGCTTTAGATAAATTTTGTTCGTACATCATTGGTTCGCCTATTGTTGTCTTTACTAACCATTCTGCCTTGAAGTACTTGTTGTCTAAGCAGGAGGCGAAACCAAGACTCATTAGGTGGATACTCCTCTTACAAGAATTTGACTTGACTATCAAGGACAAGAAAGGAGTTGAGAACGTGGTGGCGGATCACTTATCCCCGCTGGTGGTGCAAGAGGTCGATGAGCACATCCCTATCCCTGGCTTTTTCCCTGACGACACTTACTTTCAATTCATTCTATGTATCCTTGGTATGCTGATATATGTAATTACCTTGCAATAGGACAGATTCAACCGCAATGGAGCCCAGAAGATCGAAGACGATTTATGGCAGATGTGAAGTACTTCTACTTCGACAACCCGTATTTGTTCAAGTACTGCCCAGATCAAATCATGAGGAGATACGTACCTGAAAATGAACAGCGGGACGTCCTTGCATTTTTCCATTCACAAGCTTGCGGTGGACATTTTTTAGCGAAAAAGACTTCAACTAAAATTCTCCAATTAGGTTTCTACTAGCCCTCTCTTATCAAAGATTGTGTTTCGTTTTGTAAGACATCCGACAGATGCCAACGATTGGGTAGTGTGACCCGGAGACACATGATGCCCCTATCCCCTGTGGCTTGTCATAGAAATATTCGACTATTGGGGCATTGATTTCATGGGTCCTTTCCCTATGTCATATGATTATATGTACATCCTCCTGGTAGTGGATTATGTGTCCAAATGGGTGGAGGTCATCCCAACCAAGACTAATGACCATCGGGTCATAGTCAGATTCCTTAAGGAGAACATCTTTTTTAGGTTTGGGATGCCTCGTGCAATCATAAGTGATGGTGGATCACACTTTTGTAATAGGTCATTCGCTTCATTAATGTGCAAATATGGCATCACTCACAAAGTATCCACCGCCTATCACCCGCAAACAAATGGCCAAGCTGAGCTAGCCAACAGGGAGATAAAGGATATTCTAGAAAAAATGGTTAACCCCAATAGGAAGGATTGGTCCGATAGATTGACTGATGCCTTATGGGCATACCGTACTGCCTATAAGACTGGTTTGGGCATGTCTCCCTACCAGCTTGTCTACGGAAAGGCTTGCCACCTGCCAGTCCAAATGGAACACAAGGCCTATTAGGCCATTAAAACTTTAAATTTCAACTTGAGAATGACCGGTGAACATAGGAAGTTGGAAATGAATGAGTTGACAGAGATTCGACGAGATGCATATGAGAGCTCCAAAATCTCAAAGGAACGGGCTAAGATCTTTCACGATAGTTCTATTGTACGAAAATCATTTTGGCCCAGTCAAAAAGTGCTCTTATACAATTCTTGCCTCTCAATTTTCCACAGAAAANACTAAGATCTTTCACGATAATTCTATTGTACGAAAATCATTTTGGCCCAGTCAAAAAGTGCTCTTATACAATTCTTGCCTCTCAATTTTCCACAGAAAACTCTAATCCCATTGGGATGGCCCCTACCTTGTCAAGGTGGCCTACCCCAATGGAGCTGTTGAGATCACAAACCCCAAAGATGGCCAAACTTTCAAGGTCAATGGCCAAAGACTTAAGTCATTCTTCTAGAGTTTTGAAGGGAAAGAAATGGCGGAAGATTTGACAGATCCCGTATATCCGAAGTTGATGGAGGACTAGCTAGTGTTTATGATTTCTAGTGTACAGTTACTTTTCTTTACTAATGTTATTTCTATTTCATTTCACTTACTTTCGTTGGTTGTATAGCATTGTTTCTTAATTTCAGATCTTGGTGCTTTTGTTAAAGCTCAATAGTGAAGTGTTCTCTAACCCTTTTCATCTTTTTACTGTCCTTCATTGCATATTATATCTTTTTGCTGCATTGAGGACAATGCATGATTCAAGTTGGGGGGTGAGGTGCACCATTTGTATAATACACCAAGGTTGTTAGGAAATTTGTGTGAAATTTTTGTGATGCAGATTTTTGCTTGCATTAGTGAAAAATATGTGAAATTTTTGAAATTTTTGATGAAAAATATCTGATTGTTGATCTGTATTCCTTTATGAAGAATGTGTGAGTTGGATGACACGTTGATCTTTGTTGTGAACTTTGTGCACATGAGCATTCTATGGAAGTTGATCCTATGCATGAGTATCACAGAACTCAACCGTATGTGACTATTGAATGTGTAATTTCGGCAATTTATGGATTGGATTCATGTTTTAAGCTTGACATAAGTAGTGGAGATAAGTAAGGACCCATGAGAGCTTTAGTGTCAATCCTTTTTGGAGGAAACTTACAATTACTCAAAGAACAATTTTTCAATATCAAATTTGTTCAATAGTCTCATTATGCTTGTTTTGGTTAGGTGCATTTGGGATAGTAGGCTAAATTTTCTTGATTGTATAATGCCATTCCATGCGGACCTAGAAGTGATCTTAGGCCATTCGTGAATATTTTGAGCATTTGCACTTTTACTTGAGAAATTATTTATCCCTAGTGCCATGTTTGCGCCTTGTTGTAAGCAGATATTGGTGTTTTTATCAAAGCTCAAGTGCGAGGTGTTCTCTAACCCTACTCATCTTTTTACTGTCCATCATTGAATATCATAATTTTTTGTTTCATTGAGGACAATGCATGAATCGAGTTAGGGGGGTGAGGTTGCACCATTTGCATCTTACACCAATGTTTGTAGGAATATTTTGCGCGGGATATTCGTGCCTGCCGACACTTGCGCCTACTGACACTCAAACGGATCAGGTAAAAAAAAATGCCTTTATAAGGCCTCCAAGTTTTTTTTCTTTTTTTCCCCCAGTTTTCAGTCAACAACACACACATGTATCAGACTTGAGATCAATTTGGACTTTGTATCGGTTGTAATGTGGCCAAAGGTCAGTGGCTAATGAAATGACATCAATGGTATTCAAAAGCTATCCCTTTTTAATATAGTGTAGCACACCTCTTTCTTGCATTTTGATCTTTTGCCTAGAATTGGTATTTCTTTCTTTCATTTTTTTCTCATTTTTCACTTTCTTGGTAATTCCCTGTTTTTCTGTTTCTTTTCTTTCTCAGTTGTTTCCACCGACTTTTCTTTCAGTGAATAGTAGCCACCATCGTCTTTTTTATTTCTCTTGTTTTTCTTTATCATATTGATTTATAAGAGGGTGCAAGAAAATTAGATAGCAAGATATGTCAAGTATATTCTTCTGTGGCTCGGTTATCATATGAATTTCTTGAAGAAGAAATCATTCATTGAAGGCTCAAACATGGCTAACTAGGGATATAATTTAGTAGAAGCAATGACTAAGGCTCAAAATCAAATCAAAGATGGCCTAAAATCCTTTCTCAAGTATGTGCCCATGTATGTGTCGCATGCCAAGGTTCCCTGTGGGATATGTCAATAGATCACTTTAGTTGCATTAATCAAAGCAAGTTTAATGAGATTATTCAAAAATTGAAAGTGAAAGAGTTTTCTTGAGTAAATGTTAATTATCTCTCAGAAAGCATCTCAAGGCTTCAAAACTTACCATGATATTCTTCGTCATCTCCACTGGTTATGTCAGGTTTTTAAAAAATGTCAGTTATATATCAATTCTATTCCCTTCTTCTTCTTTTATTCTTCTTTTCTTCTTTTTCGTCGTTCTCTCTGTTCTCTGTAAAAATAACCCACCCTTTGCAAATTCATGACCATATACACCGATGACCTAGTCCTTTGTTTAATAATTTGCTTTATATGTTTGTATTTGTACATAGGTGCTCTTCTTCTGCTCGCACTTAGGGTGAGGGGTTTCCAGCCTAACCCAGATCTCCCTCGAGTTGATTAATTGTTGTGTTTTGTTTGTCAGTTTCAACAGCTCAACAGATCTCTACCCCCACCCCCTTTCCTTTTTTCCCCACCGCCTTTCCCTTCTTCTTCTTTTTCTTCTTCTTCTTCTTTTTGTTATGTTGTTCTCTGTAACACGACCCAACTCCCAACAGTCCCATGACCATATTCCCCGAAGACCCAATCCTTTATCTCAAGATCTGCATTTGTTTACTCTATTTGTACATGACTCTTCTTCTTCTTCTGTCCGCACTTAGAATCAAGGGTTTTCGTCCTAGTGGAAACCCAGATCTGCATAGAGAAGATTAATTTGTGTATTTTCTTTGTAGGTTTCGACAGCTGAACAGATCTCTACCCTACAACCTCATTTCCAAACTCCAACACTGGTAAATTTGAAACATTGGGGACAATGTTCAATTTAGGTTGGGGGTGTGATTTACAGTTCCAGTTTGTTGTAATTTTGCTTCCAATTTGTTATAGTTGCTTATTTAAAAAAAAAATTATTTTTATTCTGCATTGTGTATTTTTACTGTATTTTTGCTTATATTTCATGATCATATCGAATGCAGCTACAATCGTCTTTGTAACTGGCAGACGTTAAAGAACCAGATAGAGTGTGTTTAGTTTAGCAAGCATGGATAGTAAACTTTATTTTCACATGAAAAAATATAATCAGTGTTCTGAACCAATTTTGAGTTGTGCAATCGATCGATTAAACTGGATATTGTATGGGTAGAGTAAGGATTTTCCAAACACGCCATCTTATACCAGTCCAGGACTTACACGTTATGTGCGACAAGAAGTTTGAAGGGTCACTAATAATGACATAGACACAAGCGATAACTCAGATTAGATTTTGACTAATAATGACAAGGTTGTGGAAAAACGTATTTTGGGGATGAAGGTTAATGGTCCAAATTTTTTTTGTGTAAATATTTGTTTCTGTACAAAGTCTTTTTGTTGAAATAAAGATGTGGGCCGAGTAAGGAATGTCCTAAAATGTCAACCTGTAGCATGGGTAGGAACTTATCTTGAGACACCATAGTTTTCCAAGTTCAATGTGTGCATTTAGTCTTCTTTCAATTTTCATAGATAAATGTGTATGTAAATAACTTTGATTTTTATTTGAGTTCCCAAAAAAAAAATGCATTTCCTTAAAAAATGGTTTTTTCTTTATGTTTAAGTGTCAAATGTACATTGGTATTTGTTATTCTTAAGGTGCTTACGGTTGTAAAATTTTTGGGACACGTGGTTTTGGCTTCAGGTGTATCCATGAACCCGGAGAAGGTTGAGGCAGTTATGAATTGGGAGAGACCGAAGTCAGTCTTTAAGATACGCAGTTTCTTAGGATTGGCAGGGGTACTATTGGAGATTCATCGAGGACCTCCGATTAGCTGCACCTATGACGAGATTGACCCAGAAGGAGATCAAGTTTAAGTGGAATGAATCGTGCAAAAAGACATTCCAGGAGTTAAAGAGGAGGCTTACTTCAGCTTCTATTTTGATAGTCCTAGAGAGGGGACAGATGTACACGGTGTGTTGTGATGCCTGTAGAGATGGATTTGGTTGTGTTTTGATGTAGTTTGGGAGGGTGGTGGCTTATGGTTCTCGGCAGTTAAAGAACCATAAGCAAAATTACCCTGCACACGACATGGAGTTAGCGGCCATTGTCTTTGCCTTGAAGGCTTGGCGCCACTATCTATATGGTGAGAAGTTTGAGGTATTTTCAGATCACAAGAGTCTGAAGTATATCTTCACTTAGCGAGACCTCAACATGAGGCAACGTAGGTGGATGGAGTACCTGGAGGACTACGACTTCACTTTGCATTACCATCTTAGTAAGGCAAACGTGGTGGTTGATGCACTTAGCCAGAAGTCACGGGGAATATTGGCTAGTGTAGCTTTCAGGGAGTGGCAGATGCTTGAGACTGTGGGACAGTTCGGGTTACACTATAGGGGTCAGGCTCAGGGTGTTTTAGGGAGTTTGGTGGCTACACCCTCCCTACTAAGCAGGGTGATCGAGTCCTAGGGATAGGACCCAGAGTTATTATCTATCAGGGACCGAGTGCAGGCAAGTACCGATGACGAGGGCTGGGCCATTCTCTCGGATGGCAGTCTTTGGTATAGGGGAAGGGTTATGGTTGCCCAGTTAGCGAATCTGAGAAAAGAGATCTTTAGGGAGTTCCATTGCTCCCGATTTGCTGTGCATCTAGATGGCACGAAGTTATACCATGATCCTCATCGCTAGTATTATTGAAGAGGAATGAAGAGACACGTTGGAGATTTTGTCAGACGATGTCTCATGTGTCTGTAGGTCAAGGCCGAGCACAGAGACTAGCGGGGTTGCTCCAGCCTTTGGAGGTGGCTGAGTAAAAGTGGGAGCATGTCACGATGGATTTCATGTCTCAATTGCCATGGTCATTGCGGAGACATGACGTAGTGTGGGTGATAGTGGACCGACTTGTGAAGTCGGCACACTTTTGGTAGTACGGATGACCTTCACACTGGAGAAATTCTACAGGTTATATATATGGGAGATTATCCAGTTACATGGGGTGCCCGTATCTATTATATCGAATCAAGATCCTAGGTTTACGGCTTATTTTTGGGAGAGTTTCCAACTGACCCTGGGGATACAGTTGATGATGAGCACAACTTTTCATCCCCAGACGGACGGTCAGTCGGAGAGAACTATCCAGATATTAGAGGACATGTTACAGGCATGCGTCCTAAATCTTAAGGGTTGGTAGGAAGAACATTTACCCTTAGTGGAGTTAGCCTACAACAATAGTTATCAGGCGAGTATTCAGATAGCACCCTATGAGGCACTTTATGGGAGGCCTTGTCATTCTCCGATTTGTTGGACGGACGTAGGAGAGAGACCCTCTACGGGTTCAGATTTGGTTAGAGACACCTTAGAGAAGGTGGACCTGATATGAAAATGTTTTCTTACGGCTCAGAGCCGACAGAAGAGCTACACCAACAGACGGCAACAACCTCTGAATTATAAGGTAAGAGATCACATCTTATTGAAGGTGATGCCTAAGAAGGGAGTGGTCAGGTTCAAAAAATAGGGAAAGTTGTCACCGAGATTTATCGGGTCCTTCGAGATACTCGAGTGGGTGGGTACAATGGCTGACAGATTGGCGTTATCGCCAAATTTATCAAGTGTTCACATGGTCTTTCATATCTCTATGCTCTAGAAGTATACTCCAAATCCGACACATGTAGTGGATTGGGGTGAGTTGATTGTTGATGCTGATGGGATCTTTGAGGAGGGACCAATGCGCATCATGGATAGTCGGGAGCAGGTTTTGTGAGGCAAGACTGTGCGGCCAGTGAAGGTGTTGTGGCAGCATCGAGGCGTGGAGGAGGCGACATGGAGTGTGAGGACACTATACGTACCAATTATCCCTTCCTATTCAAAAATGAAGGTACAATTCTATAATTTTAAGTATAATTTTATTGTGACATATGCATGCGGTTAAGTGTGTATGTGTATGTGAATTTCGGGGACAAAATTCTTTTAAGGGGAAAAAAATGTAAAACTTGGATAAATTTAAATTTTTTATGAAAAATGGCAAAATGGTAATTTGTTAATACGATACGAGTTGTAAACCTGAGTTTTTCTAGAACTTAGATGATAAAACGGACATCACTGTTGGATTCGTCTTGCGAAATCTAGCTACCCCATCAAATTTTGTCAAATTCCGATATAGTTAAATTTTTTACATTTTACGAGGCACTGAGTCTCGGGTTACCCAAAAACAAAATTTTTAATAAAATTTAAAAATTTTAAAAATAATTTATGTTAAGTTAAAATAAAAATATTTTGAACTTGAATCGGGATAAAATTTAACCGTTTCGGGGAAAAAACGGACTCGAAAAAAATAGGGTCGCTTGGCTCGTTGTGGGCCAAGCAAATTAGATGGCATAAATAAGGGGAAAAATCTGATTTTCTCCCCCCACATTTTCTCAACTGTTAACCGATAGAGAGAGAGAGAGAGAAGAAGAAGAAGAAGGAGAAACAAGGGTTTCTCAAGCTTTTCCTTTGCAAATCTAGGGCCAAGCTTTGCTCAAATCAACCCAAGCCAAGAAGAAAAGTTGTTCCTCTCATCGAGGGCTATGCCTACGTACCAAAAACAAAGGCTTTCACTGAAGGTCGGGAAGACAACATTTTGGGGGAGCTTGGATTGCAGCTCGGGCTAAGTTCTTGGAGCTTCCCAACGTGATTTTACGCTCTAAGAGGTAGGGTACCTTCCTAGTAGGGTTTATTTTACAACCTAGGGTGTTAAATTGAAAT
This sequence comes from Ilex paraguariensis, assembly GCA_963454935.2. Classification (NCBI taxonomy): domain Eukaryota; kingdom Viridiplantae; phylum Streptophyta; class Magnoliopsida; order Aquifoliales; family Aquifoliaceae; genus Ilex; species Ilex paraguariensis. Next base: position 165,468 of record CAUOFW020001169.1, read on the forward strand.
AGGTAGGTTGATAGAGATATATATTACTTGCCTGTGTTTTTTAAATTGATAAAAAAAGGGTATGAAAATGGGTATAGAAAGATTTAAAATAAATTCCTAGCATGGAATTGGTATGTGATAATTACTTATGTAATTCCATAGAAATTAGTGTTATGTGGGCATGCTATGTGTTTATATTATGCCTTTGTGAATAAAGTGTGTTATTGGCATATATTATGTAATAACATACTTGTGATGTATTATTGGATATAAAAATACTGATGTATGCATATAGATATATCGACATTGTGATGAAATCTATAATTATATGCTTTGGCTATGAATTGTCATATAATATGTATAAATGTGGTAAAATTTGCTAATACGACATTCATTACATATGGGGCATGACATCGATATAGCAATGGTGCATTACATTGCATTTGCACGGAGACATCGCATCCATGGGCATGAGACATTGGTATGGGTATGGGTGTGTGCATGGTTTGATGAAGCACCATACTTGGTGGTTGATGGGTAGGCTCATGAAAGTTGAATTGAAAATTCGACTGAGTCGCACAGCTGTATGAAAATTGGGTGGGGGTTAGCAAGAAAGGCTAGACAATCCCTTAGGTGAGAGGCCCGGTGATCAAATATCCGCTTTGTTTGTATAAGAGCCCATAAAGTGTGTCGGTGTATACGAAACCGTTGGTGGAAGTCCATGAATTTCGTGCAAGTTGGGTGCCGTTGGTGTAAATCCATAAATACCCACCCCAAGAAATACCCGTAGATTTTTAAATAGTCATTGGGTGTGTAACGCCAATGGCGGGGCTTGGAAAGCCTGTTTTGATGCTCATGGCATTGCATGGGGAAAAGGAGCCAGGAAGGGCTTGGGTTGAGTTACATGAGTGGGTATCACCTCATGTCACGACATGACATATTATATTCCAACTTAGACTTGCTAAATCTTGGTTGGAATGGTTGTTGCTTGTTTATGTGTTGCATGTGAGCATTTCATATGCATTTAGGTTGGGGAGTAGCCTCTGTAAGAAATACTCTACTGAGCATGGCTCACCCTTTATGGGAAAAACATTTCAGGTGTGGGTGATACGTTGGCGAAAGGCTCTCACTCGGGGCCTCATGTATGAAGAAAGCCGGAATGTGGCTGTATTTTAATTTTTTGTACAAGTATTATGAAAACTTAGTTTTGATATGTAAATTTATGGAAATGAATGTAATAGAATGTGTATGGACCTTGTATTAAACGAAAATCTTCAAAATACATGTGTTGAATGGATGTAATATGGTTTAAAATGAATTAAAAATGAAAAACAGGTGAAACAGGCAAAACTAGGCAAAGCATACCGGTACAGCCTACCGATACATCTTTGTCCAGTAGGCAAACCCTACCAGTAGAAATTTTCTAGTAGGCAAACCCTACCTGTATACCCTACCGGTAGGAACTTTCCAGTAAGCTCACCCTACCAGTATGCCCTTTTGGTTGGCCTTCCAAAAATCTGAAATTTTAAAACTGTTTTGTCATACTCCTGAGCTATGTGTCCTTCATTCCAAATGATGTAAATGGACTATAATGGAGTATGAAATGTGGTGCATTGGACCACAATTTGCTTAAATGATAAAATATACATGGGTTACACGTATGGGTTAAAATTCTTGTTATAGGGATGCTATTGACATGATGTGTGCTTGACAAAATTTCTTGTAGTTTCCTAACCTCTAAACATCACCTTTTAGCATGTGCATTTTATGGATGAAGGGGAGTGTCACTCTCCTATGGATGATGTCAAAAGAAAGGACAAGGAGATGGGGTAAAATGAAATGATGGTAATGTGATGTGTAAATGCACAAAAATGTGTGTGTGTGTACAAAAGTGCTCCCCAAGCACAAGGAGATTTTCGCGGGCCGTGTTTTACTTGGTGGTATTCCAAGGTCATTTTTACGGGGAAGGAAGTAAACCGAGGGGAATGTGATATTGGGAAAAATAAAGTTTAAAATCTTTGGTTGTTGGAAGTTATTTAGTGAAGTTTGTTTTGACGCTAATAAAATGAGAAACAAATGTTGGCAAATCCATGAGGTCACTCCAATAGAAATACCATCTCAACTCAAAACCCTCCTCCGATAGAGCATGAATGAACGATTGATTCATGGGAAGCTAGGGATAAAATTGGTGAGTATCTAAGCATAAACCGTGACTAGGCCTACGGAATATCAAAGACTCACCAAGTTATCCACCCTCAACCCAGTCAAACCAAACCATTGGATTTTGAAAGAAGGGAGGAGAATGAGTTAAAATGGTATACCCAAGTGGAGGTTCCCCTTGGTTTTGCTAACTAAGAGATTTAGCTACTCATGCTTAAAATGAAATTGACAATGTAATGAAAGTGCATTGCAGAGATATGAAGTTCTAGAGCAACTAGATACCAGAAAACATAAGTTATAAGAGAGTATATTGAATACCCATTTGAAAACTGAGGAAATGAAAAAATTTGATGCATTAATGGTGAAAGCTTTAAAGGAGCATTAAACTTGCATTGAACTTGAAGGAAAACAACATTAATGACATTAAATAAAGTTCTAAAGATTCATACCAGAGATTACAAGACAATGTATTGAAAGAAATGCAAAAATCTCAATTTTCTCTCACTAGAGACTATTCATCATCTTCTCCAGACCTTCTCTCTCTATATCTCTTCTATCTCATACAATGCTGAACAATGGAGTCTTTGCCCGCCAAAAACATGCATGGAGATGATGCCCTAGACTCCAGAAGTGATCTCCATCCATAGGGGCGCAGGAGGAATGGGTTGGACAGGGTGGTTACCGGTCCTGTCGCACATACACCTCCATTTTTCTTTTCTCTCCTCATTTATCATCCAAGCGTCCAAAGTTCAAAGAGAGGTGTGAAAGAGCTAAATAGTGTTGTGGGTGTGTCAAAGAAGTGTGGGAGACTTGATGGTGGGACCCTTAAAGCAGCAAAGAAAGGTCTACAGAATCTGGGTTGGTTCAGTAATGACTACCGGTAGTCATGACCCTAGTAGCCAAAGAATACCGGTAGTTGTGAGGTAGCTTTAGGTCCAGTAGCCAACACCTACTGGTAGGTGTTTCCTTGTGCTGCAAAATCCCTGATTCCTTCACCCTTCAAGAAATCCTTAATAATACCGGTAGTGACTACTGATAGTTTTTTTCTGGTTTTGCTCAATTCTTGCTTCCTCCTTCCTTTAATCCATCAACAAGGCTCGTTCTCACCTTCATTCATCAAAAACACCATGGGAGGGTTTACCCAACACTAAATGACCCCTTTTATCTACAATCAAATCAAAAATCCATTAAAAACTCAAACCATGTAATTCCGCTCATTTCAACCACAAAAGCAAACATAATAGGGATGTAAAAGCACATAATATATGCAATGTTTTGTGCTAATCAAATACCCCAACTTGAGCTTTGCTAGTCCCTAGCAAAGTTTATATTCAGCCCGCAGCATAGAAATACAATAATCCACTCACTCAAGCAATTCATTCATCAAACAAAATACAAGAAATCATATTGCAATTTACAAAATGAATATGGGCAAAATGAATTAAAACTGTGGTTTTTCATTAATCACATTCAAACTTGGAGTACACGGAGTTAGGCTTCAAAAAGAGACAAAATGACCTAACATTCCTAAGGGCTTCTTCTACCAGCCCAATGACTCCATCGAGATTGTGTGCAATCCAAAACAAAATGAAAACAAAAAAGGGCAACTAATGGACCCTAAGCCTCATCTCCATCACCATCATCGTCACTTCCCTCACCATCATCATCCACCTCAGACTCCCCCTCCTCAACTACAGTGGAAGCTGAGGGGCAGAGGGTCTAGCAGCTTGAGATGGTGGTCTAGCAAGAATCGGTTCACCAGGGAATGCTTGCTGGAAAAGCCTGGTCATCATCGTCGAGATTTCATAGCCTGTCTCCTCCAATGTGTTGAGGTGATGAATAATGATGCTCTCCGGCATAGCAGTGAATGGCCTCGACTCAGATTGATCCTCAGAAGACGGTCCTGCACTAGATGACCCAGGACCTAAAGCATTAGCATGCTCAGCTTGAGTTATAGCAGACCTCTTGCTACTACTCGGCTTGCCAATGGCCCCAGTTTTTGGTGGGGTGATTTTGTCTAAAGCATATCCTTTTACATTGAAATGCGCTCACATACGGGTTACCAAATTTCCAAAAAGGGAGGTTCACTCTCGAATGTTCAGCCTGGGCAAAATCCTTCATTACCTTCCAGATGAAAAGCGAGATATCAAGGGCCCTTCCCGTCATTACCGCGTCTAAGAGGGCCAGCTTCTCAACATTTGGTGTCTTCTCCGCTCCCCTTGGAAACAAGTTTGTAATAGAGAGTCTTGTTCATCAGCCCATATGCGTGCTTGAGGCCCCCAGCATGGACTGTTCCCCTAAACTGTGTTGGGTCCTCATACATTGAAGCCACATATTCTTGAATAGGTTTGACCCTCGTGATGTTGTGTTGATAAACCGCAGTGGAGAGAGGTGGCCTCTCATACTCCAACAGAGTAGCAATCACTGAGGGTGTCACCTCAAAACTCTTTCCTCTCACGTTTGTTTTCAAAATTTCCCCAGCCTCATCCACCACTTTGAGTTTTTGGTAAAACTCTCGGCATTGAGACAGATTGAATCCACTTATCGGCTTGAACCAAAATCCAATCCCACGAGCCTCGATGATCCTCACCACCGCATGGGTCACACCCAAACTTTTCTTATCAACAAACCTCTCACATGTCACATTTTTACCATCAATGAGTTGAATTCTAGCCTCGTTCCTCGCTTTTTTTCTTTGCTCACTCCTTTGGGCACTTTACTCTTCCCCACTCCTCTTTCGACCACTCGCATCCAAGGGTTGTGGGGAGCCAGGCCATAGTCGTTTGGTACGGGCCATGCACAGCAACAGTGCCCCAAAAAGAAACAAAGGGAGGAAAGCCATCAAGGACCACCCAACTGGATCCAAAACATCGGCCACCATCTTCCCTTGACGAACCATTGAGATGATTTTATGGATTTTTGCAAATGAAAATGGAGATTGGGCTTGAGAAATTTTTCAGCTGGTCTAGGGCTTCTAAGGAGGAATGCTTCAAATCTTCAATAAGAATTACCAAAATCACAGTTCTAGGGTTAGGGATTTATAGATTAATGGGGTAGGGGAATGATATGGAAGCCTAGGAGGGTTTTGAGTGAAAGAGAATTGTACTAGGTTCTATGAATTGTGAGGATGATGAAGGGTTTCTCCGAAGAAAATCGATTAAAAGCCCTTACTTTTGGCATTCTGGGCAACAACTACCAGTAGATCACGAAATAACTACCGGTAGTCGTTACACCAGAAGCCAAAACTTACCCGTAGATTTTGCCTTAATTACAAAGTACCCTTGCTATGCAACTCAATTCCATTCCACTTCATTTTAGGACCTACCCTTCACACTCTACCAGTCTCATATGACTTCCACTCCACCCTAGTCATGTACTACACTTGTAAATCACCATTTGAACCATCGTGCCCAATTTATTACTGAAATTGCAATGCGATTTAAAATTTTTGATGTACTAAATATACAAAACATAGCCTCCTAATTTTAGATATCAAAATGCACATCAAAATTTAAAACATGAATTTAGTTCAAACCAGCATTCCTAACTCTTTTCAAATATCCAAAACTTGAGACATATTCCCTCATTCTTACAAGCATGGAGCTTTTTAACAAATTTATCAAATGATTGAACTAAGTGTACATGAGCAACACCATAGTCTTAGACACTATTCTAAAGTATGCACCTACAAATTTATTTTCAATTCGTGTGTGTGTGAATTAAACAAGTACTTTGAGCATTTATGCAACAAAATTCACATTCAAATAGCTAGACAAATTCAGTTTCAATGCAAAACTCACCAAGGGTCACTCCAAAGCAATAAAATACACTCAAGTTATCTTGGTATGCACTCCATGTGTACATGTGAGATAGAATCTTGTGTCCAAAACAAAGTGTGCTCACATGTAATCCAAAAATGAAGTTCATAAATGAAAATGAAACGACCTTGGCATATTCTCATGAACAGAATGCTAGGGCATTACGCAGTATGACTTAACTCATCATTTCCTTTGAAATCATGCACCTCCCATGCTTCTCTAGATCACTTTGGACTTTAAGGGTTATAATGGGGCCTTGGGGTGATAATTAGGTAAATGAAATATAGCAAAGAGGGTTGTTCCAAGTGAGAGACTTTTATTTTAGAAAAAAACACTTCCCTTTTCATGGGATTTTGATTCTCACACCATCACTACACCCTTTGTTTCTTTTCTTTCTTTTCCTTAACATTTTCTTTTTCTTTCGATCATTCTTTCATCTTCTCACCCCTTTTCTTCCTTTTCTTGAATTTTTATTCTCTTTTTTTTTCAACCCTTTGAGTTTCACATTCATCCATCCCTTGCTTGGATTTCCACACCACACTTCCTTTTTTTGCAATCACTCATTTTTGTTTTAGGAACAACCAAGGTAAGGTAGATATTTTTCTTTTTTCACTGGCTTGGTTTAATGTGAGGTATAGAAACGAAGAACAAAACTATACGACAAAAGAATAAATCGGATCCATTAATATTCTCTTCCACCTCTTGTTCTTCAAAGTCCCCGATCAAATGGCTTATGTCTTTGGCCATTGACATTGAATGTCTAGCCATTTTCAGGGTTTTGGGCATCCACAACTTCGTTGGGGTAGGCCACCTTGACAAGATAGGGGCCATCCCAACGGGATTGGAGTTTGCCTTGGAAAATGGAGAGCCGAGAGTTGTATAAAAGTACTTTTTGCCCGGGCTCAAATGACTTTCTCACAATGGATTTGTCATGAAAGATTTTAGCCTGCTCTTATGAAATCTTGAAACTTTCATACGCATCTCTTCTAATCTCTTCCAACTTATTTAGCTCTAACTTTCTTTGCTCTCCGGCCATTCTTAGATTGAAGTTCAGAGTTTTGATGGCCCAATAGGCCTTGTGTTCCATCTCGACTGACAAATGACAAGCCTTTTCGTAGATGAGCCGATAGGGAGACATGTCAAAGACAGTATTATAGGCGGTGCGATAAGCCCATAGGGCATTGGTTAACCTATTTGACCAATCTTTCCTATTTGGGTTCACTGTCTTTTATAAGATATTTTTAATCTCCCTATTGGCCAACTCGGCTTGGCCACTTGTTTGTGGGTTGTATGCAGTGGATACCTTATGAGTAACGCCATATTTGAACAATAAAGATGCAAATGGTCTATTGCAGAAATGTAATCCACCATCACTAATCATTGCGCGAGGTATCCCAAACCTTGAAAAGATGTTCTCCTTAAGAAACTTGACTACAATCCAGTGGTCATTAGTCTTGGTTGGGATAGCCTTCACCATTTGGACACGTAGTCCACTGCCAGTAGAATGTATAGATAGCCAACCGACATAGGGAAGGGACCCATGAAGTTGATACCCCAATAATCAAATATTTCAATAACAAGCATAAGGGAAAGGGGGACATCATGAACCTTCAGGTCACGCTACCCAAACGTTGGCATCTATCACCATCTTTACAAAATAAAATACGATCCTTTATAAGAGATAAGAGAGGGCCAATAAAAACCGAACTGAAGAATTTTTGCCGAGGTCTTTTTCACCAAGAAATGGCCAGCGCATGCTTGTAAATGACAGAATGCAAGGACATCCCGCTTTTCATTCTCTGGTACGCATCTCCGCATGACTTGGTCAGGGCAGTATTTGAACAGGTACGGGTTGTCGAAGTAGAAGTACTTCACATCTACCATAAATCTTCTTTGATCCTCCGAGCTCCAATACGGTGGTATTTGTCTTGTTGCAAGATAGTTACATATGTCAGCATACCAAGGACAAATAGAATGAATTGAGAGTAAATGTTCATCAGGGAAGGAATCAGGGATAGGAATGTTCTCATTAGTCTCTTGCACCACTAGTCGAGATAAATGGTCTACCACCACATTCTCCACTCCCTTCTTGTCTTTGATTGTAAGATTGAACTCTTAGAGTAGAAGGGTCCACCTTATAAGTCTTGGTTTGGCATCCTACTTAGACAATAAATACTTTAAAGCAGAGTGATTAGTATAGACTACTATCAGTGAACCAATGATGTAAGAACGGAATTTATCTAATGCAAATACTATTGCTAGCAGCTCCTTTTCTTTGGTGGTGTAATTCATTTAGGCTTCATTGAGAGTTTTGCTAGCATAGTAAATTACATAAGGTCTATTGTCCTCCCTCTGATCAAGCACTGCGCCGACCGCATAATCACTTGCGTCGCACATAAGTTCAAAAGGTAAATCCCACTTGGGTGGTCGCATAATTGGAGGTGTGACAAGCATGATTTTGAGTATTTTAAAATATGTCTCACAATTATCCGACCAATCGAATGGGACATCCTTAGACAATAAGTTGGTCAAGGGTCGGGCCAATGTACTAAAATTTTTTATGAAACGACGATAAAATCAAGCATGGCCCAAAAATGACCTGATATCCTTAACAACTCTCAGCGTAGGAAGGTTGGAAATGGCCTCCACTTTTGATTTGTCAACTTTGATACCCCTTGCCGAATCTATATAACCAAGAACAATTCCCTCTGTCACCATAAAGTGACACTTCTCCCAATTGAGGACTAAGTTCTTTCCCTTGCTTCTCTCTAGAACTTTCTCTAAATTTTCTAGGCATTCCTTAAATGAATCCCCAAACACTGAAAATTCATCCATAAAGACCTCCACTATCTTCTCTACCATGTCACTGAAGATCCCCATCATGCAACGTTGAAAAGTCCCTGGGGCATTACATAGCCCAAAAGGTATGCGATGGTAGGCAAAAGTACCATAGGGACAACTGAAGGTGGTCTTCTCTTGATCTTCCAATGTAATCTCGATTTGATTGTAGCCAAAATATTCATCTAAAAAGCAATAGAATAGATGCCCCGCTACTCGTTCCAATACTTGGTCAAGAAATGGCAATGGAAAGTGGTCTTTTCTTTTGCATGCGTTGAGCTTATGGTAGTCAATGCACACTCTCCATCCAGTGACCATCCTCATTGGAATAAGCTCATTATCATCATTTGCCACCACGGTGACTCCCGACTTCTTGGGGACTACTTGCATGGGGCTAAACCACTTACTATCGGCAATTGGAAAGATGATGCCCACGTCAAGTAGCTTTAGGACCTCTCACCACATCCTTCATAATTGGGTTCAACCTTCTTTATGGTTGTCGAAACGGCTTGGAGTCATCCTCAAGATAGACGCAGTGAGTACAAATGAGGGGGCTTTTCCCCTTTATGTCGACAATTGTCCAACCAATCGCCTCCTTATGTCTCCTTAACAATTCCAAGAGATCTTCTTCTTGCTTTGGATCCAATGTTGAGCTAATCACTACCGAAAAAGTATCTTCCTCTCCAAAATATGCATACTTCAAGTGGGATGGTAGTGGCTTCAATTCCAACACGGGTTTTTGTACATCCAATGGAAAAAAAAAAATCTTGATGTGGAAGTTTCTCAAATGTAGGAGTCCATCTCTCCACCCCTTTCAAACTCTCCAACTCATCTTGCTCATCAACCTCTTTTATATCCATAATTTCCCCTTCTTCCAACTTGAAGGTGCTCATTTGTTCCAAGTGCTCCTCTACCAAGGTGTCGATCCAGTTAATATCATGTGCCTCCTCATTATCCACCGGTTGCTTGGACAAATTGAACACATTGAGATTCATAGTCATGTTCCCAAATGCTAGCTTCATAAGACCGTTCCTATAATTAGTCACAGCATTAGATGTAGCATGAAAGGTCTACCAAGTATTACAAGGATTTGGGAGTTAAGATTTGCAACCGGGTGAGTGTCAAGCACAATAAAATCAACAGGAAAGTAAAATTTATCGACTTGCACTAAAACATCCTCAACTACTCCCCTTGGGGTCCGGACACTATGGTCTGCCAGTTGAAGCGTGATTGTAGTAGGCTTCAATTCTTTGAGCTAAAGTTATTGGTACACCGAGTACGGAAGGAGGTTCACACTAGACCCTAAATCAAGAAGTGCTTGCTCCACTTGACAACTCCCGATTGTTATGGCAATGGTGAGGTAGTCGGGGTCTTTAAACTTTGGTGGGGTGTTTGTCCTCAAAATCAAACTCACTTGCTCCGTGAAGAATGCTTTATTGTGAACATTGAGCCTCATCTTCACAGTGCATAAGTCCTTTAAGATCTTTGCACAAGATGGAATTTGCTTTATCACATCAAAGAGTGGAATGTTTATTTTCATCTGCTTAAACATTTCAATGATATCAGAATAATTAGCCACCGTGACGGGTGGCTTCAAACGATTGGGAAAAGGAGCAAGCATGAGGGAAACAAGCACATTTTCATCAACAAATTTTTTACTCTCAACTACTTCACTTCCACTTTTCTCACTCACTCCACCCTTGATGGTGTCCCCCATGGTCTCTTTTTCTTTTGGCAATGTGGCCTTAGGTGAGACTTTTGACACAATGTTCTTATCAATTTGTTTGCCACTATAAAGGGTGGTAACTACCTTGAGTTGCTCACAACTCTCTCTTAAAGGCTCCGATGACTCAACGACATGTTGACCTCTAGGGTTCTCTTGGGGTTGAGCATGAAATTTCCCTTTCTCTTGTTGTGATGCCCCCATAGAGCTTGTCAGCTTTGTGAGTTGGGCTCGAATGTCATTAAAAGCTGCAGTATTTTGATTGTTGATGGTAGTTTAACTCTGAATGAAAGTATAAACCATATCCTCCAAATTCCTCTTGTGGGGAGGTTGATAGGTGGGAGGAATAGATGGCCCTTGGGACAAGCTTTGTGCGGGTGGACTTGGTGAAAAATTCTGCGGTGGTGGGTTTGATGAATACCCTTGCGGATTGGTCCGAGGGTATTGGGAGCTAGACTCTTGACTTTGGGATTGAAATTGATTTTGCCTAGGAGGCATGGGTGATGAATATGCATTTGAACCATGAGGAATGTGATTCTCATTTCTCCAACTAAAATTTGGGTGATTACTCCAACCTGGATTGTAAGTGTTCGAGTTGGGAGAGAATGATTGCCTCGTTTGGTAGAAAGCATGGATTTGCTCATGGTACACTTCCTTAAGTGCTAGAATGTTAGGACACTCCGATATGAAATGATCTACACTCTCACAAATTGCACAACCCTCCTCAATCTTAGAAACATTAGACACCTCGTGTCTCCGATTGACTTTAAGACTTTCTACCTTGTTAGACAATTTGGAAATTTTTGAAAATAAGTCTTCCCAGTCTCTCAAATCATAAATCCCTCCCCCTTGAGTTTGGTCACTCCCTTGAGGAGAAGACCTTGGTACATCGGTGGGATCTGTAATGTCCCATGATTGTGCATTTTGTGCCAATGTATCAAAGTAATCTAAGGCCTCATCGGGGTCTTTGTTCAAAAACTCCCCATTACACATCATATCAATGAACTGTCGATGGCCCGGTGTGATTCCTTCATAGAAAAAACTCACCAATTGTCATGGTTCAAAGCCATGATGTGGAAGAAATTGTAGCAAGTCCTTGTACCGATCCCAACATTGTTAGAATTGCTCATTGGATTTCTCCGAAAAGTTTTGAATTTTTTTTTAGGGCGATGGTTTTGTGCACCAAAAAAAATTTGGTCAAAAACTCGCAAATCAATTGGGTCCAAAATGTTATGGTTTGAGATCTCAAGGAATTAAGCCACATTTTTGCCTTATCTCTCAAGGAAAAGGGGAACAATTTCATTCTAGCTATCTCTTCCATACCGTCATTGGTGAGGAAGGTTGCAACTATTTCCTCGAAATTCCTTTTGTGCAAATAGGGGTTTTCCTTTTCAATTCCATAGAAAGTGGGAAGTAGTTGCAACATCCTGGCTTAACTAGGAAGAGATGAGCTTGGACTGGAAGGAGGTTGCATGAGGGTGTGGTGCTTCGTGTGGGTTGAAGGAAATCCCTCATTGACCTTGCAGGAGGCTCAATGTGGATGCATTCAATCATTCAATAAGCAAGTGTAATATAAAGCATTAAAGTATAAACAAAATCCACAAATATAACTTCTAGATGATTTGTACATGTCCTTCACCTCTTACTAAAGAGTGAATAAGAAACTACTCACTTTCATGGCTTTGGTAAAGCTAGAAAAGTGAGTGATGCTATTCCTATTCTATATAAGTTACACACGGCATATAGGTATATTCCTATTCTATACACAAACCCAACTATTCATTCCTAAGAAGAATAAACTAGACGCATGTCATCATATTCCGATCTAAACTTAGAATTCATCTCCCAATTTCATCTAGGTTATCAAATTAATTGTTGGCCACACAATCATATATTAAGCACAAAATATGACAAACAACTCATATAAGATCAATAGAACTAGAAACGAGAGTAGATTAATTTAACTAGACATAGGTTCCGTTGCAATCTTAATAAAAATTTAAGATTAACATAATTGAAAAACATCATTTTAAAATTGATCAACATCTTAGAAAATCAAGAAATAAAAGTAAGATAAAAGAATGAAAACTTAGGTGCAATCTTCAATCCTTCTCTAGCATTCAAGATCAATCTTCTTCATGTCAATTCCTTCGATTCTTGTCTTCAATTTTTTTCCAATTTCTTGGTTTTTCCAGATGTTTTCATCCCCCAAAAGTCAAAATATATCATCCCCACACAAGCCCTAGCATTTATGTAACTTTAGAGTCCAATTTCGGGTCAAAAACAAGTTAAAATTCGCGTCACGGACCAACACAAGCACTGGGGCACTGAAAAGGCGCTACAAAGGCGCTGAATGGGCAAAATGTGAGCACAAGGGTGCTGATTCTGTGCTGGAACAGCGCTGGCCTTTTTTAATCCTTCAGCTCCCTTGTTGCTCAGCCTTCAAAAATCCCCCATTTAGGCTCCAAATTGACCTTGTTTCCTTCCAAATGATCTTATTTGCTTCCAAATGATGATACCTACCAAACAATATCAAAACACACAAAAAAAATAAAAAGAAACATAAAATAATTAAAAATTTATAATTTCATCAAGCCGAAAGTACTCAATTCGTAGGTATAAAACCTACTCATCAAATACCCCCAAACTTAAATCTTTGCTTGTCCTCAAGCAAAATACTAAAAACAACAACTATAAAAATTAATCAACCAACTACTCAAACAATGGATCAATATGAATTTGAATAATGGCCCCAAAAAGTTACTTCAAATAATAATTCACGGGAAACTTCAAAATAGTGCAAAGTCTATCAATTCAACATACTCCTTAATTTTACCTCCGCTCATGACCCTTTAAATACATGTACATATCCGAACTATCCAACTAGCCATCACCCAAATACATTTACGTAATCAAATGCTTCATAGGATATACTCAATTTCAACTCTATGAACTTACGTTTCGCATCAACCTTCGCTTATTAAAGCAACCATATAACTAGAAGGTCAAAAGATTTTTATTTTCTCTCACTTTTTTTTCTTTCTCTTTTCCATTCATTTGGTGAGTGCATTTTATGCTCTATCTCACCTCCTATTGAGCAAGTGCGTTTTATGCTCTATCTCTACTCACCACATGCCCCCTTTCTTGTTTCTTGTCTTCCTATATATTTTTTTTCTAACTCATGAAGGATCAAATCAAAATAATTTTCACAATTTTCATTCTTTTTATTTTTTTCAAATAACCCATCATATCCAATATTTTCCCTAAACTTATATGAATACCTCAATTTGCTTTGAATGATACTTAAATAAGTTTTCTAAAGTTTCAATGATATCTCCCACAAGCATTTAACCAAATAAATTCTCTAAATAATAACTAACCAAACAGATGGGTATGTGCTCATGCATGAAAATATCACAAACAGTGTAAAACCACCTAGTAGGTGAAACTACAGACTCAACATGTTCATCAATTTTCCTTAAATTGACAATTAATTTCATTCATCATTGGACATGATCAAATTCAATCAACCCATTGCTCAAGTCGTACTAAAACATGTAATCTATATGCAAACATGTTATCTAAATGCATACCTACTAATGCAAATGCAAACAAGAAAACACCCCCAAACTTAAACTAAACATTGTCGTCAATGTATAAAGTAGGAAAAATTAAGTCAGAGGACTTCCCTGAGACTTCGCTAGTTGGCATCATCGTTAGCGTCCTCATTGTCCGCTGAGTCGGGAGTGTATTCAGGAACATAGGTGGGCTGTTTTTGGCTGCTAGTAAGGCTTTGTGTGAGCTCCAACTTTATGTTCAATCCTTAGAACCTACAAGCAATTGACATACCAATTTAAATGATCTAACTAACTAAATACATTATTTCTTATAAAAAATTAAATAAAAAAATGAAATAAAACTTAGAAAATAAAATTTTTGGTTGCCTCCTAATTCGCTCTTGTTTTATAATCTTCAGCCTGACTACTTCCTGTTTCATCCTGGGTCAACATGGGTAATTGAGGTCTTTTCAAGATCAATGTCGCCGCCCCAATATTGCTTCAGTCTCTGTTCGTTTTCCTTGAAAGTTCTCTTCGAATTAGCTTCCTTGACTTCAGTCGCTCCTTGCGGGAACACCTACTCTTTATATAGCTTTCAGTTCTCAAGAGAATCTGAAATACCACTTCCTACGAATAACCCATTCACTGAATCTTCTACCAAATCAACCCGAAAATATTCTTCCGGTTCCTTTGAAAATTTTATAGCTGAAAATACATTTAATGTAACCTCTTGATCTTAGACTCGCATAGTTAGCTTACCTTTTTGTACATCGATAAGTGTTCTCCCCTTTGCTAAGAATAGTCGTCCAAGAATAATAGGTATTTTTCTATCTTTCTCACAATCTAAGACTATGAAATCAACTGGAAAAATGAACTTATCCACTTTAACTAGAACGTCCTCAACTATGCCCCTTGGATAAGTGAGTGATCTATCTGCAAGTTACAATGTGATGTTAGTAGGCTTTGCTTCTTTCAACCCCAATTTCTTATAAATTGAGAGCGACATCAAATTAATACTAGCTCCCAAATCACACAATACTTTTCCTAAAAATTGACTGCATATTGTGCATGGAATTGTAAAGCTACCCGAATCTTTAAGCTTTGGTGGTAGCTTCTTTTGAAGAATAGCACTACATTCCTCCGTAAGTGCCACTATCTCAAAATCGCCAAGTTTTCTCTTCTTTGCCAAAATTTTCTTCAAAAATTTCACATAGTTAGGCATATTCTCCACTACTTCTACGAAAGGGATATTTATTTGGAGCTTCTTAAACACTTCCATAAATTAGAGAACTCCTTATCCCATTTTTGTTTCTGTAGACGTTGTGGAAACGGCATGGGAGGCACAATAGGTCTTAGATTACCTCCATTAGAACATGCAACTCAATCTTCTTCTTTCTTTTCATGATCCATAATCTTGCTATCTTTTATTTTTTTTACCCTCAGTATCATCTCCATGTGATTATTTTGGAGTTTCATGCACAACCTCAGGTAACTCTTTTTCGATTCGTAATATAATAGCATTGTAGTGCTCCTTACCTTCTTTCTTAGGATTAATCTCTATATCACTAGGTAGAGTGCCTTGAGATCGGTTGTTAATGGCATGAGCAAGCTGACCCATTTGGTTTTCCAGGTTTTGGATTAAAACTTCCTGACCGTTCATTCTTGTCTCATTCTGTGCTATGTACCTGGAAAGTAACTCCTCTAAATTTGACTTCTTTTCTTGCTGTGGTGGAGCTTGATTCTGAAAGCCTGGTGGGTATGATTGTGTTGGACCAGAAGTTTGGGCTTGATTATTATTCCATGAAAAGTGTGGATTATTCCTCCAGCTAGGGTTGTAATTATTGGAATTATTACTATATTGTTGCCTATTGTGGTTACCAATGTATTGTACCGACTCAGAACTAATTGCACATTGATTGCTCGGATGGTTCCCAGCACACAATTCACTAACAGCTGCCAGACTCTGAATAGGTTGCACTCCTAAAGCATCAATCTTCTTCATCAATGTAGAAACCTGTGCAGTCAATGCAGTAACCGCATCAACTTCATAAATCCCTACTACCTTTAGCTGATTGATCCTTGTAGAAGGTCACTGATAATTGTTGGCAGTCATCGTCTTCAATAACTCATAAGTTTCATCAAAAAAATTTCCCATTAACGCCCCACCTGCAGTTACATCAATACTAGTCCGGGTAGCACTAAACAACCCATTGTAGAACGTCTGAACATGCAACCACTCAAGAATACCATGGTGAGGGCATTTCCGAAGTAAATCCTTGAATCACTCCCAAGCTTCATATATAGTCTCAAAATCATATTATGCGAATGATGTTATGTCGTTCCTCATCCTTGCAGTTTTAGCTGGTAGAAAGAATTTAGCTAAGAATTTTCTGGTAATAGAACCCGACGGCAATGAATGCAACCAACTCTTTGCTTTATCAATAAGTGAGAAAGGGAAAAGTTGGAGTCTAATTGCATCTTTAGAAACCCCATTGTATCTGAACGTGTTGCAGATCTCCAGAAAACTCATCAAATGTTCATTTGGGTCATCATTAGGTGAACCCCCAAACTGAACTGAATTTTAAATCATTTGAATGGTACCCAACTTGATTTCGAAATTGTTTGTATGAATTGCAGGTCTTTTAATGCTCGATTGTATTTCTGTCACAAGCGGCATGGCATAATCCCTCAAGGATTTCTATTCAACTTCAACCATAGTTTATTGATTATTTATTTCTTGACACTGTTTTCACAAGTTTCGGAGCCTTCTTTCAATTTCGTCTTCGTACAGTAATAGCTCCTGACTTATAGATCGTGTTTGCATACAAAATTCAATAGTACTTGCAANTTTCGATTCTTGTCTTCAATTTTCTTCCAATTCTTTGGTTTTTCCAAATGTTTTTAGCCCTCAAAAGTCAGAATATATCATTCATTAACCCTAATTAAGGCATCATTTAATGGGTAAATTGTGTTAGTTGAATAAAGTTAAACTAGTCAAAATAAATCAAANAGTAATAGCTCCTGACTTATAGATCGTGTTTGCATACAAAATTCAATAGTACTTGCAAAAACAATTAAATAGTAAAGTAAATAAGTTTAAACTAAGATCAAATTAATTGAAATTAATATTGAAATAATTACTAGAATAATTCCTAGGAAACGGTGCCAAAAACTTGTTGTCCGAATTTGATATTGACAATTTACGTGCAAGTATACACGATCAACAAGTAATAAAGTGATAAGTAGAGTATCGTTCTCATAGAGAAATATTGCTAATAATGTCCAAGTACTAAATTTGTGTCAATTCAATTTTATTTAAACAACTGGAATTGAACTATGAATTTACTAATTTAAAACTAAACCTAAACTTAATAATCAAGGGTTGAATTTACTAGAGAANTTAGGACTTGTGAAGCATTCATCTTTTAGTAGTGGAAAACCCTCCAAAAGTATTATTTCTTTCNTAAATAGATTCATTGAGTTCAAAACCTCATGAAAGTTACACACGGTATATAGGTATATTCTTATCCTATACACAAACCCAGCTATTCAATCCTAAGAAGAATAAACTAGACGCATGTCATCATATTTCAATATAAACCTAGAATTCATCTCTCAATTTCATCTAGGTTATCAAATTAATTGTTGGTCACACAATCATATATTAAGCACAAAATATGACAAACAACTCATATAAGATCAATAGAACTAGAAACGAGAGTAGATTAATTTAACTAGACATAGGTTCAGTTGCAATCTTAATAAAAATTTAGTTCATAACGTAATTGAAGAACATCATTCTAAAATTGAACAACATCTTAGAAAATCAAGAAATAAAAGTAAAAGAAAAGAATGAAAACTTAGGTGTAATCTTCAATCCTTCTCTAGCCTTCAAGACCAATCTTCTTCGTGTCAATTCTTTCGATTCTTGTCTTCAATTTTCNGTCAAAGATCGACTCCTTGCGTAAAGTGTTTTACCTTGTAACTCCTCTACTTGGAGGGATGAGCATCACTCACTTTTCTAACTTTAACAAAGCCATGAAGAGTGAGTAGTTTCTCATCCAATCTTTAGTAAGAGGTGATTATCCGGAAGTTATATTTATGCATTTCGTTTATGCTTAGCTCTAGTCTTTATTTCTTCATAATGTCTTCTCATCATATTGTTATCTTTATTTTAAGCATGAAAAGCTAAATCTCTTAGTTGGCAAAACCAAGGGGAACCTCCACTTGGGTATACCTTTTTCAACTCATTCTCCTCCCTTCTTTCAGAGTTTAATGGTTCGGTTTGACTGGATTAAGGGTGGATAACTTGGTGAGTCTTTGATATTTCATGGGCCTAGTCACGGTTTATGCTTAGATACTCACCAATCTTATCCCTAGCTTCCCACAAATCAATCGTTTATTCATGCTCTATTGGAGGAGGGTTTCGAGTTGAGATGGTATTCCTATTGGAGTGACCTCTTGGATTTGCCAACATTTGTTTCTCATTTTACTAGCATCAAAACAACTTCCAATAATCAAAGATTTTACACTTTCTTTCTCCCAAAATCACCTTCCCATCGGTTTACTTCCTTTCCCGTGGAAATGACCTTGAAATACCACCAAGTAAAACACGATCTGTAAAAGTCTCCTTGCACTTGGGGAGCATTTTTGTTCACACACACACACATTTGACATTTCATTCATCCATCATTTCGTTGCCCTTTCTTTTGACATCATCCCAAGGAGAATGACACTCCCCTTCATCCATATACTATACATGCTAAAAGGTGATGTTTAGATGTTAGAAAACAACAAGGAATTTTGTCAAGCAATCATCCCCACACAAACCCTAGCGTATATGTAGCTTTAGAGTCTAATTTTGGGTCAAAAACAAATTAAAATTCGCGTCACGGACCAATACAAGCACAGGGGAGCTGAAAAGGTGCTGCAAAGGCGTTAAACGGGCAGAATGTGGGCGCAAGGGCACTGATTCTACCCTGGAACAATGCTGGCCTTTTTTAATCCTTCAGCTCCCTTGTTGCTCAGTCTTCAAAAATCCCCCATTTAGGCTCTAAATTGACCTTATTTCCTTCCAAATGATCTTGTTTGCTTCCAAATGATGATACCTACCAAATAACATCAAAACACACAAAACAAATAAAAAGAAACATAAAATAATTAAAAACTTGCAATTTTATCAAGCCAAAAGTACTCAATTTGTATGTATAAATTCCACTCATCAACAACGTTTGAACATTATCTGGCGTTCGAACGTTTTATTCAAGTGGCCTCTAGTCTTCTGTGAGGCCATGAACCGTTGCCCTTGCACTCATCAGCCTGGTCTTCAATAATTCAGGACAACATTCGAACGTGGATTGACATTCAAATGTTGTACTCAAGTATTTCTGTGTTTTTCCTTCTTTGTTGCAACACGCCATGCATAGTACTTCAGCAGTTTGATCTTCAATAATTTAAGAGGACGTTCAAACGTGGATTGGCGTTTGAACGTTCTTGCCTTGGTCCAAGCTTTTCCAATTTTGCACCAAACTATGCTGGTGTTGCACGAAAGTTTGATATTCATTGCCTTTGGTCCCTTGTGCAATTTATGTTCTTAAATGTCATCATTTAAACTCCATCAAAGTATAATTAGTCTTAAAAAGGCATATTAATATGCTGATTTTAACTACTAATCACTATCATCCTTAGAAACCCTCTCCTCTCCCTCAAAACCTTTTAGATCCTCAAGAACCTCTACCTACTCATCAAATCTCTCGATTAACCTTCCAAATGTTGAATTTCACTGTGATTATTTTGCATTTTTTTTTTAATTTCTCCCACAAAAACCCTCCTTTCATCCACAAAATCCCCCAAATCCATCAAAAACCTAGATTTTCATCCAAGGCTTGGAATTCAATGTAATGGCTCAATTAGGTAAGTATTCACGTTTTCCATTTGATCTTGTCAATGAGTTTTGGTGTTGGTTGTTGCCCTTTGTAGCCCTAGGGGAATTTTTGATTCTTATGGCATGGATCAGGCAAACGAGGCTGAGTTCTCCACCACCCGTGGGAAAGGGGTCCTACAAAAGGATGGTGGTAGGCTCCAGCGGTAAGAGTAGGACTAGGGAAAGACGAAAAAAAGCAAAAGAATGACTCTTGCACGAAGAGCATAGAGTAGAAGAATGTGACGTGCGAGTGACATATGGAAAAACCCACCCTTAGGCCAAACGACGAAGTGGTCCGAGTGATAGAGGGGCATGGCATTGACATTTGGTTTGAGCCCGTAGAGGGATACATCCTTCCTATGAGTAGGGAGTATTATCAATGGTTGAAGGTGGGTGATGAGAATGAATTTTTGCTTAAGACGAATGTGAGGGGGAAGGGAATGGAGATTACCCCTGGGTTGATTGCGGACCTTTTTCACTATGAGAGACCTCCTCCCAATGTCCCAGTCTACCCTAACAATATCCATGGTAGAAAATCACTATCGGAGTACGTGCACTTGATATATGAGTACCTGACACAATTCAAAAGAAAATTTCAGGTCAAGGCACTCAAGCATTCATATAGGGTGATGAACAAGGTTTTGTACTACAACTTGCTACCTCGAGGTGCAGAGAAGACCCTAGGGGAAGAGAAGGTATCCCTCCTCCATGCCTTTATGATGGGAAAAAAGATGGATATAGCTCCCATGATCTGGGAGGTTATGAAGGAGTACACCCAGGCTAGTAAGCCGAAGGCGAATCTCCCATCTGCCCACCTTGTCAAGCAGATATGCCACCACAACAAGGTCAAAGGCAGCCCCTTAGATGTGACTCTCCCTTCGGAGTTTGGAGCCATTGGCAAGTCGAGCAGTATAAAAAGGTTAGCGATCAGCGAAGGGGTGGCCTAGAGAGAAGAGATGTCGAGGCCACCTAGAGCTGAGCCATCTACATTAGGACCTTCCACAGCTAGGCCATCCATTGGTACCCCACCTCGCACGGTCCCTCAGCACCTAGATACGATAGAAGGGAGGCTGGATGATTTAAGTGGGACCATGCAGCAACTCTTATTGATGATGACCAGGATGTTCGAGCGGACTTCTCCTGGAGAGCCTATCCCCGATGTGCCTCCACCTTCCACTTCCAGGCCATCCATCTATGCCCCCATGGGTTCTACTATTGTAGAGGTGGATGAGTTCGATGAGTAGGAGATCGGGGATGAAGAGGGTGACGACGAGAAAGGCGATTATAAGGAGTCTAGTGATGACTCAGAGGGGTAGAGGGATCACTCTTATTTTGTTGCTTTTGGTAGGTTGCACATAGGGTTTAATGGTAGTCGGCCAAGTAGAAGAGTCTTTAGGATCACAAGCCATTTTTTGTTTCAAAATCTTTGTAGTGAACCTCTTGAAGCTATGAATGAAAAAACCATAGTTTATTTGTTTCATTTTGCCCCAAGTTTCATTTACATAATTGCATTATGATTTGAGTATTTTAGTGATTGGTGAATTGGCCAACATGAATGGAATTGTTGTTTTTCTTTTATATATTTTGGTTTGAAAATAAATTTTGTTAGGGACTAGAAAAACTCAAGTTGGGGGGTGTGATGAGTATAGAATATTACATATCATGTATCTCTTTTGCACCCTTAGTGCTTGTTTTTGTGGTGGAAATTGGGGGACATGCTTCTAAACTAACATTTAATGGAGATTCGTGTAATTTTAGGTAAAGATTAGGTAAGGTCGTGTATAAAGCCTCCCATCAAGTGCTCAAAGACAATGGAGAAGAAGGGAAGGCTTAACGGATGGCTCAGGACATCAAGAAACCAAGAAAAATTCCAAAATAGGACAAAGTCTACCGGTAGAAGTTAGTCAAAACCTATCGCTAAAAGTTTCAAAACCAACCGGTAGGAAAATTGCACTGGAATTATTCTACTGCGGCCCTGCCAAAAGCCTACTAGTAAAAAATGCTTACTGGAAAAAACCTACCGGTAGTTTTTCTTGACGTTCTATCGATAGGTTTTGCCCAAAAATGCCAGATGTCTGCCCACACAACTCCACTTACTCCAGGGGGCCACCTCTTGACATCCAAACCATATCCTGATATCTTAACACACAATGATGGTCTCTTACACCCTAAATTCAGATTTGGAAGAGAAAAGCATGGGATAGGCAAGAGAGAGAAAAGGGGATATTAGTGAGCATAGGAGAAGCATGTTTAGCTTGTTATTGATTGTGGAAGTGTCCAATTTTTTCCCACTCATTGCAACTCAATTCTCATAAGCTTAGGAGGGAGGATACATGAATTTTGACCAAGTCTTATGCCATTTTCAGATTTACACAAGCTTTTAGAGAGAGAGGCCCAAGGAAGAAGTTGAAGTTTTAGAGAGAGAAAGTTGGGTTTTCACATTTCCTTCACCATTTTCATTATAGTAAGCTTTAGATTACTTGTAATCCTTCCCTATTTCACTTTAAACTCTTTTATTTAAGTTGTAATCAAGATTAGTCAAGTGTTTTAGCATTTACATTTCTACATTTGGGTATTTTGCCTTCAATCTTTGTATTTTGGTTATGAATGTTATTTCTCTTGTAGTCTAAACCTTTTCTTGTATTAATACAAGTCTCATGCTTCATCTCAATCCCATGTCTCTTTACCTCATGTTGGTTTTTGCTTTTGCTATGAGTAGCTAGACTTTTAGTTGGCTAATCCAAGGGGAATTTCCTCTTGGATATGTGAAATCGACTTTTTTTTGTTCTTCCTCGTAGTGTAAAGTGTTTGGTTTGACCAAGTTGGGTGCAGACGTGGTTGTGGGCTCTTGATACAACGTAGACTTGTCACAAGGTATGATTTGGCCCAATACATCCACACTAGTCCCTCACTTCTTACGAATCAATCAAACACCGAAACACCATTGGTTGAATGACTTGAGTCGATTTTGCATTCCCATTGAAATGACCCCTATGGATTAGCCAACCTTGATTTTTTACCAAAACACAACTCAACAAAACACAAAAATCAAGATTTTTCAATTTTCATTTCTTTAAAAATCACCCCTCAAAGCAATTTGACCATCCTTCCTTGAAGAGACGACCTTGGAATACCCATTCTAAGTAAAACACGATATTGCAAGTCTCTCTTAACTTGGGGAGCACTTTTGCACACATGCACACGTTTTGTTCATTCACACACGATTTTCCCCATTTCTTGGATTGAACTCGAGGGAGAGTGACACACCAATTTCTATAAGCCATACATACATAATTCGGGTTCGTGTTTGGAAATTAGGGAAGACGAAACCAAGCATATATACATAGATCTACAAATGTGTGTGTTTATTTATGTTTTTGTGTGTGTATGCTGACTTGATCCGAAATGTATACACCCAAGTGCAAACGGTCAAGTTGTAGTAATAATCCGGTGAAGTCCAGAGTCGAATCCACAGGGAACTATGATTAGTGTTTAGAAGTAAGCAGTGATAGAAACCAAGTAACTGGAAATCTTGAGGATTTGAAGTTGTGGGATTTCCTGAATAGAATATCAAATTCTTTCCAAGAGTTTTCTAGATAAAATATAAGATTCTCAAAATGTAACAGCCACCCTTTAGCTCGAGGATTAGAACATGTAATTGATTATCCGGTTTATTATGTTTGTGCTTTATGACTCAATTAACTCTTATGTCAACAACAAGTTAATCGGAGGATAAAGATGGACTGTAAGGATTAAGCACATGATTCCGATGCCTTTCTAGAAGTTTACAAGAATTGTCTATGCCGAGACTTAACCCGTCTACAAACAAGCAAGTGTTTCTAAAAGGCATCCAACCATGGCTTTAATGGTCCATTCTTTGAATAAAGCGCAATAATATTGGAGATTGAAAAGATGTCATAAAGAGCTAACCGGGGTGCTTGCCTTGAACCACTAGGTCTTCTATGCAGGAGTCATACATATCATAGAAGGAACCCTTGGTTATACAAAATAGCTTAGCTTTTCTAGATGCATTCAATCATCCAATGAACAAGTGGAATATAATTCATTAAAGCATAAAGGAGTTGCACAAACATAACTTCCGCGTAATCTTTACATATTCATCACCTCTTACTAAAGAGTGAATGAGGAACTACTCACTTGTCATGGCTTTGGTCATGCTAGACAAGTGAGTGATACTCATCCCTCCAAGTGGAAGAGCTACTTAGTGAGAGTACAATAAACGAAAAGCTAATTTTCAACGAAAAATAAGTGAATCACGTCTCACCCTTCACGGCTTTAGTAAAACTCTAGAAAAGTGGAAGAGTTTCACTCTTCTAAGAAGGAAGGAAGCTCAAGCATTGGAAGTGAAAGACATAAATAATGAAAGTAGAAGAAAGCTAGTTACTTTTGGAGGGTTTTCACCACAACCAAAAGTTGAGCTATCTCTCTTGATACTTGTAAATAAAAGCAAGTACAACTACAAGGGGATTCTAGGCCTCCATCATGGTTGTCACAATATGAATGTAAAGACTTAGAATGAGTAAATAAAATACTTTAACTACAAGGGGAGTCTAAGCCTCTATTATGGTTGATACAAATGAAAACATAGACATAGATAAGAAAAGTTCAAGAACTAGATTACTTAAAACTTTCTACTTTACAAGAGAAAAAATTACTCTCTCATTTACTCTACAAGAGGAAGAATGCCCTTTAAGCTCCCAACATGGGAGTATTTATAGGCAAGGAAAGGTAAAAGGGGGGTAGGAGATAAGAGAGGATGAGTGAATAGTGTTTGTCGCCCATGAGAATCAACTATTCTGTAGGCAGTCTGCAGAGGACGTTCGAACGTTATCTGGTATTCGAACGTTAAGTCTATCTTTTCTTGAATGACGTTCAACATGATATGGCATTCGAATGTTTTTTGTGTCTTTGTTTTGAGGGCATTCAAATGTCAGATGGGGTCTGATTCCTTCCACCCAAGTGGTCTGTGGTCACTGACTTGGTCACTTCCATACGTCTTGAACAACCTTGACTTTAGCAACTTGGTCCTCAGTCACTCAAGACAACGTTCAAACGTGGATTGACGTTCGAACGTTGTACTCAAGTACTTCTGTTCTGTGGTTCTTGCAACATGTCAGGTTCCAGTGGTGTAGTCTTCTCAGGATTTCAGAGGACGTTTGAACGTGAGTTGGCGTTCAAACGTGGTACTCAAGTACCTCAACATTTCCCTTTTGTTGACTGCAACACACCATGTCTCAGCAGCTGGTCTTGGTAGGATTTCAGAGGACGTTCGAACGTGGGTTGACGTTCAAACGTTCTTGCTTTGTTTCAACCTTCTGCAATTTTGTTCTCTATTGTGCTGGTGTTATATTCAACTGTGATTTTTGTTGTTCTTGAGCCTTTGTTCGCTATAGGACCTGAAATGTCATTACTTAAACTCCATCAAAGCACAATTAGTCCAAAAAGGCATAGTAAAATTTGTTAACTTTACGCACGAATCATATGCATGTTGTATATATAGATTTGTGTGTGTATATGCATATGTGTGTGTCTCTGTGTATCTTGTTTGTCTCTATGCGGGTCCCCCAGCAAGAGCATCTTGTCTGTGAGTGTTTGTGTCAGCACGAACATGTCCAATTTTTTTTTTTTGTTGATCGCAAAGAACATCTACAATTGACGTATTTGGGATTAATATATTAACCAAAATAATATCAATAAAATATTACCCAAAATGTATAATACCAAACATGTTTTTTATTTTTATTTTTATAATTTTTTAAGTATAAATGACTACTAAACATATTTTATATTTTTAATTTTATCATAAAAAAAAACTAGTTCTATTTGTTTTTTATAAAAAAATATAAAAACAAAAACGTTACCAAAACACACCCTAAATAGTTGTATATTTTAGGATAAATCCTAAAATCTTAGCATCAATCCCAACATTTTTTGCAATAATTTGACCTAATATTTTTTATTCTAACCCAAAAATTATAAACTTCTATGTCATATCTCATTTGACACTGAAAATCAAACCGTTACCAAATGTATCACCAAAAATTGAACTCACAAGAGTTATTTGAACAGTAACTAGAAACATTCAAGATACAAAAATTAAAACTTGATCCCATTGATAGCACAACTTTCATTGTCAACTTCTCTTCTTCTTCATCATCTCATTTCCACTAAAATAAGTGAATCAGATTCGGTCCTGGTTTTGTAGACATTCAGAACACACTCATATATTATTTTCAACACATTCAATAATGCTTTATATTTTACTTTTATATTTGAACTCAAAATTTATTTTCAACACATTCAATAATGCTTTATATTTTACTTTCATATTTAAACAATAACCATAAAAATTAGAGGCAACAAAGATTATTTGACCCACATGATTACACAATACCATATAAACCTTAAAACAAAATTTATTAAACTTGACAGAAATACCAAAACACAATAAAAATAATAAAAATTAACATAGAACACACAAAATTAAACATAAAATTCAATTGAGAAATAATGTTAACATATATCTCACTAGAGAAATTCATATTAAAAAAACATTTTTGTATATGGTGTATAAGATGAGATAGTGAAAGAAGTCCTAGATGTGAGAAAATATAAAATGTGCTCACTTATTAAAAGGATTGTGTATAGGATAAAGTGAATTTAGTTATGAATGAGAGTGAGAATAGAAAGGGTGAACTTAATAGTTTGATAATAAATATTTAAAATGGATGAGAATGAATATTTGTGGTGTGAAATAGTCCCACCCAAAATAAAATTACCAAATAATGTTATTTGGACTTAATTTACTTACTCAATCCATTCATAATCATTAGAGCATTACTCTAAAATTACTTTTCAGAGCATTTGACCATACCCAGCCCCTACCCAAACTGTCTTCTCAAACCTAATTAGATTTAAACCTATTTCTTAAACCCAGTTTCTTTCTTAAAACGTCATTTCAAATAATGCCTTCATGGGTAAAAACGTCATTCCCAATGACGTTTTTAAACTGGATAAAATTAATTTCGCCATTGCTAATGATGTCTACAAAAAGTACATTGAAAACGGCATTAACACCGTTAAATTCCTTACACACTAAAAATGTAATTCTAAATGACATATTTAAAGACGTTATTTTCAATGATGTTTTCTTTGTAAAAGTTTGTTAAGTTTTTTGGTGACATATTTAGTTCAATTTTTTGTTTTAACAAAAAAATAAATTATTAACCATGTTTTGCACAAAAATTTACAAACTATAAAGCTACCAAAAAATCAAGTAATGTATTAAAAAAATTTAATTCATTGCATTACATTACCAAAAATGCATAAAATACTGTTTTTGTAAACATGAACTTTGTGACTGATTTTGTGAAAATTGTATATGTTAAAAAATTGTCTATTCCAAAATAATGTCATAAGTTCGTCGAACAATGAGATTTGACCTATAAAAGCATACAAAGCATGCAAATATGAAAAATGATACTTTATAGATTAAACAAAACAACATTATTACATAAGACTGTAAAACATACAGTCTGTCAATATTCTAGTTGATGTTGAAAACTATAGAGAGGGTTACCAAGTACACATAAACCCGATGGAATAACATTGCCGGATGCAACATCACTTAAATCAAAATAATCAGAAAGTTCAGGATCGGAAACCAATAACAGATCCTCTAAAATTTGAATCTCAATATAGTTAGGATGGAAATTTTTAATTTTTGCATACTTGATTGCATGCAAATGATCAAGTCAACACTGCATTTGATCATTTTCATGTTCAAGTCTTGCTATGATATCGTCCTGGTTGCTAGAGTTTTGTAGATCATATATATCAATCGAACGTGCCTTCGGTACCATTAGTCCGTGCTAATGAAAACATACCTCAAGCTCACAACGTTTGTCAAATAATTGTCATCATCTTGGTGTGGGTTTGATATGAACACTCGGAGGCAGATAGTCAGTCGCAGACCCTGCAATTACGTGTCCAACTTGACCAAATAGGTAATACGGGTTGATGGGCTCATTGCGAAACTCATGCTTTTATACATACCAAGTTACATTAGTGGAATCTATGTAAGATCCAATTGAACGAATTATATTTGACGATGTTGCTTGGCTAGTTGAGCGTTGACATTCGTTAGCGGAAGATGAACTATGTTGTTCATTGCGTGATAAAGAAACTTGGGTGGTTTGACTAGATTGCCTATTTGATGTGCGCTTAGACATTTTTTGGTTATGATGTACACAATTAAGAAGATGGTTTATATAGATACAAAATACAATTATATACAAATTTGACTAGACATTTACTATGTACAACTAACATGACTTGACACTGATAAAACAATGATATGACTTCACAGTGATAAAGTAATGACATGACAATTCAATGACAAAGGACTGACATGATTTGTTACTACACTAATTACACTGATAAAGTTATCTCACAAATGAACAATAATTACCACTATTCAAGATATGACATTGGAAACAACAATTGCACACTTAGTACATTTGTTAATCTTCATCAAAAATATAATTATCTGACAAGTATTGTGCATTAGACAATACATTGTTTTGCTCAACCGGAGTCAACTTTCATCCATATGTAGTTCCAACCATGTCTTTTGCTAGTTGGACCATATAATAGCAACACTTACGCACCAGCATTCGATTATTCTCTCTTCGAACATGTTTTATTGCTGATTCGTAGTCCTATTTATTCTGGAGTTGTATTGTTAGTGATTGTTTATGAGGCACTAGTATGCCAAGTTCTCTTAATTGTGTGAATAGTTCATCCGATTTGTTAGCATGAAAAAGCCTACTCTTGTCGTACTCCTGCACAATACTCTTTTGAATCAAAAAATCTCTTAGTCTTGTATTCATCGTTTCGCTCTTGTAACAAACAAAACCATTCACGTATGCGATTGTTAAATCTTATAGGAAAATTTGATGTAGACATAATTTTTAGTGTTTGTCATACCAACCACAAATAAGGTGTTTAAATAATGGTGTCCAAACCATAGTATGCTAAGCAGATCACAACAGTCAATAGTAAGACAGTGTAGTCATGTGAGGCCATTTAGGGTTTAGTCATGCGTCAGACTCATGTAAGGTCATTTCACTTTATTTCATTATTCGGTCTTATCAACTATGTGTTGTCACTTTAGCACATGGTTTACTGAAAACCCATTCAGGGTTTGGTCACTTCAACACATAGCATTAAGTAGTCATTTTTTTCTTCTATCTCTTTGTGCACTTGTGGACTGATAAGTAATAATCAAAGCAGAACGAGAGAAAGAGAGAACAAAATACCTTCAGTGGGTTACCGAAGTTGTGGTCAAAACTCGTCAGAGGAGAAGACAGAGATAGAGAGGGACACACACACATATTTGAGGAGTGATGATGAGATTTGTGAAATCCTTCTCTAGAGTGGTCTTCGTCGGTAGAGTGGTCTTCATCGAAGGTAGGTGCCTGCACTGAAGTTTTCTTCGTCGAAGGATTGGTCTTCGTTGGAGGAATGGAATTGAGAGAGTAACTGAGAGAGGGTATGTGAAGTGGGTTTTTTTGATTTAGAAGACTTAGGGCTTTTGTGATTTAGAAAAGTGGTTTCTGATTTTATTCACTTATAGCGCCATTTAGAATGACAATTTTAAAAACATCATTTTATGCCTATAATTTGTGAGGGTGTTGTTTATGTCCTAGCTCCGTTCGGAAACTGTTTATTTTCATAATGAATGCCTATAGTTTGTGAAGGTGTTGTTTATGCCCTAGCTCTGTTAGGAATCTTTTTATTTTCATAATGAAAGATAAATCTTTATTTTAAATGGCGATTTTAAATACGTCATTTCTATTATACTTTTACAATTTTATCTATTTTAAAAGTGTCATTCTAAATGACGTTTTTACCTATGAAGGTGTCATTTAAAATGACATTTTAAAAAAAAGACTAGATTTTAGAAATAAATTTAAAACGGTAAATTGGAAGGGGGTACATCAAATTGGAGTTAATTATAACAAAATACATAGAAAAAAATGTAGCGGAAAAAAGTCTTTAATTTTAGTTCTTATTTGTGTCCAAGTACGTAATTTGAAATTTTTGGATTTTTTTTTGATATTTGTGTCCTCCATTAATTCATGCGATTTATTTTTGAAAACTGATTTTTTTTTTTCAGATTATATGTATGCATTAAAAATCTCCTAATTTATTGGAAGATTTGATCCTTCCGTTTTTTTTTTACAATAAATGTATGCATTTAAAATCTCCTAATTTAATGGAAGATTTGATTCTTCCGTTTATTTTGAGGATAAATCAGTTGGTTTGAAGTTTAAATTTTGCAACAGTATCTTTTGTTATCTTATTCTTTTTTAGCCTTGAAGCCATTTATCAGTGCAAATCTGAAAATATTATTTCATCCTTATCATTCAATCTAAGCAATTATAAAGTTTGAATTCATGACTTCATTAACTTTATGTCTGTCATTTTAAAGGTGATTATTCTGTTTTTTAATATGCGAACACCATAACAGTGTAAACAATAACAATATAACAATAACATTGTAACAAAATACTTACACAAAATATTGTACTATTATATTATATCAAACATATATTTGCATATAATTTCATTCAAACAGTTCATCTCTTTTTTGAATTTGTTACCATATCCACAAAATCACTAAACATTGTTTTTGTTACTGTGTATTGTTACATTATTTTTATTATACTATGAGGAAAATTGTGACGATCGAATCTCGATTTGAAAGTGATTGAATAATTAATTTTTTTTATGAATCTTATGATATTGTTGAAAATTATACAAACATTAATTTGAGGTCAAATTATACATTAGGATTTAATTATGAAAGAGTTGAATATTACAAAATTTATTGAGACCGAAATTTATCGAGTAAGAAGGAAAAAAAAATTAACAAAATAAAATAGATAAGACTAAGGTGTGTGCAACGTGTACATTGGAGGAAATAATGAGTGAGTGGTGGCAGCTTGAGGTGTGTGTATGTAAGGTTGGTTCTTGTATGCATTGTTAGGACTCTAGCTATGAAACGTGTCAAGCAACGGGAAAGGGGAAAGAGATGAGTCATGTGATTTTAAGCATGACAAAGCATTTTATGTATTTGCCATATTATATATAATATGGGGAATGAGAGGTGGCGGCTGCAAGTGTAAAGAGAAAGAAAAAAAAAAACAAAGATTTAAACCGTGAGTTTTAAAAGAGCATGTAAAGGTGATTGACGATCCGTTCGAGTTGAGATTCAAGAATGATATTCTTGGGGATTAAAAGTTGATTTCTAATGATATCAATTGAGAATTGGGTAAGTGGTTTATACATAATATGCATTTATTTAATCTCTTTACAAAGAATATTTTATTAATATCGTCCTATTCGTATTCAAATTATGATATCGTTTGGGTTTGAGTTTCGAAATAATATTTCATTCAATTGTTGATATTTTGTTTGACTTGTCATTAATCGCTATGATGTTTGCTTTGGTGAAATACTTGAGATTTTTTGACTCGTGCATGAGGTATACTCGGTGGCAAGGTTATGATTGTGATTCGTGTTAGTGGCCCTGAGGGGTGGACATGATTGAATTAAAATGCATTGAATGATGCCTAGCTTGTTGTCGGGATTGACCGAGCGTTCAATCATGGTTGATTTGATTTGTTCAAACGTTCGAGATCATTGACTTGTTCAATATATTTGTACTCCGTAAATTATCGTATTAATTCTTTTGTCATCGAATGATTATCAGTTAGTTGATAAATTATCGTCTCACCCTTTGACTTCATATATTATGTTTTAAATTACTTACTAAGCTTTCCCTAGCTCACCCTCATTTACCCTCTCAGTTGCAGGTTGAATTTGGAGTAAAAATTGGTAGAGAATCGGGTTGATCAATGAATGAAAGATTTTGATTGGTTGTAATTTGAACAGTTATCGAGAGGTTATTTATTAATTTTCGAGGTGTTTTAGTAATTCTGATATTTAATAAAAATTTAGTTTATTTGTTATTGAGATAATTACCACTCTGAATATTGCTAAATGGATTGGGGTGTTACAAAAATACAGTCAGTTATGAGATACACACATTTTTTTCACACACAATGAATTAATATGGCAGAAACATCGTATTTCACACAGGACAACAATCAACTTTCAGCAACTGGTTCTAGTTTTCTAATGTCAAAGTTCGTACATATCTTTAAATGGTGAACAAATCTTCAAAAAATAAATATTGTTGACGATCTTACATCAAATGGGCTGAACAATAGGATTTTTCCTTCAAAGATGAAACCCTATAGATGTTCAGAAAATAATTTTAGGGGTTATTGCTAAGGAAGATGTAGTAGTTTTTGGAAAGGAAGAAGAAGCTCAAATGTTTTTTGAAGATGAAGCGCTTCACGAATTAATATTCCTAACTTTTAGTGGTTAACCATTATTATTGTGTATCTAATTAGTTAATTAAGATATATTCCTAAAACTGTTTTAGGAAAATAAATTTTAGGACGAAGAGATGAAGAGATTCGAAAATAAATGTCCTTAAACTTCAATAGTTAAGTTAAATTATTTATTACAATTTTTAGGAAAAATTTTTTTGTAAAATGGGCAGTTACGTTTTTATTTCTCAGTAGTATATTTCTTTCTAAAATATTTTTTTATGTGTATAGTTTTTTAATTATGTCTAATTTTATGTATCTGATGCAATTTAAAATTAACTGAGTTTGAAAATGAAATTAGGTATGAGCTAGTTTGGGTAGGGGTTGCGCATGTTATAAGAGTAATGCTAGACTGACCAAAAATAGGGACCAAAATTAATAACCAAATAACATGGCAGCCTAATCAACATTCAAAATCATTATGTCATGTCATTTAATAAAAAGATTAATATTTGATTAATATTAGGGTTAATTGCTTTTCAACTTTTTCACTTCCACCGTCAATACCCACCTTCCTCTCTCTCTCTCTCTCTCTCTTTCTTACTTACGTCCTCTAGTCTCTGCCCTCCTCTTTCTTTCTTCTCTGCCAAAGAAGAAAACCACCCAGGAGTAATGCTACGCTAAATCTCGTCTTCCCAAGATGTTCAACTGTGAAGAAGCTGTTTGATGGTATGATGATTTAGTCACTGGGTTCAACTCATTCTTACCAGCAAAGAAGAAGGTTGTCGCCACTTCATCGGAGGCGTATAATAGCACGGTGGACGATCAAACTCTGACTTCATCATTGACGACACAGATCGAGATTGTAAAAAAGGTTCAGAAGAGTTTCGAAGACGATGTTCGAAGAAATAAATCGTTTCTTGATGCTTTGGGTATGTGGCGATTTAGAGACAGGGTCATTGATTGAGACTCGATCAAGAGGTTGCTGGTTTGTTCAAAGAGCTCCCAGATCTATACATGGAGTTCAAGGGGTTTTATGGTGATTTTTCAAAGGAGAAATCAACTGATAAGGAAGCGAATTGACCGGAATTAAAGACTCAGAGAAACGAAAAATTATATGTTCAACAAGAGGCTGAAACATCGTGACTCAAACTCTTTGATTGGTGGTAGGTTGACTACTCTTACCAACACAATCATATTTGTTTAGGTCCATTTCCAATTCATTTAGCCTCTACATCACTAAATTGGTCTTTTCTTCAGAATCCATTGCCAAGTCTTCAACCTGATAAAATGTATTACACAACTTTGTCAAAACGACATGCTTCAGGTTTGACACTCCAATCATCATAACTAATCTTCACCTTCATGTGACACCTCTTCAAATTTTTCCTCCATTGCCGAATGATATATTTTTCTGGAATCACTAAAATCTTCTTATAAATTAGCACTGTGATTGCATGTCTACATAGAATGCCCCTAAATTTAAACAAACGACAATTGTACTTAATGTCATAGTCATCATGAATTAAAGAAACTTTGAAAGATGCATGTTGTTGTCCGAATTTGATATTGACAATTTACGTGCAAATATACATGATCAACAAGTAATAAAGTGATAAGTAGAATATCGTTTCCACGGAGAATTATTACTAATAATATCCAAGTACTAATTTTATATCAATTAAATTTTATTTAAACAATTGGAATTGACTAAGAAATCACTACTTTAAAACTAAATCTAAACTTAATAATCAATGGTTGAATTTACCAGATAAAAGAAGTTAAGATTACAACTTCGTTAATGCTTTGTATAAATCTTTCCACTCTCTTTTCCAGTTAATTGATCAAAATAAGTTGTTAACTGAGAACTCAAAGTTATATATCAAACCTCTTCCGATAATTAGATAAACTAATCTCTCCCAATTAAATTACTACATTCATATGCAAAATAATTTGGAATAGATTCATTAAATTCAAACTCTCATAAAAGTTACACACGACATATAAGTATATTGATATCCTATATACAAATCCAACAATTTAATCCTAAGAAGAATTAACTAGACGCATGTCATCATATTCAGATCTAAACCTAGAATTTATCTTCCAATTTTATTTAGGTTATCAAATTAATTTTTGGTCACACAATCATACATTAAACACCAAATATGACAAACAACTCATATATAATCAATAAAACTAGAAATGAAAGTAGATTAATTTAACTGAACATTAGGTTCTGTTGTAACCTTAATAAGAATTTAGTTCATAACATAATTGAAAAACATCCTTCTCAAATTAAACAACATCTCAGAAAATGAAGAAGTAAAAGTAATAGAAAAGAATAAAAACTTAGTTGCAATCTTCACTTTCTCTCTAGCCTTCGGTTCCAATCTTCTTCGTATCGATTCCTTCGATATTTGTCTTCAATTTTCTATCAATCCTTGGTCTTTTTCCAATGTAATCAACCCCCAAAATCAGAATATCTCTGTCCCAACTCAAACCCTAGCATATATGTATCATTAGGGTTCAATTTCGGATAAAAAATAAGTTAAAATTCACGTCCAAAGCCAACACAAGCGCCTAGGCGCTGAATGGGCAGTATGTGGGCGCAAAGGCGCTGAAAAGGCGTTGGGTTTACGTTGACCTTTTTTTTTAAGCCTTCTACTCCCTTGTTGCTTGACCTTCAAAAATCCAACACTTATGTTCCAAATTAACCTTGTTTCCTTACAAATGATCTTATTTGCTTCCAAATGATGATTCATACCAAATAACATCAAAACACACAAATAAAAAGGAACATAAAATAATTGAAAACTTGCAAATTTATCAAGCCGAAAGTACTCAATTCGTAGGTATAAAACCCACCAATCACATGTCGAGATGACTCCCCAACCTTTATATCTTAAGATATTTCATACTCTGAAAAGGAATCATTATCTTTAACCGAAGACAATTCACAATATATCTTCCCTGTCAATTCATGTTGAAACTCTTTAAATTTTGCAGTTGTATAAGCATCTTGAAACTGCTTCTCCATTGCATAATGAGTTACACAAAGAATCCATGAATTATAGGAGTTGAACTCTTCTTCGTTCTCTTTTTCTACCTTGCTTCGCAATGCATTTTCATACTGTTCAACAAATTATTTTAACGTAGTTTTGGAATTGGCATATCCATAAAAAAATTCATGCATGCTCTCATTGTGTTGTGTGGTAGACATTTCTGCCCAAAAAATATCTTTCACAAATGTCGGCACCCATCGATGCCTCTCATCATACAATCCAAACAACCACTCATTGCTTTCAAGATTATATTTCTCAAACATTTTATTCCACCGTTCTTCAAATTCTTCTTTGGTCAAACAGTCATATACAACACTCTGCAATGCAAACTTGATTGACTTATACTGTTTATAACCTCTCAACTTTTCTGGCAACTTCTTCATTATATGCCACAATACACCACCTGTGGCATGTATTGGGAAAAACAATTTCAATTGCCTTTGTCTTGGTTCGTAATTATTGCATTTAGAGTACGACTAGACATGCAAGCAACCTAAGATTGAAATAGCCAACTAAACGTCTCAACATTTTCGCTTGATACCAATCCACATCCTAATAAAGTCGATTGACCGTAGTGATTGGCCTTAACAAAGAAGCAAATGGCTTGTCATATTTATTCGTTAAATATGTGGTGTCAAATGTAATGACATCACCAAACTCTTCATATGCTACTCTACTCCTAGCATCTACCCAAAGTGCATTTCTTAAACGACTCTCATCATCCAAATCCATCATGTAGAAAAATTTTGAATTATCACCTTGTGTTTTCGGGAAATAGTTGTGAATCGCAGCAACATCTCCTTCCCCAAGCCGCAACCGCCTTACTTTGTCAATAAAATTTCTACAATCTTTCTCCAAAAAGGGAACATTCTCATGCCCACCCGCTTCAACCACAATAGAATTAAAATTCTTGTTAATCCGAATATCAGCTCTATCATTCATTTTAAGTCTCTTTTGATGTATGGTCTTATTATCCTGTTGCATCGATAGAAACGAGATTTGACCAGACTCAACTCATGGTTATGTGCAAGCATGATGAAAGTCACTCGCCACTTGCCACTAGGACATATAGTTGCTCTCAACTTAGCTTTACAATTAGTTTTGGTGATTGGATGCATTTGTAAGACATTTCTTGATGTAGACTTTGACTTCCCGAGCGAGAACACGCAAATGTCACATATTTTAGCTCTTCATCATCTCCCTTTGACGATATTCTTCTTTTTATGGGAAACCCTAGGCCATTACCATATCTTATGTAGTACTTCATTATTTCGTCAACTGTATTAAACGTCATTCCCAATTTTGGCTCTTCTAAATTTTCTTTTACATTGATTGTATTATCAACTTCCTTCTTACAAGTATTACCATCCATCTCCATACTTGTATAGCTAGTTGGAATTTCTTCTTCCATTCCTATACAATAAAAAACAAAACATAGATAATCAAAAAACATGAAAATAGTAGATTGTCAATGCATTCTCAAGAATTATGTAAGCTTCCTATATTGGCTCACAAAGCTTTAATACCTAAATTAATATTTTTGTTATCCATCTTCCAACATTTTCTGACCATCACAAAGTTCCAAAAACTATAATCTACATGATCATAAGCTTTCTCAAAATCAATTGATGTGTGTATGTGTGTGAAACCCAAATTAAACATCAATTGTTGTGCGTGGGTGGGTGTGTAAAATCGAAGTCTTTGTTCTCTGATAGAGACGGTTTTGAGTTTGCGAAGAAATTTTGAATTCACGGTCGTGAGCTATCCCCAATTAGTGTTTAAATGATACGATCGGTGAGGCATGCATTGCATGGATGTGCGGTTGTGGGGTGTGTGTTTGTGTGCATGCATATTGTAAGTGTGTTTTTTGCAGAGGACGTAAGAGAGAGAGAGAGGTAAGAGAGAGAGAGAGGAAGGTGGGTATTGACATTGGAAGCGAAGAAGTTAAAAAACTTTTAACCCTAATATTAATCAAATAATAATCTTTTTATTAAAAGGTTGTGAGAACGAGAGCCAGAGTAGAAAGTGGGAAAATGCCGGCGAGTGCAACGGTGNAGAGAGGAAGCGAAGAAGTTAAAAAACTTTTAACCCTAATATTAATCAAATAATAATCTTTTTATTAAAAGGTTGTGAGAACGAGAGCCAGAGTAGAAAGTGGGAAAATGCCGGCGAGTGCAACGGTGGTCGGAGCTCTGCTGGGACTGGGCACCCAAATGTACTCCAATGCCCTCCGAAAACTCCCTTACATGCGCCGTAACTAATCTTCTCTTCCCTTCTGTTCCCCTCCCTCTACTAATCATATACACCAAATGAAATCGAAATGAATTTGATGCCCTAATTTTTAATTTTCTTTATCATCCGATAAACTGTTTCTGCGAAAATGTTAATTCAGATCCGTGGGAGCATTTGTTGGGAATGGGATTGGGAGCGGTATTCGTGAATCAGCTGGTGAAATGGGATGCTAAACTTCAGGAAGACCTCGACAAGATGCTAGAGAAAGCCAAGGCCGCCAACGAGCGCCGCTACTTCGGTTCACGCTTCTCTCTCTCTCTCTCTTTCAACCCCCCACCCCCGGTTTTCTCATTTTTACCTTACAATATTGACAATTTTTTTGTGTCGTTTCTTTTGTTTTCCGTCGTTGGTGCTGTTTATTGTAGATTGTTTTGTTTTAAGTTAGCAGAATTTGATAGATATCTTTTGGGCTTTTCAATTCTTTCGCTAAACCCTATCTATAAATGAGTTTGTTTGACCCATGAATATCTTGAAGTGTTGAAATTGGTTGCTCTAGTTTAGCTCTAACAACATATTTGGCGAAGTCACGATTGTAGGGTTGTTACAACAGTATAGACAACTAAAGGTCTTGAACAACAGAGGTTTCAACGCAACAGAGAAATTTTGATTGTGCTGGAATAGAAACAGAAGGAAAAATGAGTCACTGGAAAAAGCAAGAAGAAACAAGCAAGGCTTGTTGCAATTGAACATCAAAAGAAATTCATTGACAGAGTGGTTGCATTATGAATTTAGTGTTCTTAACATGTGCATTTGCATCTTAATGGGGTAATTGCATTTGATGCATTCTTCTAAAGAATCTCAACCTTTTTGGCTACATTTTCCTGTGATGAAGAAGAACATGTCAAAGAAAAGGCGGAGAATAAGATCATAAACTGCAGAAGCTTCTTAGCTTGAGGTTGTATATTGTGGTGCTCATAATGTTTACCTGTGTTGTGTTTTTAAAAATATAGGATGTGATTCTTATAGAAAATGTAGGCCTTAAATATAGTTCCATTTCCAATTGAAAGATTTTTGGCATTAGGTTTGTGAGAAAAAGGGGAGAGAATGTTTGTACCTAAGAAGTATTTCAAAATGTTCTGGATTGATAGTTGGGAGTCATTTTTCCTACATAGTCTGGGACTATGTTGTGAAGAAGAGAGATACATATATCATTTTAAGTAAAGAATTTTTTTTTGTTTCCTTCAAAAAAAAGAAAAAAAAATGGAGAGATACATAAATCTTGGTCATGAGATCAAATCGATTAAAATTGTTTTTGTTTGAGTTTGATGAAGACTCTTGGGGTGGCATTAACAAGATTACTGAGAGGAGCTGATATGCTAGTCTTCAATTTCCTTGCGCTTAGGATGCGTGTCTTGGCTGTGTAAATGTTTGAAGGAAGCCGTAAGATGGAATGATGAAGGGGTTTTCGGACCTCTTAAAAAATTTAGAGGCGCTTCGTATCAGTTTTGGGTGGAACTGAATTCTAATGGAGGAGTTAAATTCCTCACTACATCTAAAATTCGGAATTCTGTACCTTGAAGGTTCATTGTTGTTCCCCAAGGAACTAGAAACTTTTGGATGGTTGAGATTGGCATACTTGTGGATGGATTGTTATAAGTGTCACTGTATATGGAATGGGAAATGTTTAATTACTCGAATATATCAATCTAATCATTTGCTCTATCCAAATATGCATTTCCTTTCTAGACTGATAGACTAGTATTCTTTTGCAAGAATCATGAAATGGTTGAAGAAATTTGAGGGGAAGAAATTTTTTTTTCCCCTGGAAAGTAAGAACGATGTTTTTTGGAAGGGCCTTTCATGCTGCGTTTGAGGAAATGGGTTCCCAAATCTTACTCATTTGGAAGTAAAATTACTTTCTTGGGTGTATGGATTGGAGTAGAAGATTTACTGTTTCACAGGTTGCTGATTGATGTGTGTAGAAAGATAGGTAAACAGTGTGGTGGTTTGCTGGAGGTGGACCAGAGGACATTGAACTGTTCTAATTTGTTCCAGGCTAGAATTGTAGTGAGGAAAATTGAATCAACTCTTATTTTGACCTCTTTGGATGTGAAGTTTCATTAGAAAGTCTATCGGATCGAAATTAGGGTTCTATCAAGGTTGGGCAACATTTTCATGGTCACCTAAATCCTCTAGTTTTTGGTGGTAGTATAAAGAGTGTAAGCACTCATTGTGAAGAGGAACACAATAGGGTTTGTAAGGAGGGGTATTGTCATGCACCAAATTCACAAACAAACGTAAATTAACTAATAACCATAAAAAACATGAGAGTAAGTACCATTAAATAAATCAACATAGCAAATATCCAACATCCTCTAACTGAAAAACCCAAAAAAACATAAATTTGCTATAAAAAGTTTGATGTAGGATGGAAAAAGAAGTAAGATAATAGAAAGAAGTAGAAGAGATACCAAACCCTCACAAAGATTAGGTCAAGAAACACACAAAATTCTCCAAGGGGAAACAAATTTTTTATTATATCACTCTCTAATGAAAATAATAGAGATACATCAATATTTATAGGCTAAGTCTCCTATTAAAATAAAAACTACTATCTTAATAAAATTTTAAATGAGTTTCATAACCACAAATTCAAATCTCTATTATACTAAAACTCTATAATAATTTTTTAGTCAAATTTTAATTAAAACTCCTAGTCAAATAAATATTTCCTAACTAATAATAATATTAAAACAAATAATAAAATTCAATTATTCAATTTAAGCTTATTCAATCCCTTTTTGATCTTTATCAATTCTCCCCGGTTGAAAAAAACTCTTTTTTGAAGAGTACTTGTAGCAAAAATACTCCAAGAGAATTGACATCAGATAGTAAAACACATCTTCAAACTTGATAGTATGAAAGTAAGATCTCCCTTCAATGACATAATATAGGATATCACAATGGGAGGAATCTATATCGCGAATCTTCATAACTTTCACACTTTGTTCCAAATAAAAGGGCGGTGATGATGTTGGCAAAAAAGTAACAACCCTATCTAAAAAAATCACTTTTCAAACTTGCTTAACTTCATATGTAGGAATACACTTTGAAATTGGTTCATAAAAAACAATAGGATGAGAGGGAGAACTTTTAAGCTGATCAAAATTAGATAATTTCAACTCATTAATCAGTTGAACTGAATGTGATGGTGGAGCTTGTGGTGGAACTGGAGGGCTATGTTCAACTACTTGTTGATTGAGAGTTGAATGGACAAATCAGTGTTTTGAAAAGCTCACCTAGGCGAGAAGCGAGGCGAGGCGAGCTTATCTCGCCTGGAGGACCCCAGGTGAAGCGAATGTAAGCGAAGCGAGAAAAAAGCGAGAAAAAGCGAAAAAACGAACGCTTTATTATAAAAGGCGATTCTGCTTCACTTTTTTTTTTTNAAGCGAAACGAGAAAAAAGCGAGAAAAAGCGAAAAAATGAACGCTTTATTATAAAAGGCGATTCTGCTTCACTTTTTTTTTTTTTTTTTTCTGATTACAGGTTAGTAGTCTCTTTTATTTTTTAATCACTAATGACTTTTTTTTTAAACTATTGCTGGTCTATTTTTTTTTTCTAGTAAACAATGTTTCGAACAAAACACATTCTTTTTTTTTCTTGTGTTGCTGAATTCATTTAGAATATTTGTGGGATGTGAGAGTCAAGCGACTGCATGACAATTATGATAAAAAAAGGAAGCAGGAGTATCAGGAATGGGGGTAAATAATAGATTCTTCTACAAAAAAGTGTCTCTGATATGTCTTGGTTATACTTTTCCCTTTTCTTATATATATACAAATGGTACCAAAAAGTGGTCTATGCTTATACCATGTTTAATTATTTTAGTACATGTGAAATGTGCCTCTGTTCTGCTTTTTTTTATTCAGTATATAATTACATATGAAATTGTTTACAATTGATTCTGCTCCTGTCATGATCATTGTGCTTCTGTTTTTTTTTTTACTCATTCTGCTTCTATTTTTTTTTTGTTGATTCTGTTGCTGCTTCGATTTTGCTGTCCTGTGTTGCTTTTGTTTTTTTTAATTGTCATTCTGCTTCTTTTTTTTTTGTTGCTAATTCTGCTGTTGTCCTGATTCTGCTTCTTTTGTTGTCCTACCCTGTCAATATGAAAATGTATACAATTGTTAGTATTTGTTTGAATTTAAATGTTTAAGTTATGACTGTTATTAAAATTTGAGATATTATTAGTGTTTGTTTTAATTTAAATGTTTATGGTTTTACTTGCATTTAAATATTTAGTATATATAAAATTAGAACTTAGATTGTTTAGAAGTAATTAAACTAAAATATATACTTTTTTTAACTGTACGCTTTGCTTCGGTAAAACGTGTCGTTTCGCTTCTCGCTTCTCGCCTAGGTGTTAGGAGCCTTGGTCGCTTCGGTTAGCTTTACGCCTTAAATAACACTGGGACAAACTGAAATCTTCCTTTGTCTTAGTTTCACGGATTGCAACTAGAACATATTCTCTTAGTGAATCGTACTTAAATGTTTAATATGCATGTTGCTAAGCACTATTGGGCAGATGTTGTTCTTACTTGCGTTTATCTTATTAACCGGATGCCTTTTTTTGTCATAGGTAACAAATCTCCCTTCTCCTTCCTTTATCCTACTACATTCCCATTCGGTTTGACTTCTCGTGTTTTTAGCATTGTTGCATTTGTTCATCTACTTGGTTCAGGTAGCGATAAACTTTCCCCCGCTCATTCAAGTGTATTTT
Source organism: Ilex paraguariensis (assembly GCA_963454935.2). Lineage (NCBI taxonomy): Eukaryota > Viridiplantae > Streptophyta > Magnoliopsida > Aquifoliales > Aquifoliaceae > Ilex > Ilex paraguariensis. The sequence goes on from CAUOFW020001169.1 coordinate 207,968, forward strand.
TTGGGATTTTCTTGTACTCTGACAGGTTATCGATGCTATTATTTGAGCTCTCACTGATATTAAATCACTACTGATGTTACCTTCTTTAAGTCATTTTTCTTCTTTTTACTTCAAAACATAATTATTTTCTAGATTTGGTTTCTTCTTGTCAGAGAGTTATTAGTACCTACTCTCCCAAATTATATACCTTCTTCTTCATCTACTGACCCCCTATTGCTGGTTTTTAAGTGTACCAAGAATAGACAGGTTGTGCCCTATGCTCCTGCTCCACAACCATCATCTAATTTGACTGAAGTCCTTCCTTCTAAGCCTTCTGTTACTCCCCATTCTTTGGACTTGTCTACTGTATTGGGAAAGGTCCTCGTAATTATTCCAAACATCACATTTCTAATTTTGTTTCTTTGCATCGACTTTCCTCGTCATTTTGTTGTTTTGTGTCTACCTTGTCATATATGATTGTTCTTAGTTTTTTGACACAAACTTTGACATATCCTGGATGGAAGCTGGCTATGGATGAGGAAATGAAAGTTCTTCATGAGAATCAAACTTGGAATCTCATTTCATTTCCTCCGGGGAAACAGCTTGTTAGTTGTTGGGTTTACATTGTGAAATATCTTCCTGATGGCTCAGTCGAGCATTTAAAAGCTCGGTTGATTGCCAAAGGATACACCGAGACATATGGTGTCGATTATTGTGAGACATCCTATTGCTTAACTTAATTCTGTTAGAATTCTTATTTCGGTTGCAACTTCTTGTGATTGGTCCTTGTACAAGCAGGACATAAAGAATGTTTTTTTATAGGAAATTTTTTTTCACACCCCCTCTAATTAGGTCTAAATTCAATGACCCCCTCCCGATTCTGAAATTTCATTGTACCCCCTTCTGGTTTATACTTTCAAATCAAAGATACCCTCTTAACGGTAACTTCTGACCCTATCAATACATAAAGTAATGATTTGACTATATATTTTCAGAAAATATCAAAACTATCATTTGTTATGTAAATAAACTAAAATGCCCTCAACCCTTTCCCCTTTATATATAGAAATTTTTTTATCTACACCCCCCGTAGATAGGTATAAATTCAATGACACTCTCTCCCGATTCTAAAACTGCACTGTATACCCTTTTGATTATACTTTCAAATCAATGACACCCCCTTAACAATAGCTTTTTCCCTCTACCAGTAGATAAAGTAATAATTTGACTAAATATTTTTTGAAAATTTTAAAATTACCTTTTGTTATGTAAATGGATTAAAATGCCCACAATTCTTTTCCCATTATATATGCACTAGCCAACCAGTAGGCGTGATTTCTATCATTATATTATTGCAATGAATTTTTATCATTTTAAAGCGTTGCATGATAATTTTGTTATAATATTAGTTATCATATTATCACTCATTTGGTTACACAATAAAGTTTTTATAATTTTTATAGTTAAAAATAATTTTTCTATGATAAAAGTTACAATCGATAAAGTTAATGTCAAAAATCCCATTCATTTTTAACTCCTTTATTATTACTTGTTCGCCACAACGTCACCTGGCCACTCTTTCCGTATCTTCCTTCAGATATAAAATCTAAATATTATTTGATGAAGTTTAATATTAATTGAATAAATTTGGTCTTAATTTGATAAATTTAAATATAAATTTGGTATTAATTTAATAAAATTAAATATTAATTCAGTGTTGATTTGATAAAATTGAATGTTAATTGAATAAATTTAAATGTTGCTTTAATGAAATTGAATGTTTTTTTGGTGTTACATTAAATAACTGACATTATTAATTTAATAAGGTTAAATGTCAAATTAATGGAATTTAATATATTAAAATTTTAATTTAATAAAATTGAATGCCAATTTGTTGTTGATTTGATGAAATTAAATAATAATTTAATGTTAAATTAAAGAAATAATATTAATTTGATGAAATAAAATATTAAATTAATATAACTAAATGCTAATTTGATAAAATTAAATATCAATTTGTATTGATTGATGAGATGGAATGTTAATTTAGTTTAAATTGCAAAAATGACATTACTTTGATAAAATTAAATATTAAATTGATTAACCTAAATGTTAATATAATAGAACTAAAAGGGAAAGTATTAAAATTTTAGAATCGAGAGGGGGTATTGTTAAAGACAAGTCTATTTATAAGGTTGTTGTTGAAGTTATGTCTATTTATAAGGGGGTTGGATAAAATTTACCTTATAAAATATTTAGGAGTATTTCTGTTAATTAACAATCGCCGTTAACATCGTAATCGGACAAACACTGACAGGGGGTGACAATGAAGTTTCATTATTGGAATGGGGTGACATTGAATTTAGACCTAATTACAAAGGGGGTGGATGAAAATTTTCCTTTTTTATATGAAGATTTGCAGGAGGAGGTATACATTGTTCAGCCTTTAGTTTATGCTACTTCTAGTAAGGAACAATTAGTATATCGCCCGAAGAAAACACCATATAGTCTAAAACAGTCACCACGTGCTTGGTTTGATAAGTTCAGTACTGTGGTCCTTAAGTATGGTTTTTAGCGTTCTACTTTAGAACATTCATTATTTATTTTTCATTCCATTTGAGGGATTATCATTCTCATTGTATATGTTAATGACATTATTATTAGTGGTGATGATTCTGATGGTATTGCCAGTTTTAAGCTCTACATGGGGAGGTGTTTTCACACTAAAGATGTGGGTCTTCTTCGGTACTTCTTTGGGATTGAGGTTGTTCGGTCAAAGGAAAGTATCAATGTATGCCAAAGAAAGTATGTTTGGATTTAGTATCTGAAACTGGTCCTATTGGTGTTCGTGTTGTTGATACCCTTATGGATTCTACAATCAAGTTAGATGTTGAGAGTGGAGAAGTTTTTGATGACATAGTGTGCTATCGAAGATTGGTTGGTAAACTGATCTATCTCACATTTACACAGCCTGATATTACATTTGCAGTTGGAGTAATTAGTCAGTTTATGCATGCTCCTTGCAAGCCTCATTGGGAGGCTACTTGTCATATCATTTGGTATCTTAAAAGAGCACTCATGAAAGAATTATTATATCAGTCTTCACTATGTATGACTATTACTAGCTTTTTTGATGCTAATTGGGCAAGTAATTTTACTGATAAATGATCTACTTTGCATGAGTGTATGTACAACCTAAATGCAACTACATGCACATGTATGAATGAAATTAGTTGCAAATGTAATACAATTTTCAATTAAACATTAAAATGCACAGTTCATTAATAATGAAAATTACATATGTTTACTATAAGACATATTCTAGAATATAGAACTCAATTTCATGCATCATAGAACAATGTCCCCTAACTTAGTTTAATTTCATTTATACGTGTTCAAATTTTGTTTAACCAAAGTCCAACACAATTAGGATTCTGTTTAGTTCAAATCATTAATAAGCTCTACATGAAATCCTAATGCATCGTTTAATTAAATATTTGACCTGTTAGTGAGTGTCCTTGTCATTTTTCTTTCTGGACAACTCCCCGTTTCTTCTTTTGTCCCTTCTTCTCTTATGACTTTAATTAGTACGATTGTGAATTCCATATTTTATCAATATGCTTCAAAACATGTTTAGCATTAGCTCTATGAGCTTTACAAATGAGCAATGGATATTTAAGCATACGTGCTTTCAATAATTCAAGTGCAATTGTTTTTAGCCATTGATTTATGCCTCACCTTTTAATGATTGGCCACATTGGGCTCTTTTCTCACATTTAATCTTTGACATCTTTCAAGAGATTGGGGTTTAACTAACCTTTAGTCATGTTTTCATTTATCACCAACACTTAGAGTCACGTAAGATTATTAATCATTTAAACTAACAAGATTCTTAAGTATGAAGGTGAATGGTTGGCGTGTACTTAGTATATGAATTTTTCAAAGTTAGACACTATCTAAGCACGCGATGATAGAGACTTTGGCTGATTTATGCCACAAAGTCCTCTAACCTCTAATATGACTCATAGCAAGACATATTTCAACTTTGATTTAAATATGGAATTATTATAAAACAAACCAAAATGTGAATTGCCATGATCAATAATAAAGAAAAATAAACAAAAGAAAATCTTTTTGCTTTTTTTTTTTTCAATGTTTTTGCATTTTTCAATTAAACACATGCAAAGAAAAATGTGAATAAATATGCAATAAACAAAGGAAAGACAAAATAGGCAATTAACATAAATCTTAAAAAAAATGTCAAACTAGACATCAAAATTCTTTTTGGGGTTTTTTAATTTCTTTTGTTTTTGGGTTTTCATATAAGAAAACAAATCAAAAGTAAGCAAGGAAAATTATATACAATAGACTTAGACTCTATTGCATGATATTTCACTAATGCTCCTAGACCCAAGTTCCTCAAACACTCACCCAAGTGCACAAACACTCACTCAAGTGCACAAACACCTATGGATTTTCTATGACTCTCAAATCTAGGTGCATCCAAGGGTTTTGTGAAAAGACCAGCAAGTTGATCTCGAGTTTGGATATATTCTAATGAGATCACTTTGTTCTCTACAAGCTCACGAATCAAGTGGTGACAGATTTGTACTTGCACTTGAGTGTTGAACGGGATTTTTTGAATTGTTTATGGCATTAGAATTATCAAAAAACATTTGCTTTAACCAAAGTGATTGCATGCAACAACTTCGTACTGGTTTTTTAAGTCTAAAACCAATAATTTTTTTTTCCTCCTGAATACTAAAGGGTGTTGCTTAAGAGGGATCCAATGATGGCTCGGTCCTATGTTTTCAAACACACAAATGGTTTAGAAAAACTTTTCTTTGAAAAACACCTGGGAGCTATTCTCGGATCTAATACCGATTCCATTTTAACACTAAATTTCCTAAGTCTATTAAACAAAGGGATCATCTTAGGTCTCTAGATCATTACCTTGTCCTAAGCAAGAAAGTGCATATAGAGTGTTTTTGATATAGCTTTGAGGCATGATTTCCTTCCTTCAAGTAATGCTTTTAGATCTTCATCGTTATAGCATCATGACCCTTGAATAGGTTGAGATTTACAAAAGATTTCACGAAATTAGCCAATTACAAAATATGATCTAACACTTGGGCTAAGGGTCAAGGTGATAATTTTCTTCCATATCCCCCTCCATGGTCCACACACATTCAGACAAACTTTTAGATCAATTGTAATCTCTCTCAAGTATTCATTCTCAATCTAACCTTGAGCTATAGTCACCTAGCCTTGTAATAAATCCCTAGCAACTTTCACAAACATCTACATTATATTGACGTTACATATAATCTTGAATCCACATTATTTAATCAAAGTACAAATACATTTCTCGTAATATACTAGAATTTAAAGATAGACTACCAAGGATTCCCATAATCTTTCTCGATTCAATACAACCAGATTTCTTGTAATATAATCAAACCAAAAACAAGACTCCCAATGATTCAACTAATGTCCATCGAAATGAAAATGATATACTAGTTACTAGGTTAAACTTAGTCTTTTCTCCTAAAATTCACTTAAAAGTTTCTTCACTCATGTTAAAACCTATTTGCATAGTTATTGATATTAATTCCTTTGATTACATCCTTCCAATCATCACAACTAACCGTAAATATATCTTTTTCGAAAGTTATAATCTTCAACGCTCATACCAACAATCCTCAACTCTAACATATTAGGATCTATCTTAATAATAGATTAATATATACAAGAAAAAGAACTCTATATTCCCATAACGCCACTCTAGTAACATTAAAAGATCCCACACAATAATAAAAGTTCACACCAGTATTGAGTATCATCCTTGTTCCAATAATTGTCCACTCTATTTGTTCTTGAGCTTTTGAACATCTATATTCTTTAGTCCAATAATATTGAGGGTCAAAGGTAACTACTAAAATTTAATTAAGCTTCCTAAATTTCTTTTGCATTTGACTCTATATTATTATCCATACCTGGACCTCAATTTTTAATAAACATTGATGAGTACAAGTCAACTATCAACCCCATACTCAACCAAGAGATTTTCGATTGGTATTAACTTTAGCGAGTTTAAAGTGTTGTGAACTAAGCCCATAGCGGAATGAGATTGCTTAATCACATTATCCTCAATATGTCTTTCACTTATGGCTTTTCTAACAATTCAAGCAACCCAAATGCACCAAAGTTGTGCTACCATCTTACTTTTAATTCTACCCCGAGCATCACTAGCCACTCGCCATAATATTTTCAAACCAATACTGATATGCTTAAGTACACGGTTATAGAATGACCTTTAATTTGCCTAGAAAGCATAACTGCAATTTTCTACCCTTTTTCCTAAAACTAACACTAATTCTTGGTTATTTCATCATACTCCTCCAATTGATCTTATTTTAACCTTGTACGATCTCATAGTATTGTGGTCACCCTAGGTAAAAACAAAACCATCCCATGGTTTCCATTGTAAAACAAAATCTACAATCATTCCTCAATTCCCTTAACTTCCAAAAATTTAAGTGATCACTAAAGGTTAGACACAATATTGAGAATCGATATAACATCAAACTATAATAACATTCGATCTTGTGATCCATCAAAGCACTTTGATCTGTTCTCATACCCTTTCATCATAAATGCACCAATACTCTCAATGATATACTAAAACTTATGCCTCATAAAAAGAAAACTTTCTTTGGCTCCATTTACATCTCATGACCTTCTTCAATATTGGCAAACCCATTTCCCTAAAGATTCATGCCTAACAACCTCTGACTAACTAAAAACAAAATACGATCCATTTCTTCAAATAGTTCACAACGGCATGGTAGACAACGTAGCATATCCATCCCAAATATCACATCAATTCTTCTAAGCTAGCTACAATTTACGAGTCCAAATAAATAGGCAATCCTAACTAACAAAGCATCAAGTCACACTTATCTTATAAGCAACACAGTTCCTGGAAGTGTCTAGCCTAAGATTCTAATCCGGATTTGAGCTGGGTAGGACCACAGGGGTGACAAAGCTCTCCCTACCGAACGCAGTTGCGTTCCCAAGACTTGAACTCGAGACCTTGGTTAAGTTAGAAAAGTCCCTCACCAACTGATCTAATGCTCGGTGGTAAAAATAAATATCTCACCCTAACTAGAAAGCATTCATAAATATTATTCCATCATCAAACAATTAAAACTAAAGTGAGTAAACCAATCCTTCAGCCTCAAAAGTTGGATGCACATCTTTATTCACTTCACAATCTAACTCCACATGCTCACCTAGGTTGTATCCTCTTCGGTACCAAAATCTTAAAAATGTAAGGAAGGGGTGAGCAAAACTATCCCAGTAGAGAAACTTTCTTAAACCTAAACAAGGTTTACAAATTTGTATAAAAATAGGTAGGTTTCAATTTGCACAAAATAAGTATGTAACATCTGAATTAAAACATGTGGTATTTAATAATGATCTCAAGTTTCGATATAAAAGTAGAAAATCCATGAAAGAGTGGAACCAATTCTCAAAACAAAAGATCATAATAAGTAAATCTAATGTATGTAGGTAGATTAGCATGAAATCATAAACAGAATATATGTGTCTTACACACATGCACACAATCATTCAGTCAATTCTCGCAAGGATACACCATTTTAGGAAACACTTATACCGACACATTGATATTTAACGAAATTTTTTCAGAAATAGTCTACTAACCTACAACCTCAATTAGTGCGAATTTTTGGACCCTCGCAAGAAACCAAGCAACTCCACTACGAGTGATAGAGAACCTTCATACCCCTCGATATTGGTTCGAGTGTAATCCACGTTCATTACACCCACTCATACAAGAGATAATATCCATACTTTTCCATAAAACTCACATATACCCCAAATCTTATTTCCATAATTCTCAAAATAAAAGAACTTCAAGAAAACATGCAAGAGATTGCTAAGAAACATTATCAATTTAACCATATTCAAGATCCAGCGTTTTTGAATCAAGAACATACATTTGGATGTAAATCATATAATTTTTCCAAGAAACGAGTTATGTAATCGAAAAGAATGCAAAATCATTGTAGATCTATCATATATATATTAGTATCAGAATAAAAAGATATATATTCTTAATCTTTGCCTCAATGAATAAGAATGAGAAAGAAACTCTACTTTGATTCCAAAGAAAATTGATCCTAGAGTGATTTGTGTGGTTTTCCATTTGTAGATCTCCTCAAGATCTATAGCCTGATCTACTTCGTTTTCTACTCTTCTTTTCGAGATTCTCCTAGACTCCTTAGGGTTGAAAAATATGTATAGAAACCCTAAAACGTGTTCCTATGGTATTTATAGGGTCAAGAACGCAAAAAATACTCAAAATTGCTTGGGGCTGACCTCAGAGGCGCTTCTGGATGCATGTTTTTGCCAAATTAAGTGATGCTCATGACTTTTGGCCCCAGACTTTTAGCTTGATTTTGACCTAGTTAGAGGTGATTTACGAAATTTTCATGAAATACACTTTTGTAGTTCTTGAAGTTTATTTTTCAATGCTACAAGAATCAGCTAATCAGACATTAGAGTAAAAAGTTATGACCAAAATACTAAGATAGTGTTAAATTCCTTGAACCAGTTCAATTGGATATTAGAGTAAAAAGTTATGGCCAAAATACTAAGGTAGCATCAATTCATTTTTACCCAAATTCTCTCTAAAATGAGTTTTTACCCTGGAATGCCTTCGAACTTCTAATACATCTCATATCATCTATTCTAAGGTTTTTTGACATTTAGATTCAATCATAGCATTATTTTGACCTAAAAACATTTAGAAATTTACCAATCCAATCTTCTCCAGCTTAAACGCTCCCGAAACTAAATATAACACAAAAAGTCAATACACACGAAACTCAAACTCTATGACCAATCTTTCAACAACGATTTAAAGTTTTAATCAATATTTTAATTATTTTAAAAGAGCTCTTAAAAATTATAGTACCCATATTTATTTTTTTTATGGGGTTTCACAGGTATGCTGCCATATGACACTGAATAAGGATTGTGTACCAAGATTTCAGGCACTGAGAAATATTGGTATTCACTTCTAAATCAATAGTTACAAAAGTGGGGTGCTGAAGTTAAGCATGACTTCAATGAAGATTAGTTGTAAGATCAATCACCCAAGTGGAATTATACCAATAGGGTTCTTTGTGACAAAGTCCATCGTTATGTACTCCCATTTCCACTTAGGTATAAGGAGAGGTTGTAACTGTCCTGCTGGTCTCTAGTGCTCAACTTTTACTTGTTTACACACTCAACACTGTGAAACAAACTCTGCAATCCCTCTCTTCATATTATTCCACCAGAAGGTTTCCTTTGAGTCTTAGTACTTCTTTGCACCTCTTGGATGTACTGTATACCCTGTAATACGAGCTTCTCTAAGAATCATCCTCTACAACTCCATATCATCATGCACACACAATTTGTTACCANCTTCTTTTCGAGATTCTCCTAGACTCCTTAGGGTTGAAAAATATGTATAGAAACCCTAAAACGTGTTCCTATGGTATTTATAGGGTCAAGAACGCAAAAAATACTCAAAATTGCTTGGGGCTGACCTCAGAGGCGCTTCTGGATGCATGTTTTTGCCAAATTAAGTGATGCTCATGACTTTTGGCCCCAGACTTTTAGCTTGATTTTGACCTAGTTAGAGGTGATTTACGAAATTTTCATGAAATACACTTTTGTAGTTCTTGAAGTTTATTTTTCAATGCTACAAGAATCAGCTAATCAGACATTAGAGTAAAAAGTTATGACCAAAATACTAAGATAGTGTTAAATTCCTTGAACCAGTTCAATTGGATATTAGAGTAAAAAGTTATGGCCAAAATACTAAGGTAGCATCAATTCATTTTTACCCAAATTCTCTCTAAAATGAGTTTTTACCCTGGAATGCCTTCGAACTTCTAATACATCTCATATCATCTATTCTAAGGTTTTTTGACATTTAGATTCAATCATAGCATTATTTTGACCTAAAAACATTTAGAAATTTACCAATCCAATCTTCTCCAGCTTAAACGCTCCCGAAACTAAATATAACACAAAAAGTCAATACACACGAAACTCAAACTCTATGACCAATCTTTCAACAACGATTTAAAGTTTTAATCAATATTTTAATTATTTTAAAAGAGCTCTTAAAAATTATAGTACCCATATTTATTTTTTTTATGGGGTTTCACAGGTATGCTGCCATATGACACTGAATAAGGATTGTGTACCAAGATTTCAGGCACTGAGAAATATTGGTATTCACTTCTAAATCAATAGTTACAAAAGTGGGGTGCTGAAGTTAAGCATGACTTCAATGAAGATTAGTTGTAAGATCAATCACCCAAGTGGAATTATACCAATAGGGTTCTTTGTGACAAAGTCCATCGTTATGTACTCCCATTTCCACTTAGGTATAAGGAGAGGTTGTAACTGTCCTGCTGGTCTCTAGTGCTCAACTTTTACTTGTTTACACACTCAACACTGTGAAACAAACTCTGCAATCCCTCTCTTCATATTATTCCACCAGAAGGTTTCCTTTGAGTCTTAGTACTTCTTTGCACCTCTTGGATGTACTGTATACCCTGTAATACGAGCTTCTCTAAGAATCATCCTCTACAACTCCATATCATCATGCACACACAATTTGTTACCAAATCGCAAAAATCCATCTACATAGAACTCGCAGCAAAGGCTTCATATATAGGATGGATCTTTGTGATTTTTATGTAGATGGATCTTTGCTATTTCTATGTAATTTGGGCATGCCCTTAAAATCAAATGACTTATCTGCATGGTTCCCCCTAAATCTAGCACACCAAATAGTCCTCCTCTTTTGATATCCACTATCAATTTGCAGTGTCCAATCCTTCTTGGCCTGATTTCCTAAAATTTGGTTATTGACTTGCCCTATCACTCTTCCTTCGACTGTCATCACGATCTTTTTGAGTGTCGTTCAAGGCCCTCTCAAGTCTCAACCAATAGAGCCTTGCTCACTGTCTCCCCATAATTATGGAGCTTGAATGGCTACATCCCTTGTTTGATTTGGGGGCTCAGGCCCTCCTCAAACATTTGAACCTGGCTCGCTTCATCTTGAATCCAAGAGGTTGCAAACATGGCTAGTTTTGCGAATTTGACCTCATACTGTGCCATTGTCATACGTCCTTGCCCCATTTTAATGAATTCCCTCTCTTTCCGTAGCCAAACATTTTTAGGAAAATACTTTTCGTCAAAAGCATTTTTGAACATATCCCAGGTGTATGACCTCGAATTATTTCCATGTCTACATTTCTCTATGAGCCAACAATCATATGCACTTCCTTGAAGCTTATAGGAAATGTAATTTACCTTCTCGGTGTCAGTACACCCTAAACCCTCAAATGTCTTTTCCATTTCGTGTTGTCATTCCTTTGCCTCTAATGGATTGGTAGTCCCCTTGAAGCCTGATGAATTTTACTTGTTTAACTTAGTGATTCTGCCGCTATGGCTCTTCTAAACCCTAACATCATCATTCCTTTGAGGTGGGGTATTTCTAGTCCTCTATCTCGGAGGTACTGCAGTGTTAGTATCAATTGCAATGTTACCCAATCTTCTTTTATGTGGTTATGTCTTGACTAATAAAAATTTCCATTAGCATTAAAATTATGAACATACCCTCGAGTATCACAAAATAATAGTAATAAAATTAACAAAATAACTTTCATAAACCCTAACAAATGTCTTGATACATATAGGGTCTATCTTGCTAACACTTACGTCATTTTTTGATCAAAACATATTCCTTTGATACCAATAAACTCGTCACACACTAAGTATGCAGGTTAAAAGCATGACAACCACCGCACACCCACAGAACTAAGTCCTATGGGCATGCTAGGCCTCAATCTGCATATTTACCACAATTCTCAAAACCAATTCAACGATAATCAAATAACAGGACTAGCCAAGCATAACTAAATCCCCAAATGCAAATTTTGCAAAATTCAAACAAACCAAATCTCAAACTACATCCTAACGTTAAACTGATAAAGCATGACATAGTCTCTCCAAGACAATGCTAATTAAATAAAATAAATCTTCCCAATCTTTGCTCACATATGTCCCCAATTATTGCCAATTTTTATTTATTCAAAATCTAAAAAAGAGGAGATAGAGTTTGGGTAAGCTTGATAGTCCGTAAGTGGTGGTTTACTGGTACCAACTTGGTCAAGGCATGTGTATCAAAACAATTGTTCAAAACCTTCACAAATCATTCACTAAATGATCTTTAAATCTCATAATCATTTCTCAGTTCAATAGTAGCAAACAACATATAATTTCACAAAACAAGTCAGCACTTAGTTTTCCTCAATGGCTATTGACACATTCTCGTCGGTGACTAGGCTTGTATTTGTCACATGTATCTTTCCTATTGACTGCCAGGTCCAAATGTCACATTAAATCAAGTCCGAAGTCAAACTAGATCTTCACCAATATATCTACTTTATTGGCTACTAAGTCCACTCGTCACATTAACCTGTGTTACATCGGGTCGGATCATAGAAAAATTCCTTATTGATCATGGAGCTAGGCTATTTTGATATAGACAACGTCCACACGCACACAAACAAAGTCACCCCTTGGGATGAGTTCAATCATAGCCAAAATGAGAGTTAAACCAAATTACCTTTTCACCAACACTTTCCACAATTCGTTCATAAATCATATGCAATACATCAGAAATAGAATTTACAAGTTTATTTAAAAGAGTTACAACATTGCATATACCAATTCACATGCTTAGTTCAAATTTTAAAAGTTACTTGATATAATAAAACACGGTGCAACGATATCAAAATTATGATTTCAACCAAAACTATGCACCATACATTTAAGCAAAAAAATAGAGGTTCAAAGTATTAGCTGAGTTGATACGACGACTCGCCCCCTACCGAACTGATAACGAGATGCCAAATCAACGGGTCTTATTCGAATTGGCCTTGAATTGGATACAATTTCCTATTGAATTGCCCCTATTTTTTTATTTTATTTGTTTTTTTTATTTTGTTCAATTATCACACCTAAGATGGGCGTCAATTTATCACCGAGAAAATATGCTCTTGACTTGTTAGAATAAACTGGACTCCTATGGATGCTAATTAAAAATTGATGGTTGGTAACACGGAGTCATTTGGAGATTTTGGGATATGCCATCACCGACTTTGGAAGTAAATAACCTCACTATTCCTTGCCATGATAATTCATACAGGGCTAGCATAGTGAGTCACTTATGCGATCCTTGACTACCACATTGAAATGCTGTTATTCGAAGATCAGTCAAATAGGTATCCAAATTCTATTTCCTTTCCATGTTAATAAAAAAGAGCATCTACATTCTACATACTTGGGGACTAATAGTTTCTAGTATACTTGGGACAGGGTAATAACGGGAAAGTTATTGGATTTTGTTATTACAAAAGATGATAGCACAGTTGTCCCTACCAAAATTAAATCCATCTCAAAAAATGTGAGCATTAACTTGTAATTCCCCTGCCCCCTCTCTTCCATCCCTTGAAATTTTGAAAATCTCAATCTGTGCAGGAAGTGACGATAAAAGAATTCAGCTATTGGATTTTTTCCACTGCCCTGTTGCAATATGTTTCCTTGTAATGTAAATTATAGAAGGATGCTTTTCCTTATACGCAATGAATATATGTTATATGAGGAGTTGAGGACTAGCTATTGCTTGTGCCTAAAGGCACTGTATCCTAAAAACTAACATCGTTTTTACACTTGTTGTCTACCAAAACTTGACAAATATGACAAGTATCTTCTTAATATAAGAACCAAGATGACTATAATAGAATTCACAAAAACACAATTATTTTGTGACTAAATTACAAATGAATCAAAGCAATATAAATATTTTGGAAGTCTAATTTTTAGGAGGAAATCTTTGCCAAATCTTCAACGGTTACAAATAGGCTTTCTTCATTTATTCCAAAAAATTTGCACGAAGTAAAGAGAGAATTTGAATATCCTTTTCTTATCTGCCAAGATTTTAGCCCCTAAAATTTCTCCTTGCATCATGTAGCAACCGGAGCATTTGGAGGAGTCTAATCAAGGAATGTAATGGGCAGGAAAGTAAAATTTTATAAGAGAATTTTAACAATCGGACCAAAGTGAGACAAATTTGGATAAATTTGGAATGCGAAAAGCTCAACATAAGTTTGTCATAGATAAATCTGGAACGTGAAAAGCTCAACATAACTTTATGTCTTTGGAGATCCAAAATGTCTTGTCCCTTATTGTATAGATTTTTTAAGTTGTTCCATTTTTGCCATTGAATAATTGTTTGGAGCCTTTCCCGGAGGTAGAAAAGGGAGTTTTGGTATTACATTTAGATTCTTGTTCAATAGCTCAAGTGGTATTAACCTAGATCACAGAGTGGGAGCGAAAATACAAAAGCGGCAATATTCAAAAAAATTTGAGAGCAGGAATGTCTTGAGAACTTCATGTTATATGCATACAGACATAGATTCACCTATAAAGGTTAATAAAAATATATAAAAATTAAATTTCATGCACAACTATGTAACAAACTATTTAATTTTTAAATATATATTGATTATAAGGTCCTAAAGTGGAAGCTTTCATGTCCTTATTGGCACCATGGTGCATCTGTATGATTTATCCAAAAAAAAAGAGAAAAGTGGTAAAAGGGGAATTGCATTGCTAGGTTGGGTTCCTTTGTTTTGTTGTAGAAAACATTTTTCGCTTGAAAAATCTGAAGAAAGGGTTCCAGCATTTACATTTTCTAAATTTGCTTTCATGTGTTTTCACTTAGCAACGAGTGTTTACCCATTAAATCTTTTTTGATCTCATACTTGATAGTGAAGTCATTAGGTCAAATCTAAAGTTTCCAAGTCTTGATTGTCAGAAGTATGGAAGGGCATACAAAATTTAAACTAAATTTTGACATGTTCTTACCCCCATTTGTATTGTCTTGTGTTTTCATCATGCTTGTATTGCTTCACTGATTAAGTCTTATTCTCATCAAGTATGTTGGGATTTTGGTTTTGGTAGAAATCTTTATTATTAGGTAACTTTGGAATTGTACTATCTCCTTTCTTGGCGTAATAATACAACTTTTAACCTTGTTTTGTTGGATAAAAAAGTTGGGTCATTGACTCTACATGGTCGTTCACTTGCAAGTCATTTTTTTAATCCTTGATTGGTGATTCTTCTCCCCAAATTTTTCTTTTTTTAAGCTATGGAAGGCTAAGGTGCCTTTGAAAGTACAAGTTTTTGCTTGGGTGGTGGTTCTTGGCAGGATTAATACTCATGATTTGCTACAAAGAAGAAGACCTACTACATGCCTTTCCCTCATTTGTGTGTGATCATAGTTGTTAGTATCGTACGATACGTTACGATACAGGCCTAAAACGATACGGATCGTAGTTATGTATCGTTTTTGCGTCGTATCGTCCGATACATGATACGTTTTTACGATACGCACGATATGTGCAATTTTTTTTTTCTTTTTGTTTTTAGAAACAACGTCGTTTTGTGCCAAGAATTTAATTTTTTTAATTCTTATAACCACTGAAACGACGTCGTTTCAGTGGCTAGGGTTACAAAAAAAAATAAAATCCCTAATTTCTCTTCTTCATCGTTCACTCATCGCTGGTCAGAGGTCTTTGGGTCTTCGATTGTGGGTTCTTCAGCCTCCGTTGACTGTGGGTTCTTTAGCCTCCTTCAACTGTGGGTTCTTCGACTTCGACTGGGTTCTTCGACTTCGACTTCGACTGTAGGTTCCATCGAAGCTGCCATCTTCCTTCTCCAGGTACTCCATCAAAGCTCTCTTCTTCTTCTTCTTCTTCCCAGTCTCCATTGAAACCTGTGGTCCTGTGGAGTAAGAAATGATGTTAATTTATTTACAAAGCCAAATATATATATATTTTTTTTGTATAAAAATTTCTGAATCTTGATTAATTTTAATTTTGTGAAATAGTGGCATCACCTTTATCCAATTTTCATATAGAAATGACTAAAAAACTTGCTAATGATCCCACATAGGAACATTGTGACAAAGTAGAAGGATCAAGGTTGAAATTAAAATGCATTCATTGTGCAAATGTTTATTGGGGAGGCATTTCAAGAATGAAAAATCATTTGGCAGGTAATCGCAAAGATGTAGCATTGCCCTGAGGAAGTAACTGAATTTTTTAAGCAATTGTTGGATGATAGGGCTTTAAGCAAAGATATTAGTCTTGTGGATTCGAAAAGTAGTGGCAGTGTGGTTGTGAACTTTGCATTATAATAGTAGTGGATTATGTTGATGACTTGAATAGTTGGTTGAGTATTAATGAAATGCTATGTTTTTATGAGTGTATGATTTTTTTTCAAAGGTATATATAATTTATTATTATTTATTTAAAATTGCACCGTATCTTATGATACACGATACGATACAATATTTGTATCTTACGATACGCCTTCCGATACGCGATTTGATAACTATGTGCGTGATGTGTAGGGATGATTGTGAGAATATGGATCACTTATTTTTTGCATTGCTGAATTACATTGTCATTATGGAATAAGGTGGCTAGATACTCGTGTGGTTTCAAGATCAATTTCATCTATGTTTTGTGTGGATTATAATGGTTTTGGTAGAAAGAGTAAAGGAATTACTCTTTGGGAATGTGCAGTATTTGTTACTATGTGCCTAATTGCATTGTCATTATGGAATAAACTGTTTGAGGTGGCCGGGCACTCTTGGGTGGTTCCAAGATCAATTTCATCTATTTTTTGTTAGATTATAATGACTTTGGTAGAAGAGTAAAAGAGTCGCTCTTTGGGAATGTGCAATGTTAGCTATTATGTGGGTGATTTGGATGGAAAGAAACACAAGAATTTTTTAGAATAAATGTGAGGTCTCTAAGGAGTTTGGAAATAGACCCCCTTTGGCATCTTGGCAAGCTGGACTGCTGTTTGCAACTGTTAGAATGACCGTAATTTTTTGGTTTTCTCTCTTTATGTACTGCTATGTTGTTCTGCATTGGGGTTAGACTACTTGCCTCACCTTTGCTGTCCTTTTGTACTACATCCTTTTATTAGTAACAACAATAGTTTTGTTTCCTATTAAAAAGAAGAGATTCTATTGTGTCTATCATAGCCATGCACAATACTTCTCTAATCCACCAATTTGGGAGTCTCAGATTTTGATTAGTATTGTTCCTGCAGGAATCTGTTCAGTTTTTGCTTTTGCTTTTAAGACTTCTAATGAGCCAGCTATTCTGATTGTTCAAAGATGAATTGATTTACCAATGTGATAGCTGCAATTAGAAGTCTTTTGCTATTGTTTTGACTTTTTCTTTTCCTGCAATTGCAGATGTTGAAGAAGATTAGAATTTCGGTGGCATGGATCAAAGCATGTGTAGTCTTGGGATTATTTCTTGGAAAGTGTGGCTTCGGTAACAGCTTTCACTATGCGTAGTAGACACTTGTTTGCTTGTTATTTTATAAGGATGTATGAATTTTTCTGCTTCATGTTCGATTTTGCTGCGCAAAGCACTGAGATGCACTCATTGTGACATGGCTGATCTGCTATATAATAATGGGGACTTTTCAAAGTAATTTTCATGGCTTCAAACTCACTTCCAACTGATGTCACATGTTTATGTGTATTCTTTTTTTTTTGGGTCACCAGCAAATGACCTTGATTAATAAGGAAAAGTGTTACATGCGGGTTTGTGTATGGTCTTTATTTCTTTCACAAATTTCGCCTAGATGGTGCGGGCAACTCATGTATTATCAAGGGTTAAAGAAGTGTATATTGTCTATTAACTAATGCTCATCTGAGCTTAGTTCTCCGATTTGTTATTTTGGGACTCCATTAGCTGATAATCGGTAGCTCTATTATTGGATAAGCATATGAGGGAAATACTTTAATGCCGTTGTTAATGACATTTCCCCATTCAGCAAGACAAAGTCTAGGAGTGAAAATACATGCTCTTATATTCTTGGATGTGATATGTGTTGGACAGTGAGATCAGTTGGTCCTCATTATGGATGTCACATAGAGTACACAATTGGCCGCTGAACAAGTGGCAATTGTGTAGCTTCTAATCCCCAAAACAAAAAAGGCAAATGTGCAGTATAGTACAATTGAAGATGTGATTGCTGTGAAGCGTACCATAATTTCTAAGCCTGAGGAAGTAGTTTGAATAACTTCCTTGGTTACTTGCAATTTTTTGTTTATTAATTATAGATGTTACATTGAGGTTTGAATGGCTAAGTTTATACTTGATTAATTAATCATTTACCTCGTACAGCCAACAAATATATGAATATCTGTTGTGCGTTTCTAAAGATCAGCTTTGGGGTAGAATTCAATCGTATTTTCCAGACTACTTTGTGGCATTTATTGAAGCTCAAATCAGTGCTTTAAAACATGGTTTGCCGAACCAAATTTTTAGTCAACCCGCCGCACCAATGTTTTAGTCATCATGTCTCTTTATATTATGCATATTTTTGCTTTGACTATGGATAGTTAAGTTTTTAATTGGCTAATCCAAGAGAGATTTCCTCTTAGGTATGTTAAATCAACTCTCTGCCATTCTTTCTCGTAGTATAAAGTGTTTTGTTTGACTAGGTTGAGTGCGGATGTGGTTGTGAGATTTTGATACACCGTAGACTTGTCACGGGGTATGCTTAAGCCTACATCTCCACATTAGTCCCTCACTTCCTACGAATCAATCAAGCACCAAGAAATCATTTGTAGAATGTTTTGAGTTGATTTGACATTCCCATTAGAATGATCTCTTCGGATTAGGGAACCTTGTTTCCTTGCAATTTTACCAAAAACTCCACTCACCAAAGCACAAACTCATAAGATTTTACATTTTTTATTTCTTTACAAATCACCTTCACCACAATTTGACCAACCTTCATTGAGGAGATGACATTTGAATACTCAATTCCAAGTAAAACACAATATTGCAAGTCTCTCTACGCTTGGGGAGCACTTTTGCACACACACACACACACACATTTTCATTCACACACATTTTTTCCATTTCTAGCATTGAACCTGAGAGAGAGTGACACTCACCTACTCATATAAGCCATATACACAACCGGAATCATGTTTGGAGATTATGGTGAATCGAAAGTCAAGCAGAGGTATGTTTCTCCTTTGTACATATTTGTGTATATTTTTTTTCTATTGTAAGTAGTGTCTTTGTATGTGGGGACGTGATAATCAAAATACACAAGTGAGACGGGGGACCAAATATGAACATTGAGAATGACCCACCCAAGGATGCCAGAGACAATTTTGGGGATGAGGGTGCTAACAATATGAGGGGTGGGGGAATGCAAAACCTTTGAGTGCCAATCCCTAGAATGCAATTCCCCCTTTGAGAAATGAAGGAAATAATATCCCAATTGATCCTCCAGCAAGGTGAATGAGGGATTTTCTCTGACCTACTCGATGCACTTTCCCCTCATGTGTACTTCTACTCGTGCAAGCACATGACTTCCTTGTCAAACCTAACATGTTGCAATTACTTCCTCAATTCCATGGAGTGGAATTAGAAAATCCTTACCTACACATTAAGGAATTGGAGGAAATAGTTAGAAGATTGATTACAAATCATGCTATTGAAGACCTGACACACATGAAATTATTTCCCTTCTCCCACAAGGACAAAGCTAAAACTTGGTTGAACTCGTTGAAACCCTGCTTGATAAGCTTTTGGGCACAAATGCTTTTTGAATTTTTAAACAAATTTTTTCTGGTGCCCAAGTCCATTCCTCTTAAGAAACAAATTCAAAACTTTTTGAAAAAAATCAAATGAGTAGTTCTATCAATGTTGGGATAGATACAAGGACTTGTTACACTCCATTCCACATCATGGATTTGAGCCATGACAATTGATGAGTTACTTGTATGAAGGAATTACACTGGGCCATTGACAATTCATTGACATAATGTGCAATGGAGAGTTTCTAAGTAAGGATCCCGATGAGGACCTTGAGTACTTTAACACATTAGCGAAAAATGTCCAATCTTGAGACATCACGAATCTCACCGATGTGCCATGGTCCTCTCCGGGTAGTTAATCAAGTGGAAGGGGGATGTATAACTTGCATGACCAAGAAGGCTTGCTTGCTAGAATAACCAAATTGTCCCACAAGGTGGAGAGTCTAGAGGTGAATAGGAGGCATGAAGTGTCAAATATCACAAAGGCCGAGGAGTCTTGCTCTATATTTGAGAGTGTTGAGCATTCTATTTTGAAGTGCCCAAACATTCTAGCACTCAAAGAGGTATATTATGAGCAAGTGAATGCTTTCAACCAAATTAGGCAATCATTCTCTCCACACTCCAACACATAAAATTCAGGATGGAGCAACCACCCGAACTTTAGTTTGAAGAATGAAAATCCTATCTACTATGGTCATGGTCCCTTATCTAGCTCCCAATACCTAAGGTCCAATCCACAAGAGTTTTCACAAAATCCACCTCAACAAGGTTTTGGTCAACAAGGANACTCCATTCCACATCATGGATTTGAGCCATGACAATTGATGAGTTACTTGTATGAAGGAATTACACTGGGCCATTGACAATTCATTGACATAATGTGCAATGGAGAGTTTCTAAGTAAGGATCCCGATGAGGACCTTGAGTACTTTAACACATTAGCGAAAAATGTCCAATCTTGAGACATCACGAATCTCACCGATGTGCCATGGTCCTCTCCGGGTAGTTAATCAAGTGGAAGGGGGATGTATAACTTGCATGACCAAGAAGGCTTGCTTGCTAGAATAACCAAATTGTCCCACAAGGTGGAGAGTCTAGAGGTGAATAGGAGGCATGAAGTGTCAAATATCACAAAGGCCGAGGAGTCTTGCTCTATATTTGAGAGTGTTGAGCATTCTATTTTGAAGTGCCCAAACATTCTAGCACTCAAAGAGGTATATTATGAGCAAGTGAATGCTTTCAACCAAATTAGGCAATCATTCTCTCCACACTCCAACACATAAAATTCAGGATGGAGCAACCACCCGAACTTTAGTTTGAAGAATGAAAATCCTATCTACTATGGTCATGGTCCCTTATCTAGCTCCCAATACCTAAGGTCCAATCCACAAGAGTTTTCACAAAATCCACCTCAACAAGGTTTTGGTCAACAAGGACCACTCAACTTTCGGAGGATGTTGTGCATCAATTCATGAAAGCCAAACCACAATAAACAATCAAACCACGATCGCTTTTAATGACATCCAGACTCAAATCACTAAGTTGAACAATTAGGGTCATCCTAACAAGAGAAAGGAAAATTTTTAGCTCAACCCCAAGAGAACCCAAGGGGTCAACATGTGATTGAATCATTCGAGGCTATCAAAGAGAGTTGTAAGAACTCAAGGCCATCACCACACTTAGGAGTGATAAGGAAATAGATAAAACCATTTTACCTAAAGTCTCACCCAAAGCTACATTGGAAAATGAAAAAGAGACTAAGGGTAGCTCAGAGGAGGGTGAAACACTTGTAAAGCAAAAGATTGTTGACGTGAATGTGCATGATTGTCCTATCCCGACCCCTTTTCCCCAACATTTGAAGTCACCGGCTAAAGTTGCTAACTATTATGATATTATTGAAATGTTTAAGCAGGTGAAGATAAAAATTTCTCTCTTTGATGCCATAAAGCAAATACCTTATTGTGCAAAGATATTGAAAGATTTGTAAACCGTGAAGAAGAAGTTGAATGTATACAAGAAAGCATTCCTCACCGGGAAAGTGAGCTCCATGTTGAGGACCAACACCCCACTCAAGTTCAAGGATCCTGGCTGCCCTACCATTGCCATAACCATTGGGAATTGCTGTGTGGAGCAAACGTTACTAGACTTGGGAGAAGTGTCAACTCCTACCCTTTTTGGTGTATCAACAATTACAACTCTAGGAGTTGAAGTCAACCCAATCACTCTTCAATTAGCGGATCAAAGTGTGAGAACACCAAGGGGATTAGTTGAGGATATTTTAGTCCAAGTAGACAAATTTTATTTTTCTGTTGACTTTATTGTACTTAAAACTCACCCCGTTGCTAACCCTAGTTCATAGATTCTTGTCATTTTAGGTAGGCCTTTCCTTGCTACTTTTAATGCTATGATAAATTGCAAGAATGGTCTAACGAAGCTCACATTTGGGAACAAGATGATGGATCTCAATGTGTTCAATCTTTGCAAGCAAACAGGAGATGATGAAGAAGTTCATGAGGTCAATCGGATTAACACTTTGGTGGATGAACACATGGAGTTGCTTTGCAATTCCAAGTTGGAGGAGGAAGAGTTTATTGAAGATGAGGAGTTGGAGAGTGTTCAAGGGGTGGGAAATTGGACCCCAACATTTGAAAAACTTTCACCACAAGAGAAGAAGATCCTTCCATTAATTGTGCAAACACCTATCTTTGAGTTGGAGCCATTGCCATCTACACTCAAATATGCATTTTTGGGGGAGCACAAGACATTTTCGGTGGTGATAAGCTCTTCTTTAGAGCCAAGACATTTTCGGTGGTGATAAGCTCTTCTTTAAAGCCAAGACAAGAAGAGAAGTTGTTGCAAGTCTTAAGGAGGGATAAAGGAGCCATCGGTTGGACTATAGCCGACATAAAAGGAATTAGCCCCCTCATTTGTACTCGCAAAATCTATTTAGAAGAAGAATCCAAGCCATCCAGTCAACCACAACGAAGACTAAATCCTATCATAAAGGATGTTGAGAGATAAAGTGCTCAAGCTACTTGACGTGGGCGTTATTTTTGCAATTGTCGACAGTAAATGGTTTACTCCCACCCAAGTAGTACCAAAGAATTCAGGTGTCACTGTAGTAGCAAATGAGGAGAATGAGTTGATTCCAACAAGGGTGGTCACCGGTTGGAGAGTTTGCATCGATTATCGGAAGCTCAATTCATGCACTCAAAAGGATTACTTTCCTTTGCCATTCCTCAACCAAGTGTTGGAGAGGGTAGCCAGACATCTTTTCTATTGCTTCTTGGATGGCTACTCCAGCTACAATCAGATAGAGATTACCTTGGAGGATCAAGAGAAGACCACATTCACGTGCCCTTTTGGTACTTATGCCTATCGCTGCATGCCATTTGGTTTGTGCAATGCCCCAGGAAACTTTCAAAGATGTATAATGGGGATATTTAGCGATATGATGGAGAAGATTGTGGAGGTTTTCATGGATGACTTTTCAGTGTTTGGAGACTCGTTTGGAGGATGCTTGGAAAATTTGGAGAGAGTTCTAGAGAGCTGTGAAGAGAAGTATGTGGTGCAAAATTGGGAAAAGTGCTACTTCATAGTAACACAAGGGATTGTGCTTGGACACATTGTGTCCGCCAAGGGGATTGAAGTGGATGCTTGAAGTTATTCGTCGTATGCCCTAATCTTTGAACGTCATCCCATGATATGTTTGTCTTATACGGATAGGTGAGTGTTACTCTCCCTTGAAATGATTGATTAACCCTAATTAAGGCATAATTTAATTAAGTTAATATGTCAATTGTGTTAATTAAATAAAATTAAATTAGTTAAAATAAGTCAAATTAGGGTTAGTGTGTGAATTAAGAATAATACATTAATTGTTGTTCTTTTCAGGGTTTTGTGTATCAAAGGTACAAACTACTGGAGAGCCAATTATTAAAGCTACAAACTATAGAGTGCCAATTATTAAAGCTATAAACTATAGGGTGTCAATTATCAAAAGCNGGAGCCAATTGCGTCAAAGGTACAAACTACTGGAGAGCCAATTATTAAAGCTACAAACTATAGAGTGCCAATTATTAAAGCTATAAACTATAGGGTGTCAATTATCAAAAGCTCAAAACAAAGGGAGATCAAAGTGTAATTCAAGCCCTCCCTTTTTGCCTATAAATACCATCTCTTAGGTCTTGTAAAGATCATCTTTTTTTCTTGTATTATCTTTCTTGTAAAGAGCATATTTTGATAGTGAAAAACCCTGCAAAAGTCATTATTACTTTCTTGTATCATCTTTATTGTAAAAGAGCATCTTTTGGTAGTGGAAAACCCTCCAAAAGTCATTATGACTTTCTTGTATCATTGTTTTCTTGACAAGAACACCTTTTGGTAGTGGATACCCTCCAAAAGTTATTATTGCTTTCTTTTAATTTATTGCTTTCATTTATTTCCATTGTCTTGAGCTTCCTTCTTCCCTTAGAGGAGTGAAAATCTTCCACTTTTCTAGACCTTTATTAAAGCCGTGAAGGGTGGAACGTGATTCACTCATTCTTTGTCGAAGATTGACTCCGTGTGTAATATGTTTTACCTTGCAACTTCTCTACTTGGAGGGATGAACATCACTCACTTTTCTAACTTTACCAAAGCCATGAAGAGTGAGTAGTTTCTCATCCAATCTTTAGTAAGAGGTGATGGATATGTATAATTATCCGAAAGTTATAATTGTGTATTTCGTTTATGCTTAGCTCCAATCTTCATTTCTTCACAATGTCTTCTCATTACATTGTTGTCTTTACCTTAAGCATGAGTAGCTAAGCCTTTAAGTTGGCTAATCCAAGGGAGACCTCCTCTTGGGTATGCCATTTCAACTAATTTTTCTTTCTCCTCTCAGAGTACAATGGTTCGGTTTGACTGGGTAGAGGGTGGATGGGATTGTGAGTCTTTGATATCCCGTAGACTTGTCATGGGTTATGCTTGGATCCTCACTTCCATCTCATCTCTAGCTTTCCACGAATCAATCGCACATCTATGCTCTATTGGATTCAAGTTGACTTGGTAATTTGTAACACCCCGCATTTTCTTTTATATATGTATATAGATATATAGTAAATAATTGTGGTAAAAATGTGAATATGTGTAGTAATGTGTGTTTGACTTTGATTGATTGAAAAAGTAGAGATTTAAAATGTTAGTGAAAATAATAGTTGAAATTTGATTTTAACAAGTGAAAATATGAAATTTTAGGTCCTAGAACTTATATTAAATAGGTTTGGTGTAGAAATATGTGTTGGAGAGGTTTGAGATGAATTTGGTTGGCTTAGGAATGGATTGGAAATGGAAAAGGGATAAAACAGGACGCGAACAGTGTACGTGAACAGTGCACTGATTGCAACTTCAAACGCGATTTCGACCTTGATCCAGTCAATATATCTCAAAACTCAAAACATGAAAGTTGTAGATCTCTTTCTTAGCATTCCATAGCATCTTGAAGTATCTCAATCGGAGCTCGGATGGGAGAGTTATGCCCAGATAATGAAGTGAGTCAAAACAGCCCAATTAGCTTAAACAGTGTACTGGCTGCAACTTCAAACCCGATTTAGACCTTGATGCAGTCAATATATCTCAAAACTCAAAACATGAAAGTTTTAGAGATATTTCTTATCATTCCATAGCATCTTGAATCATCTCAATCGAAGCTCGGATGAGAGAGTTATGCCCAGATAACGAAGCGATGTCAAAACAGTCCAATTAGTTTCGTTTTGCATTTAACGTCTCCATTTGCATCTTAAATCAAAATATAAGAATAATGAGTACATTTAGGCTTCAAATAAGTATAAAAGACTTTAAGAAGCACCGTTTATCACCTTTTATTTGCAAATAACGCAAAATTTCATTAATAGCCGGTTCGGATGAGTAAAATAGAAACTTTAGTGTTTCGGGTGTACGTTGACTTTGATTTTGAGATAAATCATAAAAATAAATTTTTTTAGGTTAAAATAACATTAAAAAAGAATCCGGAACGTCGAAAAACCTTAAGATAGTCATATGGATCAAATTGAATATTCTTAGTGGTAAAACCGTAATTTTAGAGAAAACCAAAACAGGCCGTGAACACTGAATTTCGGGGCTGAGGTATTTTAAACCCCATTTTCATCCCATTTGCCCTCATTTCTTTCACTCCACTCTCACCCCACACCTCTTGGAACCCTAAAGAGCATTAGAGAGGAAGAAAGGAAGTGAAAAACAAGAGATTTAAGGGTAGATTCCAGATCAAAGCTCAAGTTCTTCCTACAAACTAAAGATTCAAAGTAGGGGTTTTCTCTCATTCACTTACATTGAGGCTAGGGTATTTATATATATATGTTTTGACTATCAATGATATATATATATATGCTATGAAATCATCATCTCTTAGGCTTTTTTGCAAGGATTACATGTTTTGAACAAAGTAGGGTTTAATACCCATGAAATCTCCTTTCTAGTTTTAAAACCCTAATTTTTGGAGAGTGATGTATTTCCTTCCTAAATGCTTTCTTTATTATGGATTTCGAAATCTTAGTACTTTGTGTTGGGTAGAAAAATAATGTTATTGTGATCTCATGTATTTTTTTAGTTGGTTGTGGAATTGTTACATGATATATTTTAGAAATTTTGGATAGATGCTTGTAAATTGAGATAAATGTTGGAATTGTATGCTTGGTTGGGTTGTTTGTGATGCACATGAGTGAGAGGTTCCTTGTAAGGATGCTCACCCCTTCCCAAGAGGTTTCCGGTAATGATGCTTGAGAAACAATGTAGTGATTGGTGAGAGGTTCCATGTATGAATGCTCATCCATTCTCAAGAGATTCCCGATAAAGATGCTTGAGAATCAAAGGTGACCTAAAGGGGGGTGGAGGTTACCACAAAGTATGCCTCCTACCGAAAGAATTGTTGAGAATTAGTTATGACAATTAATGGTTATTATTTGTATATGGTGCTCGTTTATTCATTTAAGTAATATTTTTAAATAAACTTGAGATCCTTTTTAAATGTCACTGCTTTATTTCAAATTATGTATCTATGTTATGTTAAAATGGAGACCGACCATTTTAAATGCTTTTCTAAACCTTGTATGGGTTTGGGAGAATTTTTTTACAGAACTTCGTACTCACCCCNGCATAGAGCGACCTCCTTTCCTTTTGTACTAGACTAGGACATTCTTTTGGAACATTGTGTAGTCTAGCTTCTTTTGTTTATTCCGCTGCGCTTTTTTAATTAATTTTTGAGATGTAATAGCCATGACTTGGGCTTATTCTTTTGGATAATGTTGTAAATATTCGTGGATGACAAATGAAGTCTTGTTTCTTAAGGGATTATATTAGTGCTCTCATGATATGAATGATTTTAGAATGTAATGCCGTCCAGGGTGTGTTTTGGGGTGTTACATAATCCCATTGGAGTGAACCCTTTGGATTAGCCAAGATTTTTTCCATTCCAATTTCTTTAAGACAAAATCACAAACCAAACTTCAACAACAAAGATTTTACACTTTGTTTTTCACTAGAATCACCTTCAAAATGATTCACCTCCTTCCCTAAGGAGACGACCTTGGAATACGATTTCAAGTAAAACACGACAAGCAAAAGTCTCTCTACGCTTGGGGAGCATGTTTTTTCACACACACACACATTTGACATTTCATTCATCCACCATTCCGTTGCCTTTTCTTTTGACATTATTCCAAGGGAGAGTGACACTCCCCTTCACACACCATACATACATTAAGGGATGATGTCTGGAGGTTAGGATATTACAACGGAAATGACCAAGCATTTTTGGTGCTGTTGCCGAGGAAGGCAAAGTGTTGAATCGAGAAGGTGATTTTCAGACAACGGAGGTAAGTCCCGTGATCTTCATCATGGGCTGAGGTACGTTGATTTGTGTACATATTCTTGTTTGTGTTTAATTTCATTTGTAGATAGTTTGTTGCATGTGGGGACGAGACGAACAAAACCGATTGGTTAGACAACCCTTAGGCCCCAACTTGAATATTGACCAAGACCCACTCGAGGATGTGGGTGATAATTTTGATAATGTTAGTGCCAATCCAAACATTCAAAGGGATGGGGGAGTGCCCGAACCTAGAATACCTAATCCACGAATGCAATTTTCTCTTCCCGTAAATGAAGGGAATAACATCCAAATGGATCCTTCGGTGAGGTTTATGAGGGATTTCCTTCAACTAACCCGTAGCACTACACCCTCATGCATCCTCTTACTGGTCCAAGCTCAGCTCTTCCAAGTTAAGTCGGGGATGTTGCCACTACTTCCTACATTCCATGGAATTGAAAAGGACCCTACTTGCACATAAAGGAGTTTGAGGATATAGTTGCAACCTTCAATGCTAACTAGGCTATGGAGAAATTGAAATTTTTTCTTTTCTCCCTCAAAGACAAAGCCAAATCATGGTTGAATGCCTTGCAATCTTGACCCATTACCTCTTGGGCTCAAATGCTTTCTGAATTTTTGAATAAATTTTTTCCGATTCATAGAACCACTACTTTAAAAAAGGAAATTCAAAATTTTTCTGAGAAGCCCAATGAGCAATTCTATCAATGCTGGGATTGCTACAAGGAGTTGCTACAATCCATACCACATCATGAATTTGAATCGTGGCAACTGGTATGTTTCTTCAATGAAAGAATCACACCAACCCATAGACAATTCATTGACATGATGTGTAATGGCGAGTTCTTGAACAAAGATCCCGATGAGGCCCTTGACTACTTTAGTTCATTGGCCTAAAATGCACAATCTTGGGACATTAGGGATCCAATGATGTACCTAGGACGTCCTCGGGTAGTAGTCTACCACAAGAGGGGGATATATGACTTGAGAGACCACGAAGACTTGCTTTCATAAATTACTAAATTGTCAAGGAAAGTTGAGAGCCTTGAAGTCAATAAGAGACACGAGGTGTCTAATGTGTCATGGACCGAGGAGGCTTGCTCAATTTGTGAGAGTGTGGAGCATTCCATATTGGAGTGCCCCAAAATTTCGGCACTTAAGGAAGTATATCACGAGCAAGTCAATGCCTTTAACCAAACGAGGCAATCATTTTCTCCACATTCGAATACTTACAATCCAGGTTGGAGCAATCACCCTAATTTTAGTTGGAGAAAAGAGAACCCCATTCCTCATGGTTCAAATGCATACACACCTCCCGTGCCTCCTAAGCAAGGTCTATACCAAAATCAATTCCAAGAAGAAGGGTAAGCGTCTAGCTCCCAATATCCCTGGACTAATCCGCAAGGGTATTCGTCAAACCCACCACCACAGAATTTTTTACCAAGTCCACCTCCACAAAGCTTTTCTCATCAAGGACCATCCAATCATCCCACCTACCAATCTCCCCATAAGAGGAACTTGGAGGGTGTGCTCTATAATTTCATCCAAAGCCAAACCATCTTTAACAACAACATTTTGGCTCAATTCACAAAAATTACCAATGTCATAGGGTTATCACAACAAGAGAAGGGGAAATTCCCCGCTCAACCCCAAGAGAACCCTAAGGGCCAACATGTGATTGAGTTGTCTAAGCCCACCAAAGAGAGTTGTGAGCAACTCAAGGTGGTCACCACTCTTCGGAGTGGCAAACAAATCAAAAAGATCATTGTGCCAAAGGTCTCACCCAAAACCACATTGCCAAATGAAGAAGAGACCAAATGTGACATTGAGGGGGGGGGGGTAAGGTGAGTGATCAGGTAGGTGAGCAAGAAAAATTGATTGATAATAGTGTGCTTATTTCCCCCATGCCTCCTCCCTTTCTTGGTCGTTTGAAGCCACCCATCAAGGTGACTAATTATTCTGATATAATTGAAATGTTCAAGTAGATAAAAATCAACATTTCACTCCTTGATGCCATTAAGCAAATTCTCTCTTGTGCAAAGATCTTGAAGGATTTGTGCACAGTGAAAAGAAAACTCAATGTCCACAAGAAGGCATTTCTCACCGATCAAGTGAGCTCAATCTTAAAGACTAACACCCCACCAAAGTTTAAAGGCCCTAGCTGTCCTACCATTGCCATCACAGTAGGAAATTGTTGGGTGGAGCAAGCATTGCTTGACTTGGGGGCTAGTGTCTATCTCCTACCTTACTTGGTGTACAATCAACACCAAATTGAAGAGTTGAAGCCAACCTTAATCACTCTTTAGTTGGCTGATCGAAGCATTCAAACATCGAAGGGAGTGGTTGAGGATGTTTTGGTTCAAATAGATAACTTTTATTTTCCTGTTGATTTCATTATGCTTGAAACTCACCCTGTTGCTAACCACCTTTGCTCCCAAATCCCTATTATACTTGGTAGACCTTTTCTTGCTACATCTAATGCTATTATTAATTGCAAGAATGGTCTCATAAAGCTTACTTTTGGGAGCATGACTATGGATTTCAATGTGTTCAATTTGAACAAACAATTGGGTGATGATGAGGAGGTACATAAGGTTAACCGGATTGATACTTTGGTAGAGGAACACTTGGAGTTAATGAGCACTTTCAAGTTGGAAGAGGAGGGATTTGTTGATATGGAGGAGATTGATGGGCCAAAGGAATTGGAAAGTGTGAAAGAGGTAGAGAGATGGACTCCTACATTTGAGAAGCTCCTAATATATGACAAGAAGATTTTTTCGTCAAATGAGAAGAAGCCTGTTTTGGAATTGAAGCCACTGCCAACCCATTTGAAGTATGCATANGGAGATGGACTCCTACATTTGAGAATCTCCTAATATATGACAAGAAGATTTTTTCGTCAAATGAGAAGAAGCCTGTTTTGGAANAGGTAGAGAGATGGACTCCTACATTTGAGAAGCTCCTAATATATGACAAGAAGATTTTTTCGTCAAATGAGAAGAAGCCTGTTTTGGAATTGAAGCCACTGCCAACCCATTTGAAGTATGCATAGCTCGGAGAGGACGAGACTTTTCCTGTAGTGATTAGCTCAACCTTGGAGATCAAACAAGAAGAAGACCTATTGGAAGTGTTAAGAAAACACAAGGGGGCTATTGGCTGGACAATTGCCAACATAAAAGGAATAAGTCCCTCATTTGCACACACCGCATTTATCTTGAGGAGGACGTCAAACCATCCTGACAACCACAAAGAAGGTTGAACCCCATCATGAAGGAGGTGGTGTGGGATGAAGTGTTAAAACTATTTGACATGGACATCATTTTTTTGATTGTCGATAGTAAGTGGGTTAGCCCCACGCAAGTAGTACCTAAGAAGTCGGGGGTGACGGTGGTTGCAAATGAGGATAATGAGCTTTATTCTAACACAGGTAATCATTGGATGGAGAGTGTGCATCAATTACCGCAAGCTCAACTTATGCACAAGGAAAGACCACTTCCCAGTGCCATTCCTTGACTAAGTGTTAGAACGAGTAGCGGAGCATCTATTCTATTACTTCTTAGATGGATATTTCGGTTGCAATCAAATTGAGATTGCATTGGAAGACCAAGAGAAGACCACCTTCACTTGTCCCTACAGTACCTTTGCTTACCGTTGCATGCCTTTTGGGCTATGTAACGCCCTTGGAACCTTTCAACGTTGCATGATGGGGATATTTAGTGATATAGTGGAGAAGATTGTTGAGGTGTTTATGGATAACTTCTCGGTCTTTGGGGATTCCTTCAGTGGCAGCATAGAAAATTTGGAGAAAGTGTTGGAGAGGTGTGAAGAGAAAAGTTTAGTATTGAATTGGGAGAAGTGTCACTTTATGGTGACACAAGGGATTGTTATTGGGCACATTGTTTCGGTGAAGGGAATAGAAGTGGACAAATCAAAGGTGGAGGCCATCTCCAACCTTCCTACACCAAGAGTCGTCAAGGATATCAGGTCATTTTTGGGCCATGCAGGTTTTTACCGTCGATTCATAAAAAGTTTTAGCGCATTGGCCCGACCTTTGACCACTTTATTATTTAAAGATATCCCATTTGTGTGGTCGGATGATTGTAAGACATCTTTTACAAAACTCAAAAGTATGCTTGTCATATCTCCGATTATGCGACCACCCAAGTGGGATTTACCTTTTGAGCTTATGTGTGGCGTGAGTGATTACGCTGTCGGTGCAGTGCTCGGTCAAAAGGAGGATAATAGGCCTTATGTAATATAATATGCTAGCAAAATGCTCAATGAGACTTAAATGAATTACACTACCACAGAAAAGAAGCTACTAGTGGTAGTATTTGCATTAGACAAATTTCGT
Source organism: Ilex paraguariensis (assembly GCA_963454935.2). Lineage (NCBI taxonomy): Eukaryota > Viridiplantae > Streptophyta > Magnoliopsida > Aquifoliales > Aquifoliaceae > Ilex > Ilex paraguariensis. The sequence continues at coordinate 239,993 of CAUOFW020001169.1, forward strand.
TCTTACATCATTGTTCACCGATAGTGGTTTACACTGATCACTCTACTTTAAAGTATCTGTTGTCTAAGTAGGATGCCAAACCAAGACTTATCAGGTGGATCCTCCTACTCCAAGAGTTCAATCTTATCATTAAAGACAAGAAGGGAGTGGAGAACATGGTGGCGGACCATTTTTCCCGACTGGTAGTGCAAGAGACTGATGAGAACATTCCTATCCCTGATTCCTTCCCCGATGAGCATTTGTTTTCAATTCATTCTGTCTGTCCTTGGTATGCTGATATATGTAATTATCATACAATAGAACAAATACTACCACATTGGAACCCAGAGGATCGAAGGAGATTTATGGCAGATGTGAAGTACTTTTACTTTGACAACTCGTACCTGTTCAAGTACTACCCTAACCAAATCATGAGGAGATGCGTGCCAAAAAATGAACAACAGGAAATCCTTTCATTCTGCCATTCACAAGCATGCGGTGGTCACTTCTTAGAAAAGAAAACTTCGGCAAAAATTTTTCAATCAGATTTTTACTGGCCCTCACTTAACAAAGACTATGTTTCATTTTGTAAAGAATGTGATAGATGCCAGCGTTTGGGTAGTGTGACCCGAAGGAACATGATGCCCTCTCCCCTCTACTCGTTATAGAAATATTTGATTGTTGGGGCATCGACTTTATAGGTCCCTTTCCTATGTCGTTTGGCTATCTATACATCCTACTGGCAGTGGACTATGTATCCAAGTGGGAGGAAGCGATCCCAACCAAGACCACTGACCACTGGGTCGTGGTCAAGCTTCTGAAGGAGAACATTTTTTCGAGGTTTGGGATGTGCCGTGCAATGATAAATGATGGTGGATCACATTTTTGCAATAGATCATTCACATCTTTAATGTTCAAATATGACATCACTCATAAAGTATCCACTGCATACCAACCATAAACCAATGGCCAAGTCGAGTTCGCCAATAGGGAGATCAAAAATATTTAAGAGAAAATGGTGAACCCTAATAGGGAAGGTTGGTCAAATAGATTGACTGATGCCCTATGGGCTTACCGCACCGCCTACAAGACTATTTTAGGCATGTCTTCCTATTAGCTCATCTACGGAAACGCTCGCCATTTGTCGGTCAAAATGGAACACAAAGCCTATTGGGCTATTAAGACTTTGAACTTCAATCTAAGAATGGCCGAAGAGCAAAGAAAGTTAGAGCTAAATGAGTTGGAAGAGATTAGAAAAGATGCGTATGAAAGCTCCAAAATTTCAAAGGAGCGAACTAAAATCTTTTATGACAAATCCATTGTGAGGAAGTCATTTGAGCCCGGGCAAAAAGTGCTTTTATACAACTCTCGGCTCTCCATTTTCCAAGGCAAACTCCGATCCCATTGGGATGACTCCTATCTTGTCAAGGTGGCCTACCCCAACGGAGCTGTGGATGTCCAAAATCCTGAAAATGGCCAGACAGTCAAGGTTAATGGCCAAAGACTTAAGCCATTTTTCGGGGGCTTTGAAGAACAAGTGGTGGAAGAGAATTTAATGGATCTAGTATACCCGAAATTTGTGGAGGAATAACTAGTTTTTTCTGCTTTTCAATGTATAGGCTTTTATTTACTTACTTTATTTTTATTCCATGTTAATTATGTTCTTTTGTCGTATAGTTTTGTTCTTCTTAGTCGCAGATATTGGTGTTTTTGTCAAAGCTCAAGTGCAAGGTGTTTACTAACCTACTAATCTTTTTACTGTCTGTCATTGAATATCATACCTTTTTGTTTCATTGAGGACAATGCATGAATCAAGTGGGGGGGGGGGGTGAGGTTGCACTATTTGAATCTTACACCAAAGTTTGTGGGAATATTTCGCGCGGATATTCGCGCCTGGCGACACTCAAACGGATCGAGTACCAAAAAAAAAAAAACCGACCCACTGGGATGCCTTTATAAGGCCTCCAATTTTTTTTCCTTTCCCCCCCATCCACCGGTGTTGATCCTCCCCCTTCTTCTTTTCTTCTTCTTTGTCATTCTCTATGTTCTTTGTAAAAACAACCCACCCCTTGCAAATCCAGGACCTTATACGTTGACGACCCAGCCATTTGTTTAATAATTTGCCTTATATGTTTGTATTTATACATGGGTGCTCTTCTTCTGCTCGCACTTAGGGTGAGGAATTTTTAGCCTAGCCTAGATCTCCCTTGAGTTGATTAATTGTTGTGTTTTGTTTGTAGGTTTCAACAGCTGAACAAATCTCTACCCTACAACCTCATTTTTAAACTCCAAACACTGGTAAATTTGAAACATTGGGGACAATGTTCAGTTTAGGTTGGGGGTGTGATCTACAGTTCTAGTTTGTTCTAATTTCGGTTCCAGTTTGTTATAGTTTCGTATTTAAAAAAAAAATAAAAATTTTTGTTTATTTTTATTCTGGATTGTGTATTGTTACAATATTTTTGCTTATATTTCATGATTATATCGAATGTAGCTTCAATTGTCTTTGTGACTGGCAGACGTTAAAGAACCAGATAGGGTGTTTTCAGTTTAGCAAGTATGGATAGTAAACATTTTTGGTTCAGTTTAGGCATTTTACGCACTTTTCCATCTGATGTGCATGCTGTGATAATGAGAAAGGCAAGAGTTGTGAGAAAAATTGAAATCCGAGAAGCACAAATAATACCATTGTGTGGCAGAAACACTTTTGCTAAACCTCATTGTGCCAAACAACTGGGTGATTGTAAACAATGTGGCAGGTGTTTTCACATGAAAAAAAACAATCAGTGTTCTGCACCAATTTTGGGTCGTGCAACCGATCGATTAAACTGGATAGTGAATGGGCAGAGTAAGGATTTTCCTGAGACGCCATCTTATACCCAGTCAAGGACTTACACGTTATGTGCGACAAGAAGTTGGAAGGGTCACTAATAATGACATAGACACAAGCGATGACTCGGATTAGATTTTGACTAATAATGAGAAAGCTGTGGAAAAACGTGTTTTGGGGATGAAGGTTAATGGTCCGAACTTTTTTTGTAAAAAGTGTAAATATTTTTTGGACGTACAAAGTCTTTTTGCTGAAATAAAGATGTGGGCCGAGTAAGGAATGTCCTAAAATGCCAACCCGTAGCATGGGTAGGGACTTGTCCTAAGATGCCATAGTTTTCCAAGTCCAATGTGTGCATTTAGTCTTCTTTTAATTTTCATAGATAAATGTGTATATAAATAACTTTGATTTTTATTTGAGTTCGAATGCCAAAAAAGAAAAAAGCCTCATTTCCTTGAAAAATGGTATTTTCTCTATGCTTAAATATCAAATGTACATTGGTATTTGTTATTCTTAAGGTACATAATGACCAAACTTGAAAATAGAATTGATATATAACCGATATTCTTTGAAAACCTGACATAACCAGTGGAGATAACGAAGAATACCATGGTAAGTTTTGAGCCTTGTGATGCTTTCTAGGGGACAATCAACATTTACTCAAGTAAGCTCTTTCACTTACAATTTTTGAATAATCTCATTAAACTTGCTTTGATTAATGCAACTAAAGTGATCTATTGACATATTCCACAGGGATCCTTTGCATGCGACACATACATGAGCACATACTTGAGAAAGGATTTTAGGCCATCTTTTGATTTGATTTTGAGCCTTAGACATTGCTTCTACAAAATTATACCCCTAATTAGCCATGTTTGAGCCTTTAATAAATGATTTCTTCTTCAATAAACCCATATGATAACCGAGCCACAGGAGAATATACTTGACATACCTTGCTATCTAATTTTCTTGCACCATCTCATAAATCAGTATGATACAGAAAAGCAAGAGAAATAGAAAAGATGATGATGGCTACTGTTCAATGAAAGAAAAGTCAATGGTAACAACCGAGAAAGAAAAGACACATAAAAATAGGGAATTGCCAAGAAAGTGAAAAATGAGAAAAATGAAAGAAAGAAATACCATTTCTAGGAAAAAAGATTGAAAAGCAAGAAAGAGGTATGCTACACTACATTAAAAAAGAGATAGTTTTTGAATACCATTGACGTCATTTCGTTAGCCACTGACCTCTGGCCACATTACAACCTATACAAAGCCCTAATTGATCTCAAGTATGCTGCATGTGTGTGTTGTCGACTGAAAACTAGGGTATGTTAAATAGTATTTCTTTAATTGCATTGATATTCTTCCATGAGATTATGCCAAGAACATGATTAGTCTACTTTCTTAAGACTTTCACTGCCTTTCTAACTGTGCATGTGATTTTTCGATTGACCATCCTTTGATTACATGCCCTTTGAGAGACAACTCACTATAATCGGAGGAAATTTTTGCTGAGAGATTTCTAAGAGGGGATTGTGAAATCAAAGCTACCCATGGAAGGTTGAAAAGAAGAGTTTTTGTTATATAATAACTCCTGTCACTAGAATGATTATTCTTACTACATAGGGAATTTTAAATACTAATGTAACAAGTGTTTATTTTTGCATATAGTATGTACCTATGACAGAGAAGTGATCTTAAAAAAAAAATTCAAAATTAAGGGATGAGGTGTCTCAACAATCATGTGCTAACTCATATACACATCTTTTTAACTAAAGTTTATAGGTAGCTTCACTAGAAACTTTCACGAGACAAAACTCGTCCACAAGGGATCACTTAGGGGTTTAACTGCTTGTTGCATATGCTAAATGCAATTGTGTTATCTGCGAAAGTAATTTTGTTTTGTTGTTATTTATTACTAGGGACTAGTAATGTTTTGGTTGGGGGGTGTGATTAACTCTAATTAAGGCATAATTTAATTAAGTTAATAGGTCAATTGTGTTAATTAAATAAAGTTAAACTAGTTAAAATAAATCAAATTAGGGTTAGTGTGTGAATCAGGAATAATGCATTGATTGTTATTCTTTTCAGAGTTTTGTGCATTAAAGCTACAAACTACTGGAGAATCTATTGCGTCAAAGCTACAAACTACTGAGGAGCCAATTATTAAAGCTACAAACTATAGGGTGCCATTTATTAAAGCTACAAACTATAGTGTGCCAATTATCAAAAGCTCAAAACAAAGGGGGGATCAAAGTGTAATTCAAGCCCTCCCTTTTTGCCTATAAATACTACCCCTTAGGTCTTGTAAAGATCATCTTTTTTTTTTTTTTTTTTTTGGTATCATCTTTCTTGTAAAGAGCATCTTTTGATAGTGAAAAATCCTCAAAAAGTCATTATTGTTTTCTTATATCATCTTTCTGGTAAAGAGTATCTTTTGGTAGTCGAAAACCCTCCAAAAGTCATTATGGCTTTTTTTATCATTGCTTTCTTGAAAAGAGCACTTTTTGGTAGTAGATAACCCTCCAAAAGTTATTATTTCTTTCTTTTATTGTATTATTGCTTTGCTTTAATTTATTACTTTCTTTTATTGTATTATTGCTTTCTTTTAATTTATTACTTTCATTTATTTCCATTGTCTTGAGCTTCCTTCTTCCCTTAGAGGAGTGAAACTCTTTCACTTTTCTAGAGCTTTACCAAAGCCGTGAAGGGTGGAACGTGATTCACTCATTCTTTATCGAAGATTGGTCCCGTGTGTAATATGTTTTACCTTGTAACTCCTCTACTTGGAGGGATGAGCATTACTCACTTTTATAGCTTTACCAAAGCCATGAAGAGCGAGTAGTTTCTCATCCAATCTTTAGTAAGAGGTGATGGATATGTATAATTATCCAGAAGTTATAATTGTGCATTTTGTTTATGTTTAGCTCAAATCTTCATTTCTTCACAATGTCTTCTCATTATATTGTTGTCTTTACCTTAAGCATGAGTAGCTAAGCCTTTAAGTTGGCTAATCCAAGGGAGACCTCCTCTTGGGTATGCCATTTCAACTCATTTTCTTTTCTCCTCTCAGAGTACGATGGTTCGGTTTGACTGGGTAGAGGGTGGACGGGATTGTGAGTCTTTGATATCCCATAGACCTGTCACGTGTTATGCTTGGATCCTTACTTTCATCTCGTCTCTAGCTTCCAACGAATCAATTGTACGTCTATGCTCTATTGGAGGATGGATTCAAGTTGACTTGGTAATCCCATTGGAGTGAACCCTTTGGATTAGCCAACATTTTTTCCATTCCAATTTCGTTACAGACAAAATCACAGACCAAACTTCAACAACAAAAGATTTTACACTCTATTTTCACCAGAATCACCTTCAAAATGATTCACCTCCTTCCCTAAGGAGATGACCATGGAATACGATTCCAAGTAAAACACAACAAGCAAAAGTCTCTCTGCACTTGAGGAGCATTTTTGTTCACACACACACACACATTTGACATTTCATTTATCCACCATTCTGTTGCCCTTTCTTTTGACATCATTCCAAGGGAGAGTAACACTCCCCTTCACACACACCATACATACATTGAGGGATGATGTCTAGAGGTTAGTATATTACAACGGAAACGGCCAAACAATGATGCAAGAAATGGGGTAAACGTGTGTGTATAATGAAATGTGTTTGTACAAAAGTGCTCTCCAAGTGTAGAGAGACTTTTGAGGGTCGTGTTTTACTTGGAATTAGTATTCCAAAGTCATCTCCTTAGGGAAGGAAGGAAATTATGTTGAAGGTGATTTAGTGAAAAATGAAAAGTGTAAAATCTTTTGGGTTTGAGTTTTGGTGAGTGAAGATTGGTTCTAGATATCTAATGGAAACATGTGTTGGCTAATCTGAAGAGGTCATTCCAATGGAAATGTCAAATCAACTCAAGACATTCGTCTAATGGTGCTTAGACATTCGATTGATTTGTAGGAAGCGAGGGAATAAAATGGAGGTGAGGATTCAAGCATACACCGTGACAAGTCTATGATGTATCAAGAACTCGCAACCATGTCCACACTCAACCTAGTCAAACTGAACCGTCGTGTACTACGAGGATGAATGAAAAAGAGTTGATTTAGCATACCCAAGAGGAATTCTCCCTTGGATTAGCCAACTTAAAACTTAGCTACTCATGTTTAATGCAAGAACATAAATGAAGTAAAGAGATGAAAAGTGGAACTTGGATTGATACAAGAAAACTTAAACTATGAGGAAATGTAATTAATACCCATTTTAAAATCTTGAAATGAAGAAAACTCAATACAACAATGGTAGAATCCAAAATGTGTAACTAAACTTGCAATGCATTTGTAATAAATGACATTAAAGGTAATAAATGAAGCTTATAATATTCTTACAAAAGATTAAAAGTGAAATGGATGAAGAAAATGCAAAAATCTAAGCTTTCTCTCTCTAAGACTATCTCTTCTTCCTTAAACTTTTCTCTCTACAATGGTCTACAATCGTCCATGGAGCTTGCAAATTCGTCCATGGAGGTCCCCCTAGGTGTGTTACAGACTTCCCATCCATAGAAGGTTAAAGTGATGGCATTGGGCAGGCTAGGACAACCTATCTAGCAACTCCTAGGGTTCCTTCTTCTCTCTCCCCCTCATTAATGCTTGAGCCTTCAAAGTCCAAGCCTAGGGTTAGGGAGGCATGTCTATGGTTAAGGGATGTCAGGGGACAAGTGAGAGATTCATAGGTGAAACCCCCACGTGGCAGAGATTGAGTTGCAAAATTTGGCATTGTTTAGCAAAACCTACCGGTAGGTCGATGGCAAAATCTACCAGTAGGTTTTACTCCAGTAGCCAAAACCTTCCAGTAGTTTTCCGGTAGAACCAACTCCAGTAGCCAAAACTTACCGGTAGTTTTCTGACAAACCTATCGGTAGGTTTTTACTTGTTTTGCTCAAATCTTAGTTCTTTCACCTCCCAAGTCATCGTCAATCCCCTCCTTCATCTCCATTGACTTTGAGCAGTACAATGGGGGCTTAACATGCACCATTTAAGCTCTTTTACCTGCGAACACACCAAAACTGCATTAATAGCTCAAAACATTGCAATTCCTCTCATTTTCACCACAAAAGCAAGTATAAAAGGGTGCAAATGTGCAAATGAAGTGCAATATTTTAGGCTAATCAGTGGACAAATCTAAAGTGGCAGCATTTTCCAACCTACCCACTCCAAAGGTCGTCAAAGATATCAGGTCATTTCTTGGCCATGCAGGTTTTTATGGTCAATTTATTAAGGATTTTAGTGCATTGGCAAGACCTTTGACCAATTTGATAGCAAATGATGTCCCTTTCGTGTGGTCGGATGATTGTGAGGCATATTTCAAAAAATTTAAAAGCATGCTTACTTCACCTCCAATCATGCGACCACCCAAGTGAGAATTACCATTTGAGCTCATGTGCGACGCGAGTGATTATGTGGTTGGCGTAGTGCTAGGTCAAAGGGAAGACAAAAGGTCATATGTAATATACTATGCTAGCAAAACTCCAAATAAAGCACAAATGAATTACACTACCACTAAAAAAGAGTTGCTAGCTGTAGTATTTGCATTGGATAAATTTAGGTCATACGTCATTGGTTCACCTGTTGTAGTCTACACTGATCACTCTGCTTTGAAGTATTTGTTGTCAGAGCAGGACGATAAACCTAGACTCATTAGGTGGATCCTCTTCTTTCAAGAATTCAACTTGATCATCAAAGGCAAGAAAGGAGTAGAGAATGTGGTGATGGATCATTTGTCATAGCTTGTCATCCAAGACACCGAATAGCACATCCCTTTCCTTGATTTCTTTCTCGATGAGCATTTATTTTCTATCCATTAAGTTTGTCTGTGGTATGCTAATATTTGCAATGTTCTTGCCACACGACAAATACCACCACATTGGAGCCTAGAAGATAAGAGAAGATTCATGGCGGATGTGAAGTACTTGTACTTCGACAACCCGTATCTGTTCAAATATTGCCCTGATCAAGTCATGACGAGGTGCGTACCAAAAAATGAACAAAGGGATGTCCTTTCCTTCTGCCATTTTGAGGTGAGTGGTGGACATTTCTGTTCCAAAAAAACTTCAGCTAAGATTTTACAAAGCAATTTTTATTGGCCTTCATTGATTAAAGATTGTGTTTTATTTTGCAAAGAATGTGATAGGTGACAAAGGTTGGGAAATGTAACCCATAAAAACATGATATCCCTCTCCCCCGTGCTAGTCACTGAGATCTTTGATTGTTGGGGCATCGATTTCATGAGTCCATTTCCTATGTCTCTTGGCTACCTTTATATCCTATTGGTAGTGGACTACGTGTCCAAGTGGGTAGCGTAGTCCTAACCCAGGCCAATGACCATCGAGTTGTGGTCAAGTTTTTAAAAGAAAATATTTTTTTAGGTTTGGGATACCTCGTGCAATGATAAGTGATGGTGGCTCTCATTTTTGCAATAGATCATTTGCTTCTTTGATGCATAAATATGGCGTAACACACAAAGTGTCCTTCGCTTATCACCGACAAACTAAGTTGGCCAATAGGGAGTTAAAGAACATACTAGAGAAAATGGTTTACCCAAATTGAAAGGATTGGTCACTTAGATTGACCGATGCCTTGTGGGCTTACCACACTGCCTATAAGACCATCCTAGGTATGTCTCCCTATCGGCTAATCTATGGTAAGGCTTGTCACTTGCTAGTAGAGATAGAAAACAAGGCATATTGGGCCATAAAAACCTTGAATTTCAATTTGAGAATAACTGGGGAACATAGGAAGTTGGATTTTAATGAAGTGGAAGAAATTCATAGAGATGCATACGAGACCTCTAAAATTCACAAAGAAAGGGCAAAGATTTTCCATGAAAAATTCATTTTGAGAAAGACAATTAAGCCTGACCAAAAAGTCTCTTGTATAATTCTCGCCTCTCCATTTTTCAAGGGAAACTCTGATCACGTTGGGATGACCCCTATATTGTCAAGGTGATCTACCCTAACGGAGCTGTGGACATAGAAAACCCTAAAGATGGTAAAACATTCAAGGTCAATGGCCAAATACTTAAACCATTTTTTGAGGGTTTTGAAATTCAAACTTTGCAAGAGGAGTTGGTGGATCCGGTCTATCCTGACCTTGTTGAGGCATAACTGTTCAATTAGATTTTAGTGTATAATTGTTTACTTACTTTTATCTATGCATAGTGTTCTTTCTCCACATTTGCAGATAGTGGTGTTTTTGTACAAGCTAATTGCAAGGTTTTCTCTTACCCTTCTTATCTTTTTAAGTCTAACATTGCATTCCATATCTTTTTGTTGCATTGAGGACTATGCATTGTTCAAGTTGGGGGGGGGGGGGGGAGGTGCACCAGTTGTATGATACACCAAAATTTTTGTTGATAATTTCGTTTTGTGGTGAAATGCACCATTCACATATTTTACCAATTTTTTTTTGTATAGAATAGTTGAAAGATATGTGAAAAATTTTAAAATTTTTTTGTGAAAAATATCTGAATGTTGAACCATACTCCCATATTCAAAGTGTTATGAGTTTAGTGATAGTTAGATCTTCGCTTTGAGCTTTGAATACATGAGCACATCATAGAAGTTTATCCTATGCTGGAGTATCACATATTTGTTTTCTATCAAACTAAACCACAGTGCACCTTGAATGTGTAATTTCAGCAATTTACGGATTGGATCCATATTTTAGAGCTTGACACGCATAGCAGAGATGAAATAAGTACCCATGTGAGCTTTAATGTCAATCCTTGTTGGAGGGAACATACATTTACTCTAAGGAACAATTTTTCAAATTCAAAATTTATTCAATAATCTCATTATTCTTGATATTGGTTAGGGTGCATGTGGATAGTTGTTTGGCTTTGTCTTGAAATGCCAACATGCATTCCCATCCTTATCTAGAGATGATTTTAGGCCATCTTTGAATTTCTTTGTGCCTTAGCCCTTTTCTTGTAAAAAAATTATCAGTAGTGCCGTGATTGAGCTTTAATTGAAAATTCATTTCCATGCCACATGATTGACCAATCTAGTGCAAAATGATTAAAATTATCACACCTTGGTTGTTCCAAGACTGACTGTGATTCATCATAGAGAAAAGAAAATGTGGTGAGGAAACCTAAAAAGGGATAAATGGAGCTGGATTCAAATCTGGAATGAAAAAGAAGAGAAACAAAATCAAAGAAAAAGGAGAATAAAAGGGGTTGAAAGAGAAAAAGAAATGAAAAGATAAGAAAAGAGAAGAAAAATGTTGAGGAAAGAAGAAGAAAAAGAAACAAAAAGAGAAGAGAAGGTGTAAAGTTGAAAATTCCACAAAAAAGAAATTTTGATAATAAAGGTCATGCCCTCGAAATAACCCTTTTTGTCTCCCTCTACCCTTCATTTCACTCAACCCTAGTATCACTCTAAGGTCTCATCACAACCCTTGAAAGCCCTAAATGATCTAGAGAAAGCATGATGAGAGCACATTTTAAATGAGAAGAAAAGTTGGTTTTGCTATCTAGTGCCCTAACATTCGGTTCATGAGATTATGTCAAGTTCGTTTCAATTGTTATGCAAGCACATTATTTTTGGATTATATGTGAGCAATTTGTGATTCACACTTTTTAGTGGTCTGAATTATATTATATTGTACACCCAAGTATAAGTGGTCAAATTGTAGTTTTCTTGGTTTTAAGTCCAAGTATCGATCCCACAAAGAGTTTAGTAATTTAGACTATAAAATAAAATAAAAAAAATTAAAAGTGTTGTTTGAAGCAGAATATTGTTGTATAGCTTGTGATGTGAGCTTAGCTTGACAACTAGTTTAACTTAAATAAAATGCATAAGTAAACAAGTAAATTGCGTAAACAAATAAAGTGCATAAGTAAATGTGTTAGCAACAAGAATATAAAAGATACCCTTTAGTTTAAGGGTCCCATATGCATTATATTGGTTAGATACTGGAAATGCTACCTCACAACAATTAACTCCCATGTTACTGGAAAGTCAACTGGCAGGTTTGATATATATAAACCATAACTGATTAACCCTAATTAAGGCATAATTTAATAGGTAAATTGTGTTAGTTGAATAAAGTTAAACTAGTCAAAATAAATCAAATTAGAATTAGTGTGTGAATAAAGGATAATGCATTAATTGTTGTTCTTTTCAGGATTTTGTGCGTCAAAGCTACAAACTACTGGGGAGCCAATTGCATTAAAGCTACAAACTACTGGGGTGCCAATTATCAAAGCTCAAAACAAAGGAGGATCAAAGAATTCAAGGCCACCTAACAAGATTTTCAAGTCCACCTAACAAGATTTACAGCCACCTAACAAAACTTTTCAAGTCCACCTAACAAGATTC
>CAUOFW020001169.1:252651-329332 GCA_963454935.2 Ilex paraguariensis
TGGGGACCACAAGAACCCCAAATACCCAATCCGAGAATGAATTTTCCCCCTCCCGTGAATGAGGGGAATAATTTTCAAATGGATCCCCCGGTGAGGTCAATGAGAGATTTCCTACAACCAACACGAAGCACCACACTATCATGCATCCTCCTTCTGGTCCAAGCTCATCTTTTCATAGTTAAGCCAAGGATGTTGCAACTAATTCCCACGTTCAACGGATTTAAAACTCAGAGCCCCTATTCACACATAAGGGATTTTGAGGAAATGGTTGCAACCTTCCTCTCCAATCATGGGATGGAAGAGATAGCTAGAATGAAATTGTTTCCCTTTTCCCTAAAAGACAAGGCAAAAACCTGGCTTATTTCCTTAAGTCCTCGAACCATCACATCGTGGAGCCAAATAATTTCTGAGTTATTGAACAAATTCTTTCCGGTGCATAAAACCACTGCCCTAAAAAAGAAAATTCAAAACTTTTCGAAAAAGCCCAATGAGCAATTCTATCAATGCTGGGAGAGGTACATGGAATTGCTACAATCCCTTCCACATCATGGCTTTGAACCATGGAAATTGGTGAGTTTCTTTTATAAAGGAATCACACCGGGCCATCGATAGTTCATTGACATGATGTGTAATGGGGAGTTTTTGAACAAAGACCCTGATGAGGCCTTAGATTACTTTGATACATTGACACAAAATGCACAATCATGGGACATTACAGATCCCACCGATGTACCAAGGTCTTCTCCTCAAAAGACTGGCCAAACTCAAGGGGGAGGGATTTATGATTTAAGAGACCGGGAAGACTTGTTTTCAAAAATTGCTAAATTGTCAAGGAAAGTTGAGAGTCTTGAAGTCAATAAGAGACACGAGGTGTCTAATGTGTCACGAACCGAGGAGGGTTGTTCAATTTGCGAATGTATGGAGCATTCCCTATCGGATTGCCCAAACATTCCGACCCTTAAAGAAGCGTACCATGAACAAGTCCATGCATTCAACCAAACGAGGCAATCATTTTCTCCCAATTCAAATACTTACAATCTGGGTTGGAGTAATCACCCAAATTTTAGTTGGAGAAATGAAAACCCCATTCCTCATGGTTCAAGTGCATATGCATCTCCCATGCCTCCCAAGCAAAACCAATACCATGGCCAAGGGCAAGCATCTAGCTCTCAATACCCCCAGACCAATCCACAAGGGTATTTGTCAAACCCACCACCACAGAATTTTTCACCAAATCCACCTCCACAAAGTTTTTCTCAAGGACCGTCCAATCCATCCACATACCAACCTCCTCACAAAAGGAATTTGGAGGATATGGTCCATTCCTTCATTCAAAGCCAAACCGCCATCAATAACCAAAATGCCACAGTCATCAATGATGTAAGAGCCCAACTCACAAAGTTGACAAACTCCATAGGGGCATCTCAACAAGAAAAGGGGAAGTTCCCCGCTCAACCACAAGAGAACGCTAGGGGTCAACACCTTGTTGAGTTATCGGAACCTTCGAAAGAGAGTTGCAAGTGACTCAAAGCTGTCACCACCCTCTGTAGTGGCAAAGAAATTGACAAAACCATTTTGCCAACGGTCTCACCCAAGACCACATTGCCAAAAGAAAAAGATCTCTTGGGTGACGCCGACAAGAGTGAGGTGCGTGAAGAGAAAGAAAGAGAGGTTGTTGAGAAAGGAAAATTAATTGATGATTGTGTGTTTATTCCTCCCTTGCCTGCCCCTTTCCCAAGTCGTTTGAAGCCACCTGTCAAGGTGGCTAATTATGCTGATATTTTGGAAATGTTTAAGCAGGTGAAGATTAACATTCCACTCCTCGACGCCATCAAGCAAATTCCATCATGTGCTAAGATTTTGAAGGACTTATGCACGGTGAAGAGAAAACTGAATGTCCACAAGAAAGCATTCCTCACCGAGCAAGTGAGCTCAATTTTGAGGACTAACACTCCTCCCAAATTCAAAGACCCCGGTTGTCCAACCATAGCCATCACCATTGGAAATTATCGAGTGGAGCAAGCACTCCTCGATTTGGGGGCAAGTGTGAATCTTCTTCCCTACTCGGTGTACCAACAGCTGCAGCTGGAGGAGTTGAAGCCCACCTCAATCACACTTCAATTGGCGGATCGTAGTATCCGTACACCAAGGGGAGTAGTTGAGGATGTCTTAGTTCAAATTGATAAATTTTACTTCCCTGTCGATTTCATTGTGCTTGATACACATCCTGTTGCAAACCTTAGCTCCCAAATTCCCATAATACTTGGAAGACCCTTCCTTGCTACATCTAATGCCGTGATAAATTGCAGGAACGGTCTAATGAAGTTGGCATTTGGGAATATGACAATGGAGCACAATGTATTCAACTTGGCAAAGCAACCGGGTGATGATGAGGAAGTAAGTGAGGTCAATAGAATCGACACTTTGGTTGAGGAGCACTTGGAGCTGGAGGGGATATTGAAATTTAAGGAAGAAGGAATTGTGGATCTTGAGAATTATGATGAGCAAGAGGAGGTAGAAGATTTGAAAGGGATGGAAAGGTGGATCCCTACATTCGAAGAGTTACCCCATCGAGAAAAGAAAATTTTTCCGTCGGATGAACAAAAGCCCAACTTGGAGTTAAAGCCCTTGCCCACCCATTTGAAGTACGCCTATCTTGGGGAAGGTGAAACATTTTTGGTGGTCATTAGCTCTACATTAAACATGGAACAAGAAAAAGAACTCTTGGAGGTGTTGAGAAAACATAAAGGAGCAATTGGGTGGACCATTACGGATATCAAGGGGATAAGCCCTCTCATTTGCACCCACCGCATATATCTTGAGGAGGATTCCAAACCTTCCCGACAACCACAAAGGCGGTTGAATCCCATCATGAAGGAGGTGGTAAGGGATGAGGTTCTGAAACTACTTGATGTGGGGATCATTTTTCCAATTGCCGATAGTAAGTGGGTTAGCCCCACGCAAGTAGTACCTAAGAAATCCAGAGTTACGGTGGTTGAGAATGATGAGAATGAGCTTATTCCTACAAGAGTAATCACCGGATGGAGGGTGTGCATTGATTACCGAAAGTTGAACGCTTGCACAAGAAAAGACCACTTCCCATTGCCATTCCTCGATCAAGTTCTAGAACGAGTAGTGGGGCATCTATTCTACTATTTTTTAGATGGATACTCCGGCTACAATCAGATTGAGATTGCTTTGGAGGATCAAGAGAAGACCACTTTCACATGCCCCTATGGTACCTTTGCCTACCGCCGCATGCCATTTGGACTGTGCAATGCTCCGGGGACTTTCCAACGCTGTATGATGGGAATTTTCAGTGACATGGTGGAAAAGATAGTGGAGGTCTTTATGGATGACTTTTTGGTGTTTGGGGATTCATTCGAGGGATGTTTGGCAAACTTGGAGAAAGTTCTAACAAGATGTGAGGAGAAGAATCTAGTCTTGAATTGGGAAAAGTGTCACTTTATGGTGACAGAAGGAATTGTGCTTGGCCATATAGTTTCGGCAAGGGGTATTGAAGTCGATAAATCCAAGGTGGAGGCCATCTCCAACCTCCCTACGCCAAGAGCCATCAAAGGCATCCGGTCATTTTTGGGCCATGCAGGTTTTTATCGTCGATTCATAAAGAATTTCAGTGCATTGGCCCGACCCTTGACCAACCTACTATCTAAGGAGGTCCCATTTGAGTGGTCAAATTATTGTGAGGCATCCTTTAAAAAAGTTAAAAGCATGCTAGTCACACCTCCGATCATGCGACTACCCAATTGGGATCTATCTTTTGGGCTCATGTGCGACGCAAGTGATTACGCGGTCGGCGCAGTGCTCGGTCAAANCCATTTGCATCTCTAATGTGCAAATATGGCGTCACTCACAAAGTATTCACTGCGTATCACCCACAAACAAATGGCCAAGCCGAGCTAGCCAATAGGGAGATAAAGAACATTCTAAAAAAAATGGTTAACCCAAACAGGAAGGATTGGNAGGCTCAGATGAATTACACTACCACCGAAAAAGAATTGCTAGCAGTAGTGTTTGCCTTAGATAAATTCCGTGCTTACATCATTGGTTCGCCTATTGTTGTCTTTACTGATCACTCTGCTTTAAAGTATTTGTTGTCTAAGCAAGATGCAAAACCGAGACTCATTAGGTGGATACTCCTCCTACAAGAATTCGACTTGACGATCAAGGACAAGAAAGGAGTTGAGAACATGGTGGCGGATCATTTATCCAGGCTTGTGGTGTAAGAGGCCGATGAGCACATTCCTATCCCTGATTTTTTTCCTGATGACCATTTGCTGTCAATTCACTCTGTATGTCCTTGGTATGCTGATATATGTAACTATCTTGCAACAGGATAGACACCACCGCAATGGAGCCCAGAAGATTGAANGCATTCCTCACCGAGCAAGTGAGCTCAATTTTGAGGATTAACACTCCTCCCAAATTCAAAGACCCCGGTTTTCCAACCATAGCCATCACCATTGGAAATTATCGAGTGGAGCATGCACTTCTCGATTTGGGGGCAAGTGTGAATCTTCTTCCCTACTCGGTGTACCAACAACTGCNTAGGAGCAATTGGGTGGACCATTGTAGATATCAAGGGGATAAGCCCTCTCATTTTCACCCACCGCATATATCTTGAGCAGGATTCCAAACCTTCCCGACAACCACAAAGGCGGTTGAATCCCATCATGAAGGAGGNACCCAAAATTCTTCAATCAGGTTTTTACTGGCCCGCTCTTATCAAAGATTGTGTTTCATTTTGTAAGGGATGCGACAAATGCCAACGGTTGCNAGATGAGCAAAAGCCCAACTTGGAGTTGAAGCCCTTGCCCACCCATTTGAAGTACGCCTATCTTGGGGAAGGTGAAACATTTCCGGTGGTCATTAGCTCTACATTAAATATGGAACAAGAAAAAGAACTCTTGGAGGTGTTGAGAAAACATAAAGGAGCAATTGNTGTCATTTGGTTATGTGTACATTCTCCTGGCAGTAGACTATGTATCCAAATTGGTGGAACCTATCCCGACCAAGACTAATGACCACCGAGTCGTAGTCAAGTTTCTCAAGGAGAACATCTTTTCAAGGTTTGGGATGCCTCGTTCAATAATAAGTGATGGTGGATCACATTTCTGTAATAGGCCATTTGCATCTCTAATGTTCAAATATGGCGTCACTCACAAAGTATCCACTGCCTATCACCCACAAACAAATGGCCAAGCCGAGCTAGCCAATAGGGAGATAAAGAACATTCTAGAAAAAATGGTTAACCCAAACAGGAAGGATTGGTCCGATAGATTGATCGATGCCCTCTGGGCATACCGCACTGCCTTTAAAACTATTTTGGGCATGTCTCCCTACCGGCTTGTCTATGGAAAGGCTTGCCACCTGCCAGTCGAAATGGAACACAAGGCCTATTGGGCCATTAAGACTTTAAATTTTAATTTGAGAATGGCCGGTGATCATAGGAAGTTAGAGTTGAATGAGTTGGAAGAGATTCGACGAGATGCGTATGAGAGCTCCAAAATCTCAAAAGAAAGGGCCAAAATCTTTCATGATAACTCCATTGTGAGGAAATCATTTGAGCCCGGGCAAAAAGTACTCTTATACAATTCTCGCCTCTCCATTTTCCAAGGCAAACTCCGATCCCGTTGGGATGACCCCTATCTTGTCAAGGTGGCCTACCCCAACGGAGCTGTGGATGTTCAAAACCCCGAAAATGGCCAGACATTCAAGGTCAATGGCCAAAGACTTAAGCCATTTTTTGGGGGCTTTGAAGAACAAGTGGTGGAGGAGAATTTGATGGATCCGATATACCTGGAAGTTGTGAAGGAATAATTAGTTTTTTTTTTCTGTTTTTTAATGTACAGGTTTTTATTTACTAACTTTATTTTTTTTATTCCATGTTAATTATGTTTTTTTGTCGTATAGTTTTTTTTTTTAGTCGCAGATATTGGTGTTTTTGTCAAAGCTCAAGTGCGAGGTGTTCTCTAACCCTTCTTATCTTTTTACTGTCCATCATTGAGTATCATATTTGTTTTAGAACACTGCATGAATCAAGTTAGGGGGGGGGGTGAGGTTGCACTATTTGCATATTACACCAATGTTTGTGGGAATATTCCGCGTGAATATTCGCGTCTGCCGACACTAAAAAAAAAATATGGTGGGAATATTCTGCACGGATATGCGGTTGCCAACACTCAAAATAAAAATAAAAAAAAAAAAATAGGATGCCTTTATAAGGCTTTCAATTTTTTTTTCTTCCATCCACCAGTGATTGGTCTCCCCTTCTTCTTCCCTTCTCTTTTCTTCTTCTTCTTCTTCTTCATCGTTCTCTTTGTTCTTTGTAAAAACAAACCACCCATGCAAATTCATGACCATATACGCCGACAACCCAGTCCTTTGTTTAATAATTTGCCTTATATGTTTGTATTTGTTCATGGGTGCTCTTTTTCTGCTCACACTTAGGGTGAGGGGTTTCCAGCCTAACCCAAATCTCCCTCGAGTGGGTTAATTGTTGTGTTTTGTTTGTTGGTTTCGGCAGCTAAACAGATCTTTACACCCACCGCTTTTTCCTCTTTCTTCGTCTTCTTCTTCTTCTTATTTCTATTGTGCTATTCTCTATAACACGACCCAACTCCCAACAATCCCATGACCATATTCCCCAAAGACCCAGTCGTTTGTCTCATGCTCGGCATTTGTTTACTCTATTTGTACATGGCTCTTCTTCTTCTGTCTGCATTTAAAATCAAGGGTTTTCGTCCTAGCGAAAACCCAGATCTGCGTAGAGAAGATTAATTTGTGTATTTTCTTTGTAGGTTTCGACAGTTGAACAGATCTCTACCCTACAACTTGATCTCCAAACTCTACACACTGGTAAATTCGAAACATTGGGGACAATGTTCGATTTAGGTTAGGGGGTGTGATCTACGATTTTAATTTGTTATAGTTTCGTATTTAAAAAAAAAAAAAAAAGATTGTTCTGGATTGCGTATTTTTACAGCATTTTTGCTTATATTTCATGATCACATCAAATGCAGCTTCAATCGTCTTTGTGACTGGCAGACGTTAAAGAACCAGATAGTGAGTCTTAAAGCATAGAAAGCATGGATGTTAAAATTTTTTGGTTTAGTTTGGGAGTCTTGCGCACATTTCCATCTGATGTGCATGCTGTGATCATGAGAAAAGCAAGAGTAGTCAGAAAAATTGAAATCCGAGAAGCACAAGCAAAACCATTGTGTGGCAGAAGTACTTTTGCTAAACGTCGTCGTGCCAAACGGCTGGGTGCTTGTAAACAATGTGGCAGGTGTTTTCACATGAAAAAATACAATCAGTGTTCTGAACCAATTTCGGGTCGTGCAACCGATCGATTAAACTGGATAGTGTATGGGCAGAGTAAGGATTTTCCTGAGACGCCATCTTATACCAGTCCGGGACTTACATGTTATGTGCGACAAGAAGTGGGAAGGGTCACTAATAATGACATAGACACAAGCGACGACTCGAATTAAATTTTAACTAATAATGACAAAGCTGTGGAAAAATGTGTTTTGGGGATGAAGGTTAATGGTCCAAAATTTTTTTTTTGTAAATATTTGTTTATGTACAAAGTCTTTTTGTTGAAATAAAAATGTGGGTCGAGTAAGGATTGTCCTAAAATGCCAACTTGTAGCGTGGGTAGGGACCTATCCTGAGACACCATAGTTTTCCAAGTTCAATATGTGCATTTAGTCTTTTTGTAAATTTTCATGGATAAATGTGTATATAAATAGTTTTGATTTTTATTCGAGTGAAAAAAAAAAAAACTGCATTTCCTTGAAAAATGGTATTTTCTCTATGCTTAAATGTCAAATGTACATTGGTATTTGTTAATCTTAAGGTACAGAATGACCAGACTCGAAAATAGAATTATAATATAACTGACATTCTTTGGAAACCTGACATAACCAGTGGAGATAACGAAGAATACCATGGTAAGTTTTGAGCCTTACGATGCTTTTTGAGAGACAATCAACATTTACTCAAATAAGCTCTTTTACTGTCAATTGTTGAATAATCTCATTAAACTTGCTTTGATTATATGCAACTAAAGTAATCTATTGACATATCCTATAGGAAACCTTTGCATGCGACACAGGCACATACTTGAGAAAGGATTTTAGGCCATCTTTGAGTTAATTTTGAATCTTAGCCATTGCTTCTACAAAATTATATCCCTAGTTAGCCATGTTTGAGCCTTCAATGAATGATGATTTTTTTTCTCGAAACACCCATATGATAACCGAGCCACACAAAAATAAATAAAAAAAAATAAAAAAAAATACACTTAACATACCTTGCTATCAAATTTTTTCTTGCACCCTCTTATAAATCAGTATGACATAGAAAGGCAAGAAAAAATAGAAAAGAAGATGGTGGCTACTGTTCAACGAAGAACCAAAAAAAAAAAAAAATGAAAGAAAGAAATACCATTTCTAGGCAAAAGACTGAAAAGCAAGAAAGANGTGACATAGACACAAGCAACAACTCGGATTAAATTTTAACTAATAATGACAAAGCTGTGGAAAAATGTGTTTTGGGGATGAAGGTTAATGGTCCGAAATTTTTTTTTGTAAATATTTGTTTATGTACAAAGTCTTTTTGTTGAAATAAAAATGTGGGTCGAGTAAGGATTGTCCTAAAATGCCAACTTGTAGCGTGGGTAGGGACCTATCCTGAGACACCATAGTTTTCCAAGTTCAATATGTGCATTTAGTCTTTTTGTAAATTTTCATAGATAAATGTGTATGTAAATAGTTTTGATTTTTATTCGAGTGAAAAAAAAAAAAACTGCATTTCCTTGAAAAATGGTATTTTCTCTATGCTTAAATGTCAAATGTACATTGGTATTTGTTAATCTTAAGGTACAGAATGACCAGACTCGAAAATAGAATTATAATATAACTGACATTCTTTGGAAACCTGACATAACCAGTGGAGATAACGAAGAATACCATGGTAAGTTTTGAGCCTTACGATGCTTTTTGAGAGACAATCAACATTTACTCAAATAAGCTCTTTTACTGTCAATTGTTGAATAATCTCATTAAACTTGCTTTGATTATATGCAACTAAAGTAATCTATTGACATATCCTATAGGAAACCTTTGCATGCGACACAGGCACATACTTGAGAAAGGATTTTAGGCCATCTTTGAGTTAATTTTGAATCTTAGCCATTGCTTCTACAAAATTATATCCCTAGTTAGCCATGTTTGAGCCTTCAATGAATGATGATTTTTTTTCTCGAAACACCCATATGATAACCGAGCCACACAAAAATAAATAAAAAAAAATAAAAAAAAATACACTTAACATACCTTGCTATCAAATTTTTTCTTGCACCCTCTTATAAATCAGTATGACATAGAAAGGCAAGAAAAAATAGAAAAGAAGATGGTGGCTACTGTTCAACGAAGAACCAAAAAAAAAAAAAAATGAAAGAAAGAAATACCATTTCTAGGCAAAAGACTGAAAAGCAAGAAAGATGTGTGCTACATTAAAAAAGGATATAGCTTTTGAATACCATTGACGTCATTTCATTAGCCATTAACCTCTAGCCACATTACAACCTATAGAAAGTCCTAATTGATCTCAAGTCTAATGCATGTGCGCTGTTGACCAAAAACTGGGGTATGTTAAATAGTATTTCTTTAATTGCATTGATATTCTTTCATGAGATTATGCCAAGAACATGATTAGCCTACTTTCTTAAGACTTTCATTCCCTTTCTAACTGTGCATGTGATTTTTCGATTGACCATCCTCTGATCACATGCCCTTTGAGAGACAAGTCACTATAATCGGAGTGAATTTTTTGCTGAGAGCATTCTAAGAGAGATTTGAGAAATCAAAGCTATCCATGGAAGGTGATAAAGTAGAATGTTTGTTATATAACAATTCTTGCTACTAGAATGATCATTCCTACTACACAAGGAATTCCAAATACCAATGTAACAAGTGTTTATTTTTGTATAGAGTACGTACCAATGACAGAGAAGTGTTCGGGAAACAATTCAAAATTAGGAGATGTGTGCCTTAATGATTCTGTTGCTAACTCATTTTGACAAGAAATCTTACATATACACATCTTTTAATTGGAGTTTGTAGGTAGCTTCACTGGAAACCTTCACGAGACAAAACTCGTCCACTAGGGATCACCTAGGGGTTTAACCGACTATTGCATATGCTAAATGCAATCGTGTTATCTACGAAAGTGATTTTATTTTTTTATGTTGTTTATTACTAGGGACTAGTAATATTTAGGTTGGGGGGTGTGATTAACCCTAATTAAGGCATAATTTAATAGGTAAATTGTGTTAGTTGAATAAAGTTAAACTAGTCAAAATAAATCAAATTAGAATTAGTGTGTGAATAAAGGATAATGCATTAATTGTTGTTCTTTTCAGGATTTTGTGCGTCAAAGCTACAAACTACTGGGGTGCCAATTATCAAAGCTCAAAACAAAGGAGGATCAAAGAATTCAAGGCCACCTAACAAGATTTTCAAGTCCACCTAACAAGACTCTTCAAGTCTACCTAACAAGATTCAAGGCCACCTAACTAGACTTTTACCCTCCCTTGTTGCCTATAAATACCACCCCTTAGGACTTGTAAAACATTCATCTTTTGGTAGTGGAAAACCCTCCAAAAGTATTATTGCTTTCCTTATTGCTTATAGCTTTCTTTAAGTATTGCTTTCTTTTATTGTATTCTTGCTTCCTTTTAATTTATTGCTTTCTTTTACTTTAAGTATTGCTTTCTTTTATTGTGTTATTGCTCTTTTACTTCCATTGCTTGAGCTTCCTTCTTCCCTTAGAGGAGTGAAACTCTTCCACTTTTCTAGAGCTTTACCAAAGCCGTGAAGGGTGGAACGTGATTCACTCATTCTTTGTCGAAGATCGGCTCCTTGTGTAAAATGTGTTACCTTGTAACTCCTCTACTTGGAGGGATGAGCATCACTCACTTTTCTAGTTTTAACAAAGCCATGAAGAGTGAGTAGTTTCTCATCCAATCTTTAGTAAGAGGTGGTTATCCGGAAGTTAAATTTATGCAATTCGTTTATGCTTAGCTTTAGTCTTTATTTTTTCATAATGTCTTCTCATCATATTGTTGTCTTTATTTTAAGCATGAATAGCTAAATCTCTTAGTTGGCAAAACCAAGAGGAACCTCCACTTGGGTATACCATTTCAACTCATTCTCCTCCCCTCTTTCAGAGTTCAATGGTTCGGTTTGACTGGGTTGAGGGTGGATAACTTGGTGAGTCTTTGATATTCCGTAGGCCTAGTCACGGTTTATGCTTAGATACTCACCAATCTTACCCCTAGCTTCCCACGAATCAATCGTTCATTCATGCTCTATTGGAGGAGGGTTTCGAGTTGAGACGGTATTCCTATTGGAGTGACCTCTTGGATTTGCCAACATTTGTTTCTCATTTTACTAGCATCAAAACAACTTCACCAAACAACTTCCAACAATCAAAGATTTTACACTTTCTTTCTCCCAAAATCACCTCCCCTCGGTTTACTTCCTTCCCCGTGGAAACGACCTTGGAATACCACCAAGTAAAACACGATCCGCGAAAGTCTCCTTGCGCTTGGGGAGCACTTTTGTTCACACATACTCACATTTAAAATCTCATTCATCCATCATTCCGTTGCCCTTTCTTTTGACATCATCCCTAGGAGAGTGACACTCCCCTTTATTCATATATTATACATGCTAAAAGGTGATGTTTATAGGTTAGGAAACAACAAGGAAATTTGTCAAGCAATAACACAGTTGCTTCTTAAGCTACACTGGTGGTAATATATTATAACACAGCTGCTTCTTAGGTTACACCGGTTATATCTATGTCAACTGATTAACCCAAGCAATCCCGAAAGACAAGCCATTCATGAGGAATACTTGAGTTATTCATTTGATCTCATGATTGCAAGTGCATATATATAAACCATAACACAATTGATTGTTAGGCTACACTGGTGGTATTATAGCATAACATGACTGCTTCTTAGGCTACACTGGGTATAGATGTGCCAGTTAAACATCCTCAATGTTCTGGTGGAAGCAAAGCCATACCAATAGGAACATCGTGGTTGTTAGACTATCATAATAATTATATATAATAATAATCAACCCTAATAACCCAGAAGGACAAGCCATTCATGAAGATTATTTAGGTTTGTACCACACATAAGTCAACTTCCTCAGCATTTCGGTGGAGGACAAGCCATACTGGTAGAAACGTCGTGGTTGTTTAACCGGCGGGTCTTATGATATAATCTAAGGCACAACACCGGAATTATACACATCACTATATCACACATTAAGCATATAATACATAAAATATAAATAAGACATCAGCATTTCCATAATCTAAATAGTAATATACATATGTTCCCCTCACACTGGAGGGTATAAACGACTACTCACGCTCCATTGCTACAGACAAGCAAGAAGTGTGGGTAGTATTCATTACAATTAAAATAAAACTTCTTTCACAATGAACAATTGAAACACAACCACCCTTAATGTCATTCAAGACAAAAAAAGTGGCCGCAGTTCAACTATCCGAATAGAAATATACTACAGAAATGTAGAAATACAGAGTAACAACAGACTGGCTTTCAAAAGCTTTTTCTTTCTCTCTTTTCTTTCTCTTTCCTTTCTCTCTTTGATGGCTAGCTAGCTTTCTTTGTAGGAAGGAAGTTTTCTCTTGAAATGGTATTGTGAAGGCTTGGAGTACTTGGAGTGAAATTCTTTTCAAGTAGGGAGTGAAGACCCCTATTTATAAGGGGAGGGTGAAGTTTCGGCCAAGGAGGGGTCCTAACCCCCTTTTCACCCTTTAGGAATGTTGATCCTTGCAGCAGGGCTAGGTGTCATGGTCTTGGGCTTCCACTTATTGCATTCTGGAGCTGCCACTTGTTGAGGGGTCCTAACCCCTACCTTAATCTTTAGAAAGGTTAAGCGTTGCAGTGGTGCAAGGTGTCTTCTTCTGGAGTTGCCACTTGTTGACTCCTGATTCGTCTATGATTCTTTATTACACCTTAGTCCTTCATAGTTTCAACTCTTGCAAAATTGCCTTGTATTTCCCATTATTTCTGCATTTGACCCTGAAATTTACACATTAAGTATTAAAAACTTTAATTTGCACACAAACTATAATTCATAATGTTTAGAGATTTTATCTTACAAAATTGATCACTTAATTATTTTATTTACACACTATTTAGGGTTAATCAATTTGTTTTGTGCATAAGATTCTATTTCACATATACACATGGAGAGCAAGCTAGGATAATTATAAAGTTATTCATTTTTGAGAGAAACCCTTGGTGAGTTTTGCATCAAAGCTGAGCTTGGATGGCTTGGTGAATGTGGATTCCATGAAGTAAATGCTTAAATTACATGTTCATTTCACACACATATTAGTTTGAAAACACATGTGTAGCTGTATACTCTAGAATAGCATTTAAAGCTATGATGAAACTGATGTGTGTTTGGTTCGGGTGTTTGAAAAATTGTGTTAGGCAACCTTGAGCTTGTAGGATAGGGGAATATTACTCAAAATTTAGCTATGAGAAAGGAATAGGAATGGCTTGTGTATTTTAGTTGTGCTTTACATATTGGGTGTGCATTTTTTTGAATTTAGAATTCCATGTCATGTATTTTGAAAGCATCAAAATTCAAATCGCATTGCAATTTTGTAAATGAATTTGGGCATTTTCACACATTGTGGTTCACTAGCATGGGTCATGTTTTTTGTGGAGTTGGGTTTGTAAATAGGTAATTAGAATGTGTTGGAGTCGAATAAACTTGTAGTGGAGGTAAGGAAGAGAGCATAAGAAAATTTTTGAAAAAATTTGAAACCTAGCGGTAGAAGTTTGCAAAACCCTACCGGTAGAAATTTTCCAGTGCATTGTTCTACCGTTAGGTTTTGCCCAGAAATTCAAAAACGAGGGTT
The DNA here is from genome assembly GCA_963454935.2 of Ilex paraguariensis. Classification (NCBI taxonomy): domain Eukaryota; kingdom Viridiplantae; phylum Streptophyta; class Magnoliopsida; order Aquifoliales; family Aquifoliaceae; genus Ilex; species Ilex paraguariensis. Next base: position 266,659 of record CAUOFW020001169.1, read on the forward strand.
TTAAATCAGAAATTTCGGTGGAACCCTTCACATTCTTCACTCATCTCATCCTTAAAAACCTTTTCCTCTCTCTCAAAACCTTCCAAATACTCAAAGAACTTCTGGGCACTCATCCAATCACCCGATTATCTTTCCTAAAGTTGTGATTCACTGTGATTACTTCGCATTTCCTTTATTTTTTCCCACAAAACCCTCCTTTCCTCCACAAAGCTTCCCAAATACATCAAAGACCTCGATTCTCACCCAAAGCTTGGAATTTGAAGGAATGGCTTGATTGGTAAGTCTTTTCATGCTTTATTTGATATTTTTGATATAGTATGGGGGTGGTTGTTGCCTTTTATTGCCCTTGGGGTATTTTTGATTGTTATGACATGTACAAAACAAACAGGGCCCAGTTCTCCACCACCTGTGGGAACAAGATCCCATAAAAGGACCACAGAGGCAGGCCCCAGTGTTGGGGAACAAGGGAAAAAACAAAAAAGTGAGGCTCGCATGAAGAGTATGAAGGAGAAAAATAAGACATGCGAGCGGCAGGTAGATAGGCCCACCCTCGGGCCAAACAATGACGTGGTCTGAGTGATAGAGGGCCATGGAATCGATGTTTGATTCGAGCTCATGGGGGGTTTTGTACTTCCCATGTTTAGGGAGTTCTACCAAAAGCTAGGGGTGGTGGATGAATATGTATTTTTGTTGAAAACCAATGTGAGAGGAAAGGTGATGGAGATCACCTTGGGAGTCATTGCAGATGCATTGCATTACCAGAGACCTCCACCCAACACCATGGTCTATCCTATAACACCCAGGGGAGGAAATCACTTTAGGAATATGCAAGCTTGATGTATGAGGACTGGCATAGTTTAAGGAAAAAATCCAAGTTGGGGTATTCAAGCACTCTTATGGGGTAATGAACAAGGTGCTTCATTATAATTTGTTACATCGGGGGTGTAGAGAAGACCCCAAGGGAGAAGAAGCTAGTTTTTCTCCATGCTCTCATGTTGGGGAAGAGGATGGATATCGCCTTCATGATTTACGAGGTGATGAAGGAATATGCCCAGGGCAGTAAGCCAAAAGCAAATCTCCCTTGTGCCCACCTTGTTATGAAGATCTGCCGTCATAACAAAGTAAAGGGCTACCCACCGATGTGATCCTCCCGCTAGAGTTTGGAGTTATAGGCAAGTCCAGTAGTATGAAGAGGTCGGCCATGACAGGAGGGTCTGCCTAGAGGGAAGAGAGAGCGAGGCCACTAAGAGCCAAGCCACCTACAACGGGGCTTTCCTCTGGGCCATTGCTTGACATTTTCCATTGTATTCCCTAGCCTCCTAACATCATTCCTCAATGTTTGTATGGATTATAGGAATGGGGGAGTGTCACTCTCCCTCAGAATGATGCAAGAGATAGGGCAATGAAATGGTGGATGAATGAAATGTACAAAATTTGTGTGTGTGTGTGAACAAAAGTGCTCCCTAAGCACAAGGAGTCTTTTGAGTTTTGTGTTTTACTTGAAAAAGTATTCCAAGGTCATCTCCTTAGGGAAGGAAAGTTCAAGTATGGTGAAGGTGATTTTGTAAAAAATGAAAAAGTGTAAAATCTTGAGTTTTGAGTTTGGTGATTTGTGTTTTTGATGGAAATGAAATAAAACAAGTGTTGGCTAATCCAAAGAGGTCATTCCAATGGGAATACCAACTCAACTCGAAACCTTCCTCCAATGGTGCTTAGATGAATGATTGATTCATGGGAAGCTAGGGACGAGATGGAGGTAAGGATCCAAGTATAACCCGTGACTAGGCCTACGGGATATCAAAGACTCACAACTGCATCCACTCTCAACCCAGTCAAACCGGACCATCGTACACTGAGAGGAGGAAAGAAAATGAGTTGAAATGGAAAATCCAAACGGAGGTCTCCCTTGAATTAGCTAACTAGAAATCTAGCTACTTATGAAAGCAAGAAAGAAATGCATAATGTAAAAAGACATAATGAAGAAATGAAGACTGAAACTTAACTTAAAGAAAGAAAACTTGAACTATAAAGAATGAAATACAGTACCCATTTTAAAGTATGAAATGAAGAAAACTTAATATAACAATGGTGAAATGTAAAATGTAAGACTAAACTTGAAATAAATGACATTCAGGTGCAAGAGTTAAGGATTACAAGAAATTTAAAGCTTACTACAACTGAAATGGAAAGGAAAATGCAAAAAAATAAGCTTTCTATTTTTCCTTTCATCATCTTCCTCCTTGGAGCTCTCTAAGCTTAGGTAGCCACCCTTTAATGGCATGTGAACTGAATATATGGAGTCTGAGATGATGCATTTTCCTCCTTGAGGCTCTCCTAGCCTGTGTGTAGGCCTCCCATCAATAGGAGGTGATTTGATGCATTGGAGAGCCTTAGCCTGCAACCATTATGGCTGCCTCCTTCTCTCCCATCCTCCTTAATGACATTGCCTCCAAAGTCTTCAACTAGGGTGTAGGAGGCATTGAAATGTGTAAAGGGATGTCAGGGGACAAGTAGGAGAATCAATGGTGGGACTCCCAAATAAGTGGAGCATGATTTGTAGGCATTTTGGTCATTTTGGGCAGCAGACTGGANGATGTCAGGGGAAAAGTAGGAGAATCAATGGTGGGACTCCCAAATAAGTGGAGCATGATTTGTAGGCATTTTGGTCATTTTGGGCAGCAGACTGGAACTGCATACTGGTACGACGAACACCAGAAACTAAAGCGTACCAGTACGCTCTACTCTGGACTAGCTTTCATAGAATTATCATAACTTTTGATCTAACCATATAAGTGAGATGAAATTTTGACACAATATAGAAGACATCTAGATCTACAACTTTCATGTTTTGAACTTCTTCAGATTCGAAGTGCATCATAGTCAAAAAGGAGGAAAACTGAGGTACTACAACCAAACAGTGCGGGTGCTGGTGCCTATGTTGCCAAGCATCGATACTTTCTTGATTTATTTCACTTTTAAGCCTCCAAATCCTCATGTAATGGGTTCATATCTTCACCACACATCCACACATAGTTGCAAGGTTCTAAAATCCATGATTTACGCTATTATTACCTGCAACATCGAAAATTCAACATTATTCATAATTTTAGCTAACTCTAAGTACTTAGATGCAAAGTTGAGTTAAAATGCATGTAATGAGGCCGTTAAATATGCAATATTTTGTGCTCATCAGCCATCCATCGCTGCCCTATCACCACACAGTCCCTCAGTGCCTAGATGCAATCGAGGTGAGGCTGGATGATTTCAGTGGGACTACGCAACTGCTGATGCTGATAGTCACTAGGATCTTTAAAAGGACTTTCCCAGGAGAGCCTCTCCCTGAAGTGCTACGACCTTCCACCTCTAGTCCATCCACTTTTGCCCAAATGGGCTCAACTGTCTTAGAGGTGAAGGAAGATGACGATGAGGAGACCGATGACAATGATGAGGGGGATGATGATGAGTCAGGTGATGATGCAAAGGAGTAGAGATAGGGAGAGACCAGTCTTGTTTTGTTGTTTTTGGTAGATGGTGCACAGTGTTTTAGTGGTATTTAGTCTAGTAGAAGAGTCTCTAGGATCACAGGCCATTTTTGTTTCAAGATCTTTGTACTGAACCTCATGAAGTTATGAATGAAAGAACCACATTTTGTTTGTTTCATTTTGCCCAAATTGCATTATGATTTGACTAGTTTGTTGATCGGTGAATTGTTTAACATGAATGGAATTGTTGTTTTTATGTAGTGTAGTTTGAAAATAAAGTTTTCTAGGGACTAGCAAAACTCAAGTTGGAGGGTGTGATGAGTATAGAATATTGTATATCATGTATCTCTTTTGCACTAATATTTCTTATTTTGTGGTGAAAATTGGGGGAAATGATTTCAAATTCATAATTAATGGAAATTTGTGCGATTGTAGGTAAAGAGCAGGTAAGGTCATGCATAAAGTATCCCATCAAGTGCTCAAAGACAATGGGGGAAGAAGGGATTGCTTAACGGATGGCTTGGGACCTCAAGGAACCAAAGAAATTCCAAAGCAAGACAAAACCTACTGGTAAAAGGCAACCAAGACCTATCGGTAGAAGTCATTCAAAACCTACCGATAGAAGATGCTACATAAATTCTTCTACCACAGCAATGCAAAAACCGACAGGTAGATTTTCTTACGTTTTACTGGTAGGTTTTTCCCAGATTTGCGAAACACCTACTCACATGACTCCACATACTATAGGGGCCCACCTCTTGTCTCTAAGCCATACCCTGACATGTTTGACACCAAATGATGCTCTCCTAACCTCTAAAGTAAGATATGAAGTAAGAGAGAGGGGAGAAGAAAGAGAGAGAAAAGGGTGTTGTTCTTGCCTTTATTATGAGTAGCTAAACTTTTAGTTGGCTACTCCAAGAGGAATTTCCTCTTGGGTATGTAAAGATGACTCTTTCATTCTTCCTCGAAGTGTAAAGTGTTTGGTTTGACTAGGTTGAGTGCGGATATAGTTGTGGGCTCTTGATACACTGTAGACTTGTCACAGGGTATGCTTTTGTCAAAGATACCACATTAGTCCCTCACTTCCTATGAATCAATCAAACACTAAGTCACCATTGGTTGAATCAATTGAGTTGATTTGGCATTCTCATTGGAATGACCTCTTTGGATTGCCCAACCTTTCTTTCTTGCATTTTTACCAAAATAGAACTCACCATAACACAATTTACAAGATTTTTCAATTTTCATTTCTTTCCAAATCACCCTTCAAAACATTTGACCTTCCCTTCCCTGGGGAAAAGACCTTGGAATACCCATTCCAAGTAAAACACGACATTGCAAGTGTCTCTACCCTTGGGGAGAACTTTTGCACACACACATGTTTTTATTCACACACAATTTTCTCATTTTCTTGCATTTGAATCCGAGGGAGAGTGTGAGAGAAAAGGCCATATGTTTCCTAGTTGATTTCACTACCATGTTTTTTTATATCATGTTTGTTCTTACCTTTATTATGAATAGCTAAACTTTTAGTTGGCTAATCCAAGAGGAATTTTCTCTTGGGTATGTGAAATCGACTCTCTTTCATTCTTCATCATAGTGTAAACTGTTTGGTTTGACTTGGTTGAGTGCGAATGTGGTTATGGGCATGGGCTCTTGATACACAGTATACTTGTCATGGGGTATGCTTTTGTCCAACACAACGACGTTAGTCTCTCACTTCCTATGAATCAATCAAACACTGAGACACTATTGGTTGAACAAATTGAGTCAATTTTGCATTCCCATTGGAATGAACTCTATAGATTAGCCAACCTTACTTTCTTGCATATTTCTCAAAACACAACTCAACAAAACAAAAATCACAAGATTTTTCAATTTTCATTTCTTTACAAATCACCCTTCAAAAGCAATTGACCTTTCTTTTCCTAAGGAGACGACCTTGGAATATCCATTCCAAGTAAAACACAACATTGCAAGTCACTCTACGCTTGGGGAGAACTTTTGCACACACACACATTTTTATTCACACCCACGAATTTCTCCATTTCTTACATTTGAACCTGAGGGAGAGTGACACTCACCAACTCGTATAAGCCATATACACACAATCTAGGGTCATATTTGGAGATTAGGAAAAATGATCAAATAATGTGAAAAGAAGAATTTGGTGCTTAATTGGGAAAAGTGTCACTTCATGGTAACACAAGGAATTGTGTTTGGACACATTATGTCCACTAAGGAAATCAAAGTAGACAAATCTAAAGTGGAATCAATTTCTAACCTACCCACTACAAGGGTTGTCAAAGACATCAGGTTGTTTCTTAGTCATGAGGTTTTTATCATCGTTTCATTAAGGATTTTAGTGCATTGGCAAGACCTTTGACAAATTTGCTAGCAAAGGATGTCCCCTTCGTGTGGTCGTATGATTGTGAGGCATCATTTAAAAAACTTAAAAGCATGCTTACTTCACCTCCAATCATGCGACCACCTAAGTGGAAACTACCATTTGAGCTCATATACGACGCGAGTGATTATGTGATTGGTGCAGTGCTAGGTTAAATGGAAGATGAAAGGCCATATGTAATGTACTGTGGTAGAAAAACTCTAAAAGAAACACAAATGAAATACACTACCACTGAAAAAGCGTTGCTAGCTATAGTATTTGCATTGGATAAATTTAGGTCATACATAATTGGTTCACCTATTGTAGTCTATACTAATCACTCTGCTTTGAAGTATTTTATGTCAGATTAGGACGCTAAACCAAGACTTATTAGGTGTATCCTCCTCCTTCAATAATTCAACCTAATCATCAAGGACAAAAAAGGAGTCGAGAATATGGTGGCGGACCATTTGTCACGGCTTCTTGTCCAAGACGCCAAAGAGCACATCCCTATCCCTGATTTTTTCCCTGATGAGTATCTATTTTCTATCCATTCAGTTTGTCTGTGGTATGCTGACATTTGAAATTTTCTTGCCATAGGACAATACCCCCACATTGGAGCCTAGAAGATAAAAGAACATTCATGGTGGATGAGAAGTACTTTTACTTTGACAACTTGTACCTGTTCAAATATTGCCCTAATCAAGTCATGAGGAGGTGTGTACTAGAAAATGAACAACGAGATATTCTCTCCTTCTGCCATTCTAAGGCGTGTGGTGGGTACTTCTCTTCCAAGAAAATTGCAGCTAAGATTTTACAAAGTGGTTTTTATTGGCCTACATTGATTAAAGATTGTCTCTCATTTTGCAAACAATGTGATAGGTGTCAAAGGTTGGGAAGTGTGACTCGTAAAAACATGATGGCCCTCTCCCCTGTGCTAGTCATTGAGATCTTTGATTGTTGGGGCATTGATTTCATGGGTCCATTCCCTTTATCTTTTGGCTACCTTTATATCCTATTGGTGGTGGGCTACATGTCCAAGTGGGAAGAGGCAATCCTGAGCAAGACCAATGATCATCGAGTTGTGGTCAAGTTTTTTTTAAAAAATATTTTTTCTAGGTTTGCGATACCTCATGCAATAATAAGTGATGGTGGTTCATATTTTTGCAATAAGTCATTTGCTTCTTTGATGCATAAATATGATGTAACACACAAGGTGTCCACCGCTTATCACACACAGACTAATGACTAAGTTAAGTTGGCCAATTGGAAAATAAAGAGCATACTAGAGAAAATGGTTAACCCAAATCGAAAGGATTGGTCACTCAGATTAACCGATGCCATGTGGGCTTACCGCACTTCCTATAAGACCATCCTTGGTATGTCTCTCTATCGGCTAGTATACAACAAGGCTTATCACTTGCCAGTAGAGATGGAGCACAAGGCATATTGGGACATAAAAACCTTGAATTTCAATTTGAGAATAACTAGGGAACATAGAAAGTTGGAGTTAAATGAATTGGAGCAAATTCATAGAGACGCATATAAGAGCTCTAAAATTCACAAAGAAAGGGCAAAGATTTTCCATGACAAATCCATTTTGAGAATGACATTTGAGCTCGGTCAAAAAATGCTCTTGTATAATTCTTGCCTCTCTATATTTCAAGGGAAACTCCGATCATGATGGGATGACCCATATATTGTCAAGGTGGCCTACCCAAATGGAGCTGTGGACATAGCAAACCCTAAAGATGGTAAAACATTCAAGGTCAATGGCTAAAGACTTAAACTATTCTTCGAGGGTTTTGAAATTCAAACTGTGGAAGAGGAGTTGTTGGATCCGATCTATTCAGACCCTGTTGAGGCATAACTGTTCAATTAGATATTAGTGTACAATTGTTTTCCTTTGTTCTTTACTTTGCAAGTTAAATTGTTTACTTTCTTTCATCGGTGCATAGTGATCTTTCTTCCTATGTACAGATAGTAGTGTTTTTGTCAAAGCTCATTGCGAGGTGTTCTCTTAACCTTCTTGTCTTTTTAATTCCATCAATGCATTCCATATCTTTTTGTTGCATTGAGGACAATGCGAAGTTCAACTTGGGGGGTGAGGTGCACTATTTGTATAATACACCAATATTTTGTTGACAATACCATTTTGTGGGTAAATGCACCATTCACATATTCTACCAATTTTTTGTATAGAATAGAAATAGGTGAAAATTTTTAAAAAATGTTTGTGGAAAATATCAGAATCTTGAACCATATTCCCCTATTCATAGTCTAGTGATAGTTTGATCTTCATTTTAGACATTGAACACACGAGTACATTATAGAAATTTATCCTATGCATGAGTATTACATGTGTTTTTTTTCGAACTCAACCATAGTGCACCTTGAATGTGTAATTTTGACAATTTACTAATTGGATCCACATTTTAGAGCTTGACACATATAGTGGAGATGAAGTACGCACCCATGTGAGCTTTAGTGCCAATCCTTGTTGGAGGGAACTTACATTTACTCCAAGGAATATTTTTTAAATTCAAAATCCATTCAATAATCTAAGTATGCTTCTGGATAGCTGATTGACTTTGTCTTAAAATGCCAATATGCCTCCCCATGCTTATCCCTAGTGCTGTGATTGAGCCTTAATTGAAAATTCATTTGCATGCCACATGTTTTACCAAGCCAATGCAAAATGATTACAATTACCACACCTTGGTTGTTTCTGAGACTGACTGTGATCAAGCATGAAGAAAAGGAAATGTGATGTGGAAACTCAAAAAGGGATGAATGGCGCTGAATTCAAATTTTGAATGAAAAAGAAGAGAAAAATCCAAAAAAAAAGGGAAAAGGAAGGTTCAAAAATAAAAGGAATGAAAGGAAATGAAAAGAGAAGAAAAATGTTATGGAAAGAAGGAAAAAAAAGAGAGACAAACAATTGACGTGAAGGTGTAAAGCTGAAAATTCTCCAAAAAGGAAATTTTTGATAAAGGTCATGCCATCAGAATGACCCTTTTTGTCTCCTCCCTCTACCCTTCATTTCACTCAGCCTCAATATCACCCTAAGGCCTCATTACAACCCATGAAAGCGCTAAATGATCTAGTGAAAGCATGGTGAGAGCACACTTTAAACGAAAAGAAAAGTTGGTTTTGCTATCTAGTGCCCTAACATTCCATTCATGAGATTATGCCAAGATTGTTTCAATTGTTATGCATGACATCATTTTGGGATTATATGTGAGCATTTTGGTTTGTGCACAAGATTCGATCTCATGTATACACATGGAGATCATGCCAGGATAATCATAGAGTTATTCATTTTTGAGAGAAAACCTTGGTGGGAATTGCATTAAAACTGAATTTGGATAGCTAAATGAATGTGGATTCCACTGATTAAATGCTTAAATTACATGTTCATTTCACACACACACACGCTTGAAAAGAAGTGTGTAGGTGTATACTCTAGAATAACATTTTAAACTATGATGAAACTTATGTGTGATTGGTTCGGGTGTTTGAAAAATTGTGTTAGGCAACCCTAAGCTAGTAGGATAGGGGAATATTGCTCAAATTTTAGATATGAGAAAGGAAGAGGAATGCCTTTTGTACTTTAGTTTATGCTTTACATATTAGGTGTTCATTTTGTTGAATTTAGAATTCTATGTCATATGTTTTGAATGCATCAAAACTCAAATCGCACAGTAATTTCATAAATGAATTTGGGCATGGTCACACATTGTGGTTCATTAGCATGGATCATGTTTTTTGTGAAGTTGAGTTGGTAAATAGGTCATTAGAATGTGTTAGAGTCGAATAAAATTGTAGTGGGGGTGAGGATGGACATGCATTCATGTTTGGCAAAAGGATGGACATTGCCTTCATGATTTGGGAGGTGATGAAGGAATACACCCAGGCTAAGAAGCCGAAGGCGAATCTTCCTTACACCCACCCTGTCATGAAGATCTGCTGCCATAACAAGGTAAAGGGCATCCCCATAGATGTGACTTTTCCATTGGAGTTTGGCCCCATAGGCAAGTCAAGTAGCATGAAGAGGTCGGCCATGACTGGAGGGTCTGCACAGAGGGAAGAGAGAGTTAGGTCACTAAGGGCCGAACCACCTATAGTTGGACCTTCCACCTCCGGCCACCAACTGCTGCCCTATCTCGGATGGTCTCTCAGTGCCTTGATGTGATCAAGGGAAGGTTGGATGACTTCAGTGGGACTATGCAGCTACTATACTAAAGCTGATGGTCTCTAGGATCTTTCAGAGGTCTTTTCTAGGAGAGGGTCTCCTGGAAGTGCCATCACCTTCCACCTCCAGGCCATCCACTTCTACCCCCATTGGCTCGACTATTGTAGAGGTGAAGGAGTTTGATGATGAGGAGGACGATGATGATGAGGAGGGCGACAATGATGACGGTGACGAGGAGGAGTAGAGAGAGCCTACTCTCATTTTGTTGATTTTGGTTGATTGTATACAGGGGTTTAGTGGTAGTCAGCCTAATAGAAAAGTCCCTAGGATCAGAGGCCATTTTTGTCTTAAGATCTTTGTACTAAACCTCATGCAATTATGAATGAAAGAACCACTTTTTATTTGTTTCATTATGTCCCAAGTTCATTTACATAATTGCATTATGATTTGAGTATTTTGTTGATTGGTGAATTATTTAATATGAATGGAATTGTTTTTTTTTAATGTAATATAGTTTGAAAATAAAGTTTGCTAGGGACTAGCAAAACTCAAGTTGGGGGGTGTGATGATTATTGAATATTGCACATCATGCATCTCTATTGCACCAATTTTACTTGTTTTGTGGTGAAATTTGAGGGAAGTGATTTCAAATTTACAATTAATGAAGATTTGTGTGATTGTAGGTAAAGAGCGGGTAAGGTCATGTATAAAGCACCCCATCAAGTGCTCAAAGTCAATGGGGAAGAAAGGACCACTTAATTAATGGCTTGAGACCTAAAAGAACCAAGGAAATCCCAAGGCAGGACAAAATCTACCGGTAGAAGACAGTCAAGACCTATCGATAGAAGTCATTCAAGACCTACTATAGAAGATTCAAGACCTACCGGTAGAAAAGACTATAGAAATCTTCTACCTCTGCCATGCAAAAACATACTAGTAGAAAAGCTAACCGGAAAAAACCTATCGGTAGTTTTTCTACGTTCTACTGGTAGAATATGCCTAGATCTGCTAGACACTTCTTCACATTACTCTACCTACTCTTGAGGCCCACCTCTTGTCCTCTACACCATACCCTGACATGTTTGAACCCCATGATGCTCTCCTAACCCCTAAAGTTAGATTTGAAGTAGGAGAGAGGGGAGAAGCAAGATAGAGAAGAGGCGAGGTTGAAAAAGCATGGGAGGACCATGCTTGGACTGAACTTGCTTATTAAAGTGGACAACCTCTCTCCAATCATTCCAATTTAGTTCACACATGATAAGGGAGAGAGGATGGATGAAATTAAAGACTTATTACACCATTATTCATATTTCATATAATTTTAAAGAGAGAAGTCCAAGGTTGAAGATGAAATTTTAGAGAGAGAAGCTGAGTTTTTACGTTTTCTTCACCATTTTCATTGTAGTAAGCTCTATTTTACTTGTAATCTTTCCATCTTTCACTCTAATATTTTTTATTCAAGTTATAATTAAGCTTAGCTAAGTGTTCTTTTATTTTCATTACATTTGGGTATTTTATCTTCAAGCTTTGCATGTGAGGTATGAAGGACTTTGCTCTTATAGTTTAAACCTTTTCTTACATTAATACAAGTTTCCTAGTTGATTTCACTACCATGTTTTTTACATCATGTTTGTTCTTGCCTTTGTTGTGAATAGCTAAACTTTTAGTTGGCTAATCCAAGAGGAATTTTCTTTTGGGTATGTGAAATCGACTCTCTTTCATTCTTCCTCGTAGTGTAAAGTGTTTGGTTTGATTAGGTTGCGTGCAATCATGGCTATAGGCTCTTGATATATCGTAGACTTGTCACGGGGTATACTTTTGTCCAACACAACCACATTAGTCCATCACTTCCTACAAATCAATCAAACACCGAGACACTATTGGTTGAACGAATTAGGTTGATTTGGCATTCCCATTGGAATGATCTCTATGGATTAACCAACCTTGCTTTCTTGCATATTTCTCAAAACACAACTCACCAAAACAAAAATAACAAGATTTTCCAATTTTCATTTCTTTACAAATCACCCTTCAAAAGCATTTGACCTTTCTTTCCCTGAGGAGACAACCTTGGAATACCTATTCTAAGTAAAACACGACATTGCAAGTCTCTTTATGTCTCAGGAGAACTTTGCACACACACGTTTTTGTTCATCCACACATTTTTTTTTCTATTTCTTGCATCGAACTCAAGGGAGAGTGACACTCACCAATCTCTATAAGCCATATATACACGATTCGGGTTTTAGGGTGGGAGATTAGGGAAAACAATCAAGCAACTACGAGCCAAGAACAAAAGTTGTTATATGCGACGAGAGCTATAAACACATACCAAAAATCGTAGGTTTCGCCAAAGTCTCAAAAATTAAGATTGTTGGGGTCAAAGCTTTGAAGCTTAATTTGGGTATTTTGAAGCTTCTACTCTGTGTATTATGCTTCAAGAGGTAGAGTTCTTCTCCTAACTAGGTTTATTTTCAACCTAGGGTTGTATATGGAATGGGTGACATAATTAGACATGAAATCTCTTGTTGAAATATACTCCTATTGTAACAAAAATATGAGAAATGATATAAGAATTGGTAAAATCAATTCTAGCAGGAATTGGGTTTGTTGAAATTGCTTGATTGGGAATTTCATGGATAATGTGATGATTTGGGCATGATATGTGTTTACATGATCTTTGTGCTTAATAGGTGTTTAATTAATGCCTATGAATGATTAAGTATGTTAATTGAATGGATATGATATAACATGCTTGGTGGAGATTATGGAATGTGATTATATGTTTATGATATAATTGACATTTTGAAAATGGTATATGTTCATGCTATACTCATGATATGATGAACATGGTATGGAATTTCAATTGTACATTTACATTGCATATGCATTGGTAACATCACATTGGTGGACAATTGGCATGAGTGTGTGTGTGGGTGCATGGGTTGGTTAATTGCCAAGTGGTGAATTGATGGATGGACTTTGGAATTTTGGATCAAGGACCAACTGAGTGGCACAGGACATTGCATAGAAAAACTTGTGTTGGGCATAACAAGAAGGGATATATTCTCCCTCGGATGTAAGGCCCGGTTTCTTGGTTCACTCACTTGGCTGGAAAAGTGTGCTGGTGTACTCGGAACCAGAGGTGTAAGACCTCAAATACAATGTCGGTGTGGTAGACCATTGGATGTGAGACTAGAAACTTAGCTACCCAACAAAGACACAAAGTTAATATATGGTCATTGGATGCGTAACATCAATGGAGGGGTTTGGAAATGCCTAGATTCATACGCATGACATTTGCATGTGTTATGGGAGTCGGTTGAGGGCTCGGGTTGCATTGCATGTATGAGTACCATCTCATGACATGTCATGACATTATAGAATCCATTATGAATTACATATTTTTGGATGGATGCTTGCTTGATTGTCGATCTATATGTCACTGTTTCATATGCATCTGGGTTGAGAAGTAGTCTCTTTAAGAGATACCCTATTGAGTATGGCTCACCCTTTATGGGTACAATATTTTAGGTGCAGGACAAGCACCGATGGACGGCCTTCACTTGGGTCCTTATTGAGAATAAGTTGGAATGTGGCTTTAAATTGCATTTTTGTAAAAAAATGGTGTAATTTGTTTTGAATTGTAAATTGTGGTAGGAGAACATGTAATAAACTCTTATGGATTGTATTTAGAGCATAATGGAGTGCTATGTGAGTTTGGGTGAACTCAGAATGGGATTGGATGGTTAAAGGTTGAGGTTGGAATGAATTTGGGAGAAATCTGGGCCTAAGTACTAGTACCAAGGTCAATATGTATAGGTACCACGCTATCGGATGACCCAGGTACGCGTACCTCGACATATGGGTACTAGTACCTGGATTCCAATGGGCTCAGGTACTAGTACCATGGCTCCAGGTACCGGTACCTCTACGGATAGTGGGCTTAGGTACTGGTACTGCAACATGTAGGTACTGGTACCTAGAAAATAGTGGGCTCAGATACGGGTATCCTATCACCTAGGTACTAGTACTTGACATGTAACACTGATCTAGGTGAAAGTGGTTCAGATTGATTCACAGATCCAGAAGACTCAACTGGCAAATTTTGATAGTGAGGGACATTTTCAGACATAAAAGTAATTAACACAACTTTATATACAGTAAAGCAAAGTTATACACAAAAATCAGGTCTTTTTACCTTTTACCGTAAAACACCTTCTAGTTCCCCGACAACAGCGCCAAAAATTTGTGTTTGATCCGAAATGTGTACAGCCAAGTGCAGGTGGTCAAGCTATAGTAATAATGCGGTGAAGTTTGGAGTCGATTCCACAGGGAACTATGATTGGCATTTTGAAGTAAGCAGTAATGGAGACCAAATAACTTTGAAAATTTTGAGTGTTTGGAGTGGTGAGGTTTTCTTGATTATAATAGAAGATTCTTTTCAAGAGTTTTCTAGACAAAATGTAAGATTCTCAAAATGTAAGAGCCACCCTTTAGCTCGAGGATCAGGACATGTAATAGAGTATCCATTTTATTATGTTTGTGCTTTATAACTCAATTAACTCCCGTGTCAACATCAAGTTAATCGGAAGATAAAGATGGACTGTGAGAATTAAGCACATGATTCCGATGCCTTTCTAGAAGTTTACAAGAATTGTCTATGCCGAGACTTAACTTGTCTACAAACAAGCAGGTGTTTCTACAAGGCATCCAACCATGACATTAATGATCCATTTTCTGAATAAAGCGCAATGATAATGGGGATTGAAAGGTTGTTATGAAGAGCTAGCCGGGGTACTTGCATTGAACCAACGAATCTTTCTATGCAGGAGTCATCCGTATCATAGATGGAGCCCTGGTTATACAAAGGACCTCGATCTTTGCTAGGTACATTCAATCACCTAATGAACGGGTGGAGTATAAACCATTAAAGCACAAAGTTGCACAAACATAACTTTCAGATGATCTTTACATGCTCATCTCCTCTTACTAAAGAGTGAATGAGAAACTACTCACTTTTCATGGCCTTGGCAAAGCTAGAAAGGTGAGTGCTACTCATCCCTCTAAGTAGAGACACTACTAACTAAAGCAAACTAAACAAAGAGCTTTTCTTCAACGAAGAATAAGTGAATCACTTTCCACCCTTCACGGCTTTGGTGAAGCTTTAGAAAAGTGGAAGAATTTCACTCTTCTACGAAAGAAGGATGCTTAAGCAATGAAAGTGAAATACATGAACAATAAAAGTAGAAGAAAGCTAGTTGCTTTTGGAGGGTTTCCACCACAACCAAAAGATGAACTAGCTCTCTTGATACTTTATAAATAAAAGCAAGTATAACTACAAGGGGAGTCTAAGCCTCCATCATGGTTGTCACAACATGAATGTAAAGACTTAGCATGAGTAAATGAAAGACTTCAACTACAAGGGGAGTCTAAGCCTCCATCATGGTTGATATAAATGGAAAATAAAAGCATAAACATGAAATATTCAAGAACTAGATTACTAAAACACTCTTACTTTACAAGAATAGAGATTGCTCCCTCCTTTCTCTACAAGAGGAAGAATGCCTTTTAAGCTCCCAACAAGGGAGTATTTATAGGCAAGGAAGGGGAGGGGGGTAAGAGATAGGTGAGGATGAGTGAATAGTGTTTGCTGCCCATGGGAATCAACTATTCTGCAGGCAATCTGCAGGGGGACGTTTGAACGTGATCTGGCGTTCGAATGTCAAGTCTGCCTTTGCTTTGAGGGCGTTCGAATGTAAGATGATGTTTGATTTCTTCCACTTAAGTGGCCTATGGTCACTGACTTGGTCACTTCCATACGCTTTGAACATCATTGATTGTACACTCAGCAACTCCTTAGTCACTCAAGACAACGTTCGAACGTGGAGTGACGTTCGGACGTTGTACTCAAGTACTTCTGGTTCTTCTCTTTTTGTTGACTACAACATGTCATGTCTCAGCAGTTGGTCTTGGCAGGGTTTCAGATGACGTTTGAACGTGGGTTGACGTTCGATCCTTGCTTTGTTCCAACCTTCTGCATTTTTGTTCCCTTTTTGGCTGGTGTTACATTCAAGTGTGATTTTTGTTGTTCTTGGACCTTTGTTCACTTTAGGACCAGAAATGTCATTACTTAAACTCCATCAAAGCACAATTAGTCTAAAAAGGCATAGTAAAATTTGTTAACTTTACGCACGAATCAATAAGTGGTGGACACTTTGTGTGTGATGTCATACTTATGCATTAATGATGCAAATGGCCTATTACAGAAATGAGAACCACCGTCACTTATCATTGCACGAGGTATCTCAAACCTTAAAAAGATGTTTTCTTTTAGGAACTTGACCACGACCCAGTGGTCATTGGTCTTTATTGGGATAGCCTCTACCCACTTTGACACATAGTCCACTACCAATAAAATATAGAGGTAGTCAAAAGACATAGGGAATAGACCCATGAAGTCAATACCCCAACAATCGAATACCTCAATTACTAACACGGGGGACAAGGGCATCATATTCATACGGGTCACACTACCCAATCTTTGGTAACTATCACATTCCTTGTAAAATGAAACACAATCCTTGATAAAGGAAGGCCAATAAAAACTGGATTGCAAAACCTTAGCCGAAGTCTTTTTGGAAGAGAAGTGTTCACCACACACTTCAGAATGAAAAAAATACAAGGCCATCCCATTGTTCATTTTCAGGAATGCACCTCCTCATGACTTGGTTAGAGAAGTATTTGAAGAAGTACAGGTTGTTGAAGTAAAAGTACTTCACATTCGCCATAAATCTTCGTCTATCCTCCAGGCTCCAATGTTATGGGAGATAATTATAAATGTCAGCATACCAAGGAAAAATAGAATTAATGGAAAATAAATGCTCGTTAGGAATAGAGTCAAGGATAAAAATATGCTCTTCGGCATCTTGAACTACAAGTCGGGACAAATGGTCCGCCACCATGTGCTCAACTCCCTATCTTTGATTGTCAAGTTGAATTCTTGTAGGAGGAGGATTCACCTAATGAGTCTCAGTTTTGTGTTTTGATTAGATAAAAGATACTTCAAAGCATAGTGATCAGTGTAGACTACAATAGGTGAACCAATGATGTAAGACCAAAAATTATCCAATGCAAATATTACGGCTAACAACTCTTTTTCAGTGGTACTGTAATTCATTTGTGCCTCATTTGGAGTCTTACTAGCATAGTATTTTACATATGGTCTTTTGTCTTCCTGTTGACCAAGCATAGTGCCGACTGCGTAATCACTCGCGTCACACATGACCTCAAATGGTAAGTCCCACTTGGGTGGTCGCATAATTGGAGGTGAAGTGAGCATGCTTTTGAGTTTTTTAAATGATGCCTCACAATCATCCGACCACACAAATGAGACATCTTTAGAAAGCAAATTGGTCAAGGGTAGTGCCAATATGCTAAAATCTTTTATTAAATGACGATAAAAATTGGCATGACCAAGAATTGACCTGATATCTTTGACGACCTTCAGTGTGGGGAGGTTGAAAATTGCTTCAAAATTGGATTTGTTGACTTCAATCCCCTTTGTCGAAATGATATGCCCAAGCACTATCCCTTGTGCCACCATAAAGTGGCACATCTCCTAGTTGAGAACCAAATTCTTCTCCTCATCTCTCAAGAACTCTCTCACACATTCTTTTAACACCCTTCAAATGAATCCCCAATTACAGAAGAGTCATCCATGAAGACTTCCACAATTTTCTCCACCATGTTGCTAAAAATTCTCATCATGCATCTTTGAAACGTCCCTAGGGCATTACACAACCTGAATGACATTTGGCGATAGGCGAAGGTACTGAAGGGACACATTGATGTAGTCTTCTCTTGGTCTTCCAAAGTGATCTCAGTTTGATTGTAACTGGAGTAGCCATCCAAGAAACAATAAAACAAGTGTCCAACTACACTCTCCAATACTTGGTTGAGGAATGGCAAAGGGAAGTGATCATTTCTTGTACAACAGTTGATTTTTTGATAGTCGACACCAACTCTCCATCTGATGACTACTCTTGTTGAAATCAACTCGTGCTCCTCATTTGCAATCACGGTGACCCCCAATTTCTTTGGCACCACTTGAGTGGGACTAACCCATTTACTATCGGCTATTGAAAAGATGATGCCCACATCAAGTAGTTTGAGTACCTCATCCCCCACCACATCTTTCATAATAGCATTTAGCCTTCTTTGTGGTTGTCGGGACAACTTGGAGTCTTCTTCTAGGTAGATGCGGTGTGTGCAAATGAGGGGGCTTATCCCCTTGATATCGGTCATCATCCAACCAATTGCTCCCTTGTGCCTCCTCAACACTTTCAATAGATTATCTTCTTGCTTTGGCTCCAATGAAGAACTTATGAATATTAGGAAGGTTTTGTGCTCCTCGAGAAAAACATACTTGAGAGTAGACGGTAGTGGCTTCAACTCCAAGTTAGGTGTTTGTACAGTGGATGGAAAAGTTATTTTCTCTTGTTGTGGAAGCTTCTCAAATGTTGGGGTCCATTTTTCTACCCATTGTAAACTTTTTGACTCCTCTTGATCAACAATCTCCTCCTCCTCCAACTTTAAAGTGCTCAATAGCTCCAAGTTATCCTCCAACAGAGTGTCAATCCGATTGACCTCATCTACTTCTTTGTCATCCCCTGGTTGCTTGCACAAGTTGAACACATTGAGGCCCATTGTCATATTCTCGAATGCAAGATTCATAAGTCCATTCCTGTAATTAATCACGACATTAGAAGTGGCAAGGAACGACCTACATAGTATGATAGGAATTTGTGAGCTAGGATTAGCAATCAGATGAGTATCAAGTATATTAAAATCAATAGGAAAATAGAAATTATCAACTTGAAATAAGACATCTTCAACTACTCCCCTTGATGTTCTAACGCTTCGATCAGCCAATTAAAGAGTGATTGAAGTTGGCTTCAACTCTTCAAGTTAGAGTTATTGGTACACCGAATAGGGAAGGAGATTGACACTTGCCCTCAAGTCAAGAAGTGTTTGCTCCACCCAAAAATTTTCTATTGTGATAGCAATGGTTGGGTAGCCGGGGTCTTTTAAACTTTGGAGGGATGTTGGTTCTCAAAATTGCGCACACTTGTTCGATGAGGAATGCCTTCTTGTGCATGTTCAACTTCCTCTTCACTGTGCACTAGTCCTTTAAAATCTTTGCACATGATGGGATTTACTTTATGGTATCGAGGAGTGGGATGTTGATCTTCACCTGCTTAAATATTTCAATGATTTTAGAATAATTAGCCACCTTAACCGGTGGCTTCAAACAATGGGAAAAAGGGGCCGAAATAGGAGATGGATGCACATTCAAATCAACAATTCTTTTTTCACTTGTCTCACCCCCTTAGATTCACCCTTAGTCTCTTTCTCTTTTGCCAATGTGGCCTTTGGTGAGACTTTTGGCAAAATGGTCTTGTCAATTTATTTGCCACTATTAAGGTTGGTGACCGCCTTGAATTGCTCACAACTCTCTTTGGTGAATTTGGATGACTCTATCAGGTGTTGACCCCTAGGGTTCTCTTAGGGTTGAGGGGGAAATTTTCCCTTCTCTTGTTGTGATGATCCTATGGCATTGGTCAATTTTTTGATTTGAGTCCGAAAGTCATTAAAAGCGACGGGAGTTTGATTGTTGGTAGTGGTTTGGCTTTGGATGAATTGGTGGACAACAACCTCCAAATTTCTTTTATGAGGTCATTCGTAGGTGGGTGGGGGTTGGATGATCCTTGTTGACCAAAACTTTACGCAGGCGAGTTTTGTGAAAACCTTTATGGATTGGACTGGGGGTATTGGGAGCTAGATGAAGGGCCTTGACCATGTTATTGGTTTTGCTTAGGTGGCATGGGAGGTGAATAAGAACTAGACCCGTATGGAATGGGATTCTTATTCTTCCAACTAAAGTTCGGGTGATTACTCCAACCCGGATTATATGTATTAGAGTGTGGGGAGAATGATTGCCTAGTTTGATTGAAGGCATTGACTTGCTCATGGAAAACCTTTTTAAGTGTCGGAATGTTGCGGTACTCTGATATAGAATGCTCAACACTCTCACAAATAGAGCAAAAATCCTTTTTCTTGGTCATGTTAGACACCTCATATCGCCTATTGACCTCTAGACCCTACACTTTCCAAGACAATTTGGTGATTTTGGCAAGCAAGTCCTCCTGATCTGGTAAATCAAACATCCCTCCCCCATTTGGTTAATTACTACTCGAAGAAGACCTCGGTCATTGGCCAGATCCATANGCACTTTCCAAGACAATTTGGTGATTTTGGCAAGCAAGTCCTCCTGATCTGGTAAATCAAACATCCTTCCCCCATTTGGTTAATTACTACTCGAAGAAGACCTCGGTCATTGGCCAGATCCATAATATCCTATGATTGGGCATTTTGTGCCAATGTATTGAAGTACTCTAGGGCCTCATTGGGATACTTGTTTAAAAAATCTCCATTGCACATCATGTCTATGAACTGTTGATTCCCCGGTGTAATCCCTTCGTAGAAGAAACTCACAAATTGACATGGTTTAAATTTATGATGTGGAATGGATTGCAACAATTCCTTGTATCGATCCCAACATTGATAAAACTGTTCATTAGGTTTTTCCAAAAAAATTTGAATTTGTTTCTTAAGAGCAGTGGTCTTGGGCACTGAAAAAAAATTTGTTCAAAAACTCGTAAAGCATTTGTGACAAAGAGCTTATTGATCGAGGCTTCAAGGAATTCAACCACATTTTGGCCTTATCTTTTAGGGAGAAAGGGAGCAATTTCATGCGAGCTATGTCTTCCATGGCATGATTCGTAAGGAATGTTGCAACTATTTCCTCAAATTCCTTAATGTGCAAATAAGGATTTTCTCTTTCAATTCCATGGAATTGCGGAAGTAGTTGTAACATTCCCGGTTTAACAAGGAAGACATCAGTTTGGACCAAGAGAACTACGCAAGAAGGGGTTCTGCTACAAGTGGGTTGGAGATAATCCCGCATTGACCTCGCCAGAGGATCATTCGGAGGTTTGACATTCTAGGGTATTGCATTCCCCCACCATTTCGAACATTAGCATCATCATCCCCAAAGTTGTCACCGGTATCCTCGAATTGGTTTTGGTCTAGGTTCATGTTTGGTTCTTGGGCTCGTCTCACTAATCTATTTTGATCATCTTGTCCCCACAAGCAAAAATACTAACTACAATTGAAAAGCAAAAGTAAACAAAATTATATACAAGGAGGATCGTACCTCGGCCTATGATGAGAATCATGGGACTTACCTCTGTTGTTCAAAATCGCCTTCTAATTCAACGCTTTACCTTCCATGGCAATGGCGCCACAAATGTTTGACTGCATTCACCCAAATCTCCATACACGAACCCTCAAATGTATATATGGCTTATGTGTGTAGGTGAGTGTCATTCTTCCTCGGATTTGATGCTACAAATGAGGAAAACGTGTGTGTGAATGAAAATGTGTGTGTGTGCAAAAGTGCTCCCCAAGCAAAGAGAGACTTGCAATTTTCTTGTTTTACTTGGAATGGGTATTCCAAGGTCGTCTCCTCAAGGAAAGAATGTTGAATTGTAGTGAAGGTAATTTTGTAAAAATAGAAAAGTGTAAAATCTTGTGAGTTTGTGTTTTGGTGAGTGGAGCTTTTGCTAAAAATGTAATGAAGACAATGTTGGCTAATCCAAAAAGGTCATTCCAATGGAAATGCCAAATCAACTCAAAACATTCTTTCAATGGTGTCTCAGTGATTAGTTGATTCGTAGGACGCGAGGGACTAATGTAGAGGTGTAGGCTCAAGCATACCCCATGACAAGTCTACGGTGTATCAAGAGCTTACAACCACGTCTGCACTCAACCTAGTCAAACCAAACACTTTACACTATGAGGAGAAATGAAAGAGAGTTGATATAGCATACCCAAGAGGAAATCTCACTTGGATTAGCCAACTAAAAACTTAGCTACTCATAATGGATGCAAATGCAAACACAATTTAAAGAGACATGGTAAACAAATGAAGATTAAAACTTGTATTAATGCAAAGAAAAGTTAAACTACAAAGATAATTTCATTTCATACCCAACTAAAAAGGTTGAAATGAAAAACTCAAATATAAACATGGTAGATTCAAGAATATATAACTAAACTTGAAATACACTTGAAATAAATGAGATTAAAGTGCAAGAAATGAAGATTACAAGAGTATTACAGCTTACTACAAGTGAAATGAGTAAGAAAATGTAAAAATCAAGCTTTCTCTCTCTAAAATTGTCTTTTTCCTTGGAGCTTCTCCCTCTAAAAGCTTCTCTAGCTGAATAATGGTGTAAGAATGATTCATTTTCATCCATCAGCCTACCTATGGTCTATGAGAGTAGGCTTTCCATCAATGGGAAGTGATTTGACACTTGGACAGGCTAGGATAAGCTTGGCCTGCAACCCACCATGCCTTACTCCTTCTCTCTTTTCCTTTTCCATCCTAAATCTTCCAAAGTCATATTCTAGGTGTAGGTAGGCACGCTTGTATGTAGAACATGCCAGGGGATATGTGGGAGAAGAATAGGTGGGCTCCCCAAGCAAGTAGAGTAAGAATTATAGATTTTGGCATTTTTCAGCGAAACCTACCGGTAGGTTGATGACAAAACCTACCGGTAGGTTGATGACAAAACCTACAAACAAAATCTTCTAGTAGGTTTGGCAGATGATCTAGTAGGTCTAACTCCAGTGTGTAAAACCTACCGGTAGTTTTTTGGGCAAACCTACCTGTAGGGTTTTACTTGATTTGTTCCTTTCTTGNTGTAGGTTTTGTTCTAGTAAACAAAATCTTCTAGTAGGTTTGGCAGATGATCTAGTAGGTCTAACTCCAGTGTGTAAAACCTACCGGTAGTTTTTTGGGCAAACCTACCTGTAGGGTTTTACTTGATTTGTTCCTTTCTTGATCTTTTCACCTTCCAAGCCACCCATTAAGCCTCCCCTTCATCTCCATTGATTTTGAGCACTATGATGGGGGCGTAACTCAAGCCATTTCCAACTCTTTACCTACAATCACACAAAAACTTCATTAATTATTTGATTAATTGCATTTTCTCTCATTTTCACCACAAAAGCAAGTATAAAAGGGATACAAAAGCATACATGATGTGCAGTATTTTGTGCTAATTAGTGAGGTCTCAAGGAGTAAAAGAATGTGCAGTATGATGTGCAGTATGATGTGCAGTATTTAATTGATAGACATTTGTAATCTTAAACATGGGAAGATTAGTAAGCATGTAATAATAAGAAGCTCAAATAAAATTTTGAGATAAGGATTAGAAGATCAATAATAATTTTTTAGTAGACTAACTTATTATTAATGGGTTGTAGGATGTTTGTTCGGTGTTGAACATAGGAATCATAGACCCATTGGGTGCTCGGTCCTTATTTCTCCTTAGGGTTTCTGTTGTATCATATATATAGGTATCTAGGATTTCTAAATCAACATCAATTCATTACCCACATTTTTTAGAGAGGATGAGAGAGAGGGCAAAAGTTTGAAGGTCCTTACTGCCCACACTGCATCTGGATTTTTGGTGTTGGGGGGTATACGATAGAAGACTGCAAGGCTTAGCAATCTATTTTTTGTGTCTATCTTTAGGTTTTTGTGTTCGTGCTGAGTCGAAATCAATTTAGAGTGATCTCGAAGGTAAACCCAAATTCCGCCTTGCATGGTTCTAAAGATTTTTTTTTTTGTTTGATATTCAATACATACACTATTAATGATTCTTGGGATTTCTGTTCCAACAATTCATCAAACATACATCCATTAAAGAATGTACACCATAAATGAATAGCACAATATCATGTAATGTCGTAAGATGAAACTCACACATGTAATATAACTCGATACCTCCACTGGCTCTCATAACACATGGAATGCCATGCATATGTATCTGGGCATTCCAAGCACCCATCATTGATATTGAACAACCAATGACAAGTTTATAAAATCCTTGGGTCTTTCTGAGGGTGGGTATTTATGGACTTTCACCAATAGGTACCCAACTGACACGACATCTATGGACTTCCACAATTGGCTCTGTGTACTCGGACACATTTTATGAACTCAATACCAATAAGAGTGCGTATCCAAAATTATTGGGTCTTGCACCCGAGGGAGTATCTTGCCCTTCTTGCTAGCCCCGACCCATGTTTTNTCATTTTATGAACTCAATACCAATAAGAGTGCGTATCCAAAATTACTGGGTCTTGCACCCGAGGGAGTATCTTGCCCTTCTTGCTAGCCCCGACCCATGTTTTCAATGCAACCTGTGTGACTCACTTGAACCTGGGTTCAACATTTTTTCGAGCGCACATATGATATCAAGGATGGTGTTTCATCAAAATCATGCACACCCACCCACATTCATGTAAAATGTGATGCCACCAGTGCATATGCAAATGTAATGTAAAATTACAATCTACAAGTCAGGTTTATCATATAATGAGCATATTGTGAACATATACATTTGAAATTTCTCTGAATGTCAATTATATCATAAAGTACATAATCACATTCCACAATATTCACAAACATGTTACATCATTATCATCTCAAATAACACACTTAATCAATTATAGACATTTTATCAAGCACCTATAAGGCAAAAGATTATGTAAACACATAGCATGCCCAAATCAACATATTTCTAATGAAATTCCAAGCAAGCAATTTCACCAACACCCAATCATGCAAAATTGGTTCAAACATCTTATACCCATTTTTCATACTCTAGTTACACTAGGTGTATTTTAAACAAGAGAATTCATCTCTAATCATCCTACCCATTTCATTTACAAACCTAGGTTGGAAATAAACCTAGTTAGGAAAGGAACTCTACCTCTTGAAGCATTAATCTGCGTAGGAGAAGTCCCAAATGACCCAAATCAAGCCTCCAAGCCATTATTCTAAGAATTCCATCCTTGATATTTTGGTGAAACGCATGATCTTTGGTTTATACCATATCCCTCATAGTGTAGAACAACTTTATCTCTTGGCCCAAAGAGATCCAATGGTCAGATCATCATAGATTAGAGGAAGAAGATTGGAGAACTCTTGTTTTTCTCTCCCTTTCTCTATCGAAAATGGTTGGTGTAAATTGGGAGAAAATCTGTTTTTTCTCCCCTATTTATACCCTCATTTGTTTGGCAGTTATTAAGCCACATATCCCATCTTCTATGATCCGATTTTACACCGAATCAGTTAAATCTCGTCCTGTGCTAAGTTAAGTATATTTTATTTAAACTAAATTTAAACTATTTCTTGAGTTTCGTGACTAAAATTTGATGGCATTTATTTTAGTCATGTGACGTCCAATCGCCTCGTAAAACATAAAAATTTTGAATTTCTCATAATTCAACAAAAATTGACTAGATAGTTAAATTTCGTGAGACGAATCCAATGGTGAGGTCTTTTTTTATCATTCGAGTTCAATAATATTTTGGATTTTTAACCAAGTAGCTAATTACTATTTTTCCTCTTATATATATATATTTTAATTTTTTGGCGTTTTACATATTTTTGTCATTGTGCTGTGAGTTTTATTTGGGTTTGAGTTTAGTAGAGGTGGACTTAATGGTGTTGAGGACTAAGGGGAATGATATTACTCCGGGCTCGATAGCTAAATAGTAGAGCTATCAAAGGTCGAATCCCACTGAGATTGACTACGTCCATGTCACTTTTGCTGCCAAAGACTACACTAAGTATGTTAAGAAGATGTACAAGAACCCTGAGGACCTCAAGGGTGCTTTTGTGCACGACCATTGTGATGGGGTCTATCATTTGCTCAATAAGATCGTCCACTATAATGTTTATCCCAAAGGCTCTAAGAAGTAGCCAGGGATGCCAAAGGTGGTACTACTTTACAAGTTTATGTTAGGTTCAATGATCGATGTCGCCTTGATTATTCGGGGCATGTTGAGAGACTACTACACCACGAGCAAGACAAAGGAGAACATGCCCTTTATTAGTATGATTACCCAACTTTGCCTAAAAGCTGAGATGAAGAAGTTGGCATCAAACACTATGAGACCTTCTAAGCTAGGCCCTATCAGCAGTGTGGAGAAGAAGAGCTCGAGCATATCAATGGCTAATGGTTCAAAGAGTAAGAGTAAGACCACTTCTTCCACTACTACTGATGTTACTATAGAGACTATTCCTACCTCTTGTGCCACTGTGAATCAGAGTGTGAGCAAGTTGGAGGAAAGACTAGCTGGCATTAAGAGTGCAAGGAGGACTACTAGGAGAGCCCAGGAGATGATCAAGTCCAAGGTGGACATGTGCATGGGGATGTTGAGGAGGATATTTGAGCTTGTTTTCCCTAAAGATGTGATTCCAGGTGAGATGACAACACCTACTTCTACTTCTACTCCTACCCCACTCTTGGACGATGTTCCATTCCCATTTCCTCCACACCTCTTAGCATGGCCATGAAGAGCACTACTGAGGATGATGAGTCCTCAGAATAGGAGGAGGAGAATAATGATAAGGATGGGGACATAACATTGCATATTGTAGGCCTCATAATCATTCATCTTAGTCATGTTAATCACTTAATTCCTTAGAGGATTTGGAAGATGAGCTAAGAGGTCCAAGAGTAAAGCTAAGGCCACAACAACCAAAATTGAGAAAATATTCTTCCTACCTGTATGTCTTCTACTGGTACAATAAAGGGTAGAAGTTGGTTCTACTTGTAGGTTAGTACTTCCTACCGGTAGGTTGAAGACAGAGAGGCGTTCTACCAGTAGGAGAGTAAGGCAACCTATAAGAGGAAAACGGTGAGCTATCCTATCATTAGGTCGTTTTTTGCTTCCTACCGATAGGTTCCTATAATGTCAAAAGTCAAGACTCATAAAGAAGGCAATCTGCTGAATATTTTGAGAGCCATGATTAGTGGATAGAAAGTAGTATTTTCAGCACAAGACCTCCTATAAATACTCAAGTCTTGCAGGAGAAAGATAGAGTGCCATTCCATCGTTCAATTCACTTTTCTTTTCTTTTCTCTTTCCTAGAGTTTTTGATTTTCTTCTTCTTTTAATATTTCTCCTTTTTTTTATTTTAAAAGCTTTATTTCAATACAAATATTAAATTCTTGCAATGCAATTACTATTGTTCCTTTCTGCAAAAGATTTACAGTCATTGCACTTTCAATACAAGGTATTTATTTTTCTTGCAATTTCAATTCTCGCAATTTCAATTATTGTCTTTTGCTCACATTTAAAATGCTTAAGTTAATTGCTTTTAATTTCAATTCAGTCATGAATGATTAGTCATTCACCGATTTGATCAGATAAAATAATCTCATACGTGAATTGAGGGTTTTGACTCAAAACTAGGGACTGTCTACTATGGGGTTATTTGGGTTAATTGAACGGTCTAAATTGAAAATGCTAGCGAATTGTATATCTTTTTGCTTACCCGTCGACAACTAAGACTTGACATAGAAAAATTTTGTAATCACTAAAATCGAAGTGAATTCGTTTTAATAAATTTAATTATCTTGAATGCATATTTGTTATTTGTTAATTGTGTTAAATGAATATCTACCGCTTGAGTGCGTTTGATCACAATCTCAAGTGAGTTATAGAGATTGTGTCAAAATACATATTCATGGTGAGGTGATCTCTATCGATCAATCAGTTCTTTTCTTTAATTGTTTTATTTTAAAGTGATCAATTCTTCCAACAAACTTCCAAAATTTAAAGTTTTTATTTTCTTTGACCATCACCTCTTGAACTACTCATTTTCCTTGAGGAGAAGACCTCGGCAATAGATCGAGTTACAAAAATGATACCCTTTCCTATGCTTGGAAATTCATCGATAATTATTCAACTCTAAGGAGCAAGCAACTATCAAATAGAGTGCCAAACTAATGGGTTAGGTCAAGTAATTTAAGCATTGCTAATGCCCGAGCAAATTGCTACTAGATTATTCCCAACTGAACCGATGAGCTTGGATTGGTTAAACCATTGCTAATAGCCAAGATAAACCTCAGCTCGCTGACATAAATTAGCCCAGGACACCCATAATCATGAAGATCACTCCATTCACAAAAGTGTGATAAGAATGAATCACAGTTAAACATTATCAACATGACCAAATGAAGGGATTGATAAGGAATGATGNACTCGCTGACATAAATTAGCCCAGGACACCCATAATCATGAAGATCACTCCATTCACAAAAGTGTGATAAGAACGAATCACAGTTAAACATTATCAACATGACCAAATGAAGGGATTGATAAGGAATGATGGGAGGAATCCTAGCCTTCATCACAAATAGTTCGACTAAATATAAGATGTGCCACCTAGTGTTGCCAAAAGAAAGAGACCCAAGAACAGGGTCCAAAACACTATAAATTGGGTAAGCAAAAGTCAAAGGTATGCACTACATTTCCTTGCAATTAGCTTTGATTACGTCTTGAAACTCTACTGACTAAAGCATCGGAGGGCCTCCGGTTAGTCCATCCTGGTCTTTGGAAATTTGTTCATTTTGCAGGGGAAGTGGTGTAGCGTTTCTTATTCGTTTGTTCCCAACCAAATCACTAAAGTAGTAAGAGGTCTCTTTTCACCGCTTACAAACATTGAACACTACATAGTAGATCTCATATCCTCTCTCTCTCCCCCTCCCTCCCACCGACTCACTTAAGTATTGGAGGGGATATATCGAAGGATCCTCCGACCTACTTCCTAACTCTCCTCGGTGTTTGTAGCAACCGTAGTGAAGATCATACAAGTGTCGCTATCCTTTTGGTTTCCATAAATCATCCCGAACACCCACACATACAATACGTAACATCAACATTCTTTTCAGAAGTTCAAAATGAGCATTTGGCTTAATAAGAAACATAAGTTTTGTAGGAAACTAAGGTCTTTTTTGGTTTGAGTCTCAAAAAGTTGTATCCGAAAACTATTTTTGGTAGAGTTTTAGAAATATTTTTTGATGTTTTTTTATGTGACATAAATTATTTGGTTATATGATTCAAAAAATAGTTATATAGAATAGAAAATAGTAAAATTTGTTGGAATATTAACTCATAAAACAATGAAAATAGAAATGTGTTATGAGTGTGGTGGTAGTGTTTTCTAAATTTTGAAAATGCTGTTTCAAAAAACACATAAAATAACATTAAATTGTTATCTAAATTTACCCACTTTTTTTTCTTAGTTTTCAAAAACAAAACATAAATAAAAAATAGCTGACCAAACAACTTTGTCACAAAAAGTGTTTCTAAAAACAGAAAAACAGTTTATGAGATGCAAACCAAACATGGCATAATTTTCTACATATTACACTTTTCGTAAAGTTGTATAGAGAATCCAACAGTTGTGGTTTGGTTCCAAATTTCAAAGGGGTTACATTTAGTTTCTAAACTACACGGGGTAAATTGTTATAGGACAAATTTATTCAAAGGTATTTAATTCAAAATTGATTTCAATGATTGCAAAGCAGTATGAAATGGTGAGGGCCTTTATCATGAAACGTGTGTACATCCACCAGACTTCTATGAAATTGAAATTGATTGGATTCTTTCTATGGCGATGATGCAGATTGCAGGTTTGAATGATCGCTTTGCTTATAATGAAAAGGAAAGAGAAGGTCTTCGGACATTTTATCCAGTTCAGGGGGAGCACTTTCTTGATCGCCTCATTCTTCAACCATGGCTTAAGATGTGGCTAAAGTCTCTCCGCGTCCTTTCTAGTCTAGTGCAATCAATAACCAAAAAGGTCTTTAGAGCAAATAATAGTGAAAGAAGGAAATGATTGACCCTCCCCCCAAGTAACTTACGTCAACAAACTCATGCACAAAGAATGAAGAACAACATCTGATTAGCTCCACAATCTTTTTTTTTTTTTGAACATGAAGAGATAAAGAAGCTATTGCAATTGCTAGAGAAACTAGGCCTATTAAAGGCACAAACATAGAAGAAAGGTTGAGAGTTATCATAGAATGTTGAACTTGTCCAAAATCAAAATTGGAAAAGTTTAATATTAAGGGGGTCAAAATACCAATAGGAACATATATTCTGAAAAGCGACTTCATTTTACCCAATACAAGCTATCCTAAACCATCAAATTGAAACCATCGAATTAGGTGGTTTAGTACGGTATTGACAAAACTTCTCATTTTAAGGTTAAACGTTCGAGTCTTAGAATCCGCATTGAGGTTCGATAGTTGACCGCTATACTAGCTTAGGTAGATTCATTCCCGAAAGGAATAAGGGCACAGTTAGAAATCTTATGATCCTACTAGTAAAAGCCTATTGGATGATCTTTGAGTACTCTTTTTTGTCCCCACCCTTTTCATGTCCAAAAAAAAAACACATCAAATTGTATCCTCAAGTGCCTGAATACGATGTCAGCCCAACAGGAGCAGAAGATAGTTTTTCTAGAACCATGTTTTATTGGAAAAATTATCCTAGAGTGTGCTTAAGAGCGGAAGTGAAAACAACAAATATATATATATATANCAAATATACGCAGTTTTAATAATCTAGGAAAAAATAAATTCATAATCTTACTAGGCCAACGCCCACCACTGATACAACAAACGTGGAAAAAACTACAGAAAGCAATTGGTACAAAAAGACAAAGAATTGCTCATCATCTCAATCTTTTCTGCTCATAAGTTCCATCCGGTTTGTGGCAGCTAGTTATGGTTTGGAGAGACAGAAAGAGGGAGGGAGGGAGACGACCACTTAACAAACATTAGCTAACTATGATCAAAACCATCAAGTCGAAGCTTCTCCGGAAAACCTTATGATATATACAAGAAAGAATCTTAATGAAAAAGGATATACGCCTATCAATCCCATGCAAGTTGATCAATATTATTGACATCACCATACATTCCACAAGGGAAAAGTGCAGCATCCATAAACTCAAAGTCAAAGTTAGAGGTGTCAAATGAATTATCCACGTTCTGCTCACCGATCAAATCATTGGATTTATAAATTTGCGCTTGCCCTTCACAAGCCTGTTTCACCTGTGCCGGTTCTTGCTGTTGTAGCTGCATTTCTAATTGTCTTGCGGTTTCGAAGGGTTCAAAAGCACTAGCACCCCACGTGCTATTCTCATTTAGAACCCCAAACCCAGATGGAGTTAAGGAAGAAGATGACATGGGAGTACTTTCCATTGAATAACCACTAGATATCTCCATCACAGAAGGCTGGCTTTGAGTTCTAACATTCCAAGAAAAGTTAGGGTTTCCATGTTCAAAGGTTGGAAGGATTGAACTTTCATTCAAGGAGGTAGAATTTGAAGGATTATTACCAGCATGTGAAATTGGAGGTAGTGTTCGAATATGCGCTTTCGCACTCAAGAAAACATCTTTGGCTTGTGAAGAACTTACAGAGAATAGTGAGGAGGGTCGTTCATGGATGTGAGACAATTTACCTGCTTGATTATTAGTATTGCAATTTTGGTTAGGGGAGAGGAGATTGTGAGTGTTGGGATCTAACCCTTGAGCAATAAGCTTTTTTTTAATGCATGAGTTCCAAAAGTTCTTCACTTCATTGTCTGTCCTACCAGGTAGGTGTTTGGCTATCTGAGCCCATCTGTTACCGAGAATCCTATGAACATCAATGATGGTTCTCTCCTCTTGTTCCGTAAAAGAACCCCTTTTGAGATCTGGCCTCAGGTAATTTATCCACCTTAATCTACAACTCTTTCCACACCTTTGCAGGTCTGCAATCTCAGAGTCAAGGACCATTTCAAGCATTAACAAGATAAACAAGAGCATGATGAGAATAGAAAGACAACAGCGTACAATACCTGCTAGTTTTGGAATAGAACTCCAACAGCCATGGCCATGGTTGGTGATGTGTCTGATCAGCTTCTCATCTTCTTCAGGAGACCACAGCCCTCTCTTAATTTTCTGTTTGCTGCAACAGTGATGACCCATATCTCAATCCTCCAGTCCCCTCCCCCTCGGTAACAAATCTCATAGTCAATATATCATGGGTGTTTCTTTTTACTTCCTTCTCCAATTAATCATAGAAAAGTACATCTCTTAACAGCATACAGCGGTTTTTTCCCAAATATTAGCTATGTTATACGTGAGTGACATAGATGAAGTGTACGACATTTAATTGGGTTGTACTCATGAGAGGGAGAGTGAGAGAGAGAGAGAGTCAGAGATAGAGAGAGAGAGGTGCTGGAAATTTTACTTGGGTTGTACTCATGAGAGGACCAAAGGTCTCATTGAGTGTTTTGGCTGCTTCCAAGTTTTGTCTCGATCAACCATTGCCCTCAACTTGATTACCACTCTTCTTTAATCAAAGAAAGAAGAAAAACATCCTATCAGAGTTTATTGATATTATATACACAAAACATGACCTTTCAACAAGCAACATCCTTAACCATCTGAGGGGTGAAAGCATACAAACAATTAACTGACTAAATTCAAAATATCCACACAATTGGACCCATATCCAACGTGTCTATACTTAATATAAGCGCATATGTTTTATAGTATGGAATACACTGCTTACCGGTAGGTAATGCACGAAACAATATTATTATTAAAGGCGCAACTTGTACGAAATTATAATAACAGCTTATTTCGTATGATATTGATGCAGACGCTAGTATATAATAATTGGATGACCAACATAGGGCAATAGGTGCTGTAATTATGTTCTTGGAGAAAAATTATAATTTAGTAATTTAACCCATATGAGGAGAGACATATCATTAGTTGTAAAAATGAATGATGTAGTGTACAGTTAGGGGAAGACCTAATGATTTTGCAGAAGGCCCACATGATCATTTCTTGTATCTAAAATAGAACATAAAAGCCTCTCTCTCTCTCTCANATGGGAGGAATCCTAGCCTTCATCACAAATAGTTCGACTAAATATAAGATGTGCCACCTAGTGTTGCCAAAAGAAAGAGACCCAAGAACAGGGTCCAAAACACTATAAATTGGGTAAGCAAAAGTCAAAGGTATGCACTACATTTCCTTGCAATTAGCTTTGATTACGTCTTGAAACTCTACTGACTAAAGCATCGGAGGGCCTCCGGTTAGTCCATCCTGGTCTTTGGAAATTTGTTCATTTTGCAGGGGAAGTGGTGTAGCGTTTCTTATTCGTTTGTTCCCAACCAAATCACTAAAGTAGTAAGAGGTCTCTTTTCACCGCTTACAAACATTGAACACTACATAGTAGATCTCATATCCTCTCTCTCTCCCCCTCCCTCCCACCGACTCACTTAAGTATTGGAGGGGATATATCGAAGGATCCTCCGACCTACTTCCTAACTCTCCTCGGTGTTTGTAGCAACCGTAGTGAAGATCATACAAGTGTCGCTATCCTTTTGGTTTCCATAAATCATCCCGAACACCCACACATACAATACGTAACATCAACATTCTTTTCAGAAGTTCAAAATGAGCATTTGGCTTAATAAGAAACATAAGTTTTGTAGGAAACTAAGGTCTTTTTTGGTTTGAGTCTCAAAAAGTTGTATCCGAAAACTATTTTTGGTAGAGTTTTAGAAATATTTTTTGATGTTTTTTTATGTGACATAAATTATTTGGTTATATGATTCAAAAAATAGTTATATAGAATAGAAAATAGTAAAATTTGTTGGAATATTAACTCATAAAACAATGAAAATAGAAATGTGTTATGAGTGTGGTGGTAGTGTTTTCTAAATTTTGAAAATGCTGTTTCAAAAAACACATAAAATAACATTAAATTGTTATCTAAATTTACCCACTTTTTTTTCTTAGTTTTCAAAAACAAAACATAAATAAAAAATAGCTGACCAAACAACTTTGTCACAAAAAGTGTTTCTAAAAACAGAAAAACAGTTTATGAGATGCAAACCAAACATGGCATAATTTTCTACATATTACACTTTTCGTAAAGTTGTATAGAGAATCCAACAGTTGTGGTTTGGTTCCAAATTTCAAAGGGGTTACATTTAGTTTCTAAACTACACGGGGTAAATTGTTATAGGACAAATTTATTCAAAGGTATTTAATTCAAAATTGATTTCAATGATTGCAAAGCAGTATGAAATGGTGAGGGCCTTTATCATGAAACGTGTGTACATCCACCAGACTTCTATGAAATTGAAATTGATTGGATTCTTTCTATGGCGATGATGCAGATTACAGGTTTGAATGATCGCTTTGCTTATAATGAAAAGGAAAGAGAAGGTCTTCGGACATTTTATCCAGTTCAGGGGGAGCACTTTCTTGATCGCCTCATTCTTCAACCATGGCTTAAGATGTGGCTAAAGTCTCTCCGCGTCCTTTCTAGTCTAGTGCAATCAATAACCAAAAAGGTCTTTAGAGCAAATAATAGTGAAAGAAGGAAATGATTGACCCTCCCCCCAAGTAACTTACGTCAACAAACTCATGCACAAAGAATGAAGAACAACATCTGATTAGCTCCACAATCTTTTTTTTTTTTTGAACATGAAGAGATAAAGAAGCTATTGCAATTGCTAGAGAAACTAGGCCTATTAAAGGCACAAACATAGAAGAAAGGTTGAGAGTTATCATAGAATGTTGAACTTGTCCAAAATCAAAATTGGAAAAGTTTAATATTAAGGGGGTCAAAATACCAATAGGAACATATATTCTGAAAAGCGACTTCATTTTACCCAATACAAGCTATCCTAAACCATCAAATTGAAACCATCGAATTAGGTGGTTTAGTACGGTATTGACAAAACTTCTCATTTTAAGGTTAAACGTTCGAGTCTTAGAATCCGCATTGAGGTTCGATAGTTGACCGCTATACTAGCTTAGGTAGATTCATTCCCGANTAGGTGGTTTAGTACGGTATTGACAAAACTTCTCATTTTAAGGTTAAACGTTCGAGTCTTAGAGTCCGCATTGAGGTTCGATAGTTGACCGCTATACTAGCTTAGGTAGATTCATTCCCGAAAGGAATAAGGGCACAGTTAGAAATCTTATGATCCTACTAGTAAAAGCCTATTGGATGATCTTTGAGTACTCTTTTTTGTCCCCACCCTTTTCATGTCCAAAAAAAAAACACATCAAATTGTATCCTCAAGTGCCTGAATACGATGTCAGCCCAACAGGAGCAGAAGATAGTTTTTCTAGAACCATGTTTTATTGGAAAAATTATCCTAGAGTGTGCTTAAGAGCGGAAGTGAAAACAACAAATATATATATATATATATACTGTGGTTATGTTGGATAGAGAACTCAAACCCAACGAGAAGGGCTGCGCATGTGAAACTAAAGAATTCATACCAAATGTTTATACAGTAATCATCACATTGGATTCGGGAGCTTTTAATTTCAAGTTTTGTCAAATTAGATTAAGTTAAAAATTAAACTCATCATGCCGCATAACTGGATTAAGGATTGACAAATTAGAAACTGAGAGGATCAAAAATTATTTCAATTAATTTGTAGTTCATGTTTCCGTAACTAGTAGTTCTTGTAGTTACATTAGACAACAAAATATATATATATATATATATATATATATATATATATATATATATATATATTGAAAACAAAATCGGCCACTATTGAGACTCTGGTCACTATATAATTTAAGTGATCAAATATACGCAGTTTTAATAATCTAGGAAAAAATAAATTCATAATCTTACTAGGCCAACGCCCACCACTGATACAACAAACGTGGAAAAAACTACAGAAAGCAATTGGTACAAAAAGACAAAGAATTGCTCATCATCTCAATCTTTTCTGCTCATAAGTTCCATCCGGTTTGTGGCAGCTAGTTATGGTTTGGACAGACAGAAAGAGGGAGGGAGGGAGACGACCACTTAACAAACATTAGCTAACTATGATCAAAACCATCAAGTCGAAGCTTCTCCGGAAAACCTTATGATATATACAAGAAAGAATCTTAATGAAAAAGGATATACGCCTATCAATCCCATGCAAGTTGATCAATATTATTGACATCACCATACATTCCACAAGGGAAAAGTGCAGCATCCATAAACTCAAAGTCAAAGTTAGAGGTGTCAAATGAATTATCCACGTTCTGCTCACCGATCAAATCATTGGATTTATAAATTTGCGCTTGCCCTTCACAAGCCTGTTTCACCTGTGCCGGTTCTTGCTGTTGTAGCTGCATTTCTAATTGTCTTGCGGTTTCGAAGGGTTCAAAAGCACTAGCACCCCACGTGCTATTCTCATTTAGAACCCCAAACCCAGATGGAGTTAAGGAAGAAGATGACATGGGAGTACTTTCCATTGAATAACCACTAGATATCTCCATCACAGAAGGCTGGCTTTGAGTTCTAACATTCCAAGAAAAGTTAGGGTTTCCATGTTCAAAGGTTGGAAGGATTGAACTTTCATTCAAGGAGGTAGAATTTGAAGGATTATTACCAGCATGTGAAATTGGAGGTAGTGTTCGAATATGCGCTTTCGCACTCAAGAAAACATCTTTGGCTTGTGAAGAACTTACAGAGAATAGTGAGGAGGGTCGTTCATGGATGTGAGACAATTTACCTGCTTGATTATTAGTATTGCAATTTTGGTTAGGGGAGAGGAGATTGTGAGTGTTGGGATCTAACCCTTGAGCAATAAGCTTTTTTTTAATGCATGAGTTCCAAAAGTTCTTCACTTCATTGTCTGTCCTACCAGGTAGGTGTTTGGCTATCTGAGCCCATCTGTTACCGAGAATCCTATGAACATCAATGATGGTTCTCTCCTCTTGTTCCGTAAAAGAACCCCTTTTGAGATCTGGCCTCAGGTAATTTATCCACCTTAATCTACAACTCTTTCCACACCTTTGCAGGTCTGCAATCTCAGAGTCAAGGACCATTTCAAGCATTAACAAGATAAACAAGAGCATGATGAGAATAGAAAGACAACAGCGTACAATACCTGCTAGTTTTGGAATAGAACTCCAACAGCCATGGCCATGGTTGGTGATGTGTCTGATCAGCTTCTCATCTTCTTCAGGAGACCACAGCCCTCTCTTAATTTTCTGTTTGCTGCAACAGTGATGACCCATATCTCAATCCTCCAGTCCCCTCCCCCTCGGTAACAAATCTCATAGTCAATATATCATGGGTGTTTCTTTTTACTTCCTTCTCCAATTAATCATAGAAAAGTACATCTCTTAACAGCATACAGCGGTTTTTTCCCAAATATTAGCTATGTTATACGTGAGTGACATAGATGAAGTGTACGACATTTAATTGGGTTGTACTCATGAGAGGGAGAGTGAGAGAGAGAGAGAGACAGAGATAGAGAGAGAGAGTTGCTGGAAATTTTACTTGGGTTGTACTCATGAGAGGACCAAAGGTCTCATTGAGTGTTTTGGCTGCTTCCAAGTTTTGTCTCGATCAACCATTGCCCTCAACTTGATTACCACTCTTCTTTAATCAAAGAAAGAAGAAAAACATCCTATCAGAGTTTATTGATATTATATACACAAAACATGACCTTTCAACAAGCAACATCCTTAACCATCTGAGGGGTGAAAGCATACAAACAATTAACTGACTAAATTCAAAATATCCACACAATTGGACCCATATCCAACGTGTCTATACTTAATATAAGCGCATATGTTTTATAGTATGGAATACACTGCTTACCGGTAGGTAATGCACGAAACAATATTATTATTAAAGGCGCAACTTGTACGAAATTATAATAACAGCTTATTTCGTATGATATTGATGCAGACGCTAGTATATAATAATTGGATGACCAACATAGGGCAATAGGTGCTGTAATTATGTTCTTGGAGAAAAATTATAATTTAGTAATTTAACCCATATGAGGAGAGACATATCATTAGTTGTAAAAATGAATGATGTAGTGTACAGTTAGGGGAAGACCTAATGATTTTGCAGAAGGCCCACATGATCATTTCTTGTATCTAAAATAGAACATAAAAGCCTCTCTCTCTCTCTCATCCCCAACTTATAAAAGTTCTACGATATACATGTATTATAATGGTCATATGTCTTTTCTTCACTCAACAGTTGCGTGGGGGAACAATTTCTTGGTGTCAACGAAGATTGTGATGATTGGGCATTTCTGCTTTCATGATTTGCACCTCTTTTTTCCTCGTTTTGCTTTTGCAACACTTTTCAGAGAATTTTCTTCCTTCTTTTTCTCCTTTTTGTTTCTTTGGAGGAAATCACGTGAAAAAGTGAAACTCCAAAGGAGCACACAGGTCACAGACTAAACAAAACAGGTCCTGAGTCGACCTTTTCCAAATCTAAAATTTCCATTCCATTATTTCATTGAAAGCAGGTGAAATTTGCATTCTTAGATATATGCCACCAAGTTTTCAATCTCTTAATATGACTCATGGTAATGCACATTTTAACTTCAATTTAAAGATGAAATCATTAAAAAGCAAATCAAAGTGTGAATTACCATGATCAATAACCAAAAAAAATCTTTTTGGCCTTTTCTTTTTCAATGATTTGAAATTTTCAAATAAGTACATACAAGAAAAATATGCATAAGTATATGATGATACCCAAAATATCATAAAGTTGAGCTCGGGCATGCATCTCAGACCTTCTAGGCTTGAGTCACTCAACCTATCACAACGAACAGGGAAGGCTTAGGTTGGCACCCCTTCCCCCACAACTGCGCCTTCTCAGATATAGCACGAGTGACAACTAGATTCCACCCGGGAACCATACAAAACATAATGCTCCTATATTCAGGCGAGAAAAATTTAACAGCCAGGGCACCGCCCACAATAGCTGCATGACAACAATAACTATTAAGAAGGAAGAGACAACCATTACGAGAAGAGGGCTAAGATCACGCCAAGGACCATAAAAGACCTTTGAAGGCTATAAATAAGAGGCATATCCCTCACAATAGGACACAAGTAACTTTAGCCTAAACAGATGTCCTGTGCAATCTTCCCCCATCATCAATAATATCTTCAGGAGCAGAAGACTCCCTTCAGAACGGATTAGCCGAGCTCCCCAACAGGTGAACCACTATAAACTCTTTGTTCGCAATTCCCTTTTCCCCTATTCAAATTCTTAAGAGCCTAGGAGCTCTAACTGAGCTATTCAGTGACCCTTTAGTCCCTAGCTATCATTAGCTTTGCTCATTTGTATGACAAACATTATCAATTAGTGTTGTTTGTGGAACGACTGTTCCTGTAAAAATTCTACTAATCATCTTTAGTAATTGATGGTTTCTACATATAATATGAGGAGAAGTCAGATAAATCCCCTACATTTGTAGAACCAATAAGAAATTGCAGCAGGAAAATCCTCGTGATCGCCTACCTAATCCAGAGGTTGACCCACCCGTGGTGGACCTTCCTCCAAATAACGAACTTGAGGCCCTTCGTCTGGCCAACCAACGCCTCATCCAGCCGAATGAGGAATTGCTAAACCTCATCCAACATCTCCAGAGAGCACGACCACCGTAGAATAATCCCCCACAAGGGGAACATCAACAGCATAATCCCCTAAGGGATATTACGGAAGGAGATGAGCACAGTCAGTCAGATAGCAATATTCCCCGTCGAGTTCAAAGGAACGAAGAAGACGAGGAAATACAAAGCTAGAACAGGGGAACTCACAAGAATGAGCCTCCCCCATTCTAGTAGGAAAAGAAGGAGCAGTTATGGGAGAATCGTTTCTAGGAGATTCAACAAGAGCTTAGCCGCATGAAGGAG
Source organism: Ilex paraguariensis (assembly GCA_963454935.2). Taxonomy (NCBI): domain Eukaryota; kingdom Viridiplantae; phylum Streptophyta; class Magnoliopsida; order Aquifoliales; family Aquifoliaceae; genus Ilex; species Ilex paraguariensis. The sequence continues at coordinate 306,434 of CAUOFW020001169.1, forward strand.
GTTATGAGGGGAAAACTATTGGTAACTATGGACGCTCTAGTCCTGCAGACAAAATCTCCATTCACTCTAGAGCTGCTTGATCTGACTTGATTTATGCCATACACCCAAGTATATGTGATCAAATTGTAATATTTCTGGGTCAAGCCCGAAGTCGAACCTACAGGAAGCTAACTGTCGGTATTCAAAATAGGAAAAGGTGAAATTGTCGTGTGTTTGTGTGATGTTCAATGAAATAGCTTTCAGTGTGAGCTTAGAATTATCAAATAAATACTTAACTAAAACGTTGGATAACATTGATTAAAAGTACACTTCAGTTCGAAGATCCAACATGTTTCATATTGTTTATTTATGAAAATGCCACCTTATAAAAATTAACTCCCATTTTACAGAAAAGTTAACTAGTAGGTTTGATGTATAACTAAACCATATCACAACAACTAGTTAGGTTAGTCGGAAGGGCTATGTACTACGCAACAATCAAATAACCCTAGTAAACTCGAAGGTGAACAATTCAAAAGGTTTACTCCAGCTATTCAATCGACAGGTTAATGATTCAATAAAACGGAGTTTCAGTTTATGCATTGAATCAGAAGCATTGGCTAGCGCAAGATTTAACCTCTCTATAAACAATCTCCCGACTGTTACATAAAGCTCAACTACATGCATCACTGTATCATGCATGAAATATATAGTATTATAAATAGTATGGTATATAGCATTAAACTTTGCTTGGTGTTCATAACCATGAACATATTATAATATTAACCATCCATTAATTAAGAGAGGTATCAACATTAACGCACAAATAAAATATAAGCATTTACATAACTTAAACAATATTACATGTGCATTCACAATTCACCAAAGAGTATAAATGGACTACTCACGTCTCATTGCTATAAACGAGCAAAAAGAGTGATATAATCTCATCATAACTGAAAACAAAATGCACAAAGTCATTCTCCGAGGAATAGTTGAAACACTGCCACTCTTATTACTAGCTAAGGCACAAAAGTGAGAGAGGTTCAACTCTCCAAGTATAAAGGATAAACAAAATGTAGAAGTTAAGAAAATTTTGGCTGAGAAGTGATTAGGGTAGGACTTTGCTCTTCCTTTCTTTTCTCTTGCACTAGACTAAACTTCGGTGAATTCCCCTTAAAAAATGGCTGAACTCTGGTATTTATAGGCATTGGAGATGTGGTTTAAGGCAGCAAACACTCAGATAGCGCAATCTGGGTGTTTTGTTGCTCAATTGGACCAATGGGAGAGGAGAGAGAATTAAGTCGATTTAAGCACCATCCGAACGCCATCAACATTGTCCGAATGGTAGCATTTCTCTGGTTTCCTTGCTTGGTCAGCATTCCTTTGTTGACTCTTTGACTTGTGAATTATATTTGCACCCCCTTCTGTATTTAGCCTTTGCACTTTGGTCCTCTTAGATTTCCATATTTGTGCTTGAAACCCTGCAAAATGTACAAACTACGCTTAACCCTAATCCTTTATAAATTAATTACTTTAACCTAGTTTACACACACAATTAACCCAAAATCCTAATTTTATTATGCATTCTTTTAGGGTTAATCACACCCCAACCAAACATTACTAGTCCCTAGTAATAAAACAAATAAAACAAAATCACTTTCATAGATTTCACGATTGCATTTAGCGTATACAACAAGCCGTTAAACCCCTAGCTGATTCCTAGTGGACGAGTCTTGTTGTATTAAGGTTTTCAGTGAAATACCTACAAACTTCAACAGTTAGGATTACATAATTCATATTCTCCACAGATAAGATTAAATTACCATTCTTTTCTATTACTAGGATACTTTCCTTCCTTGATTACTATAAGAGTAACACACATTAACTGTAACACTAATTAACCCTAAATAGTGCATTAATGAATTAAATTATTAGTTTAATTGTGTTAAAGAATTAGGTTAAAACAATCAAGTTAAGTGAAATTAGGTTTAGTGCGTAAATTAGGGTTAATGAATGAAACTTGGCGTTTTTTAGGGTTTTGTGTGGAAATATGCAAAGTTAGGAGGATCAAAGTGTACAAGCTAAATCAGCAAGGGATCCAAATATAATTATCAAATCAATATGTCAAACAAGCAAGGAGCAAAAACTAGAGAATCAGCACCGTTCGGACGGTAATAATGACATTCGATAATTGAAGGATACCTTTTTATTGAGGGTTAATTACTGTAAGGTGACATTTCTAATAATTGAACAAATATATTGCATGTGGAATCCCCGAACTAAAGGATACCTTTTCATTATTGCATTTCCAAAATTTTAATTAAGTTTATTTTAAGTTGTTCTAAACTCACACCTCAAGCTATTTCATTACATATTGTAACTATAACAACTGAACCGTTTTTGTTTTGCATTCCAATATTTAGCTCCCAATAGGTTCGACTTCGGACTTAAACCGAGAATTATATTACAATTTGACCACTTATACTTGGGTATACTATACTATTCAAGTCAGATAAAACACTGTTCCTCATATTTTTAGAAAAACTCATGTGTGTGTGTGCGGGGATTTTTTTATTTCAAAAACATGTAAGAAATATTACAATCCTTCATTCAGTAGTTCAAGAATTAGCCTTGATGTCAATCCTTTTACGAAAATCACTCAACAAAGAATGCACTCAAATTTTAGTGACTATCACTTAAAAACTACACGTGAGAAGAATGTTGTTATGAAAGCAAGATAATAGCACATGTAATAATTAAAGAGAAGGTTATTTGAATATAATTGAAAATTTGGCATAATCTCATGAAAGGATATTAGCATTGCATCAAACAACATTATCAACACTTCCCCTTTTTAATGAATAGGTGAAAATCATACATATGCATACTTTCTGGAATAAAAAAGGACTATATCACGGTTATAACATGACCAATGGTATTGGGTAAAAGAAATGACGTCAAAGGTATTCAAAGAGCTATCCTTTTCGATTAGTGCCGCACACATCTCTCATTCTTTCCAAAACTTGTGCATATTGTACTTCACATTTCTCCTTTCAATCACATTTTTGCAATTCCTTGGCTATTTTCTTCCTTTGCTTCCTTGCTTTTCTTTTCCTTATCCTCTTTTGTTTCTATTATAGATATTTGTCCTATTTTTCCCTTTTTTTCTTTTCTTTCTTGAACCATAAACACCACTTTCTTTTCTTCCTTTTCTATATAATGCTTTCTGGTGCAAGAAAATTTGATAGCAAGGTTCGGTCAACATATTTTTTTTGTGGCTCGGTTAACTGCTATGTCAAGAAAATAAATTTTCAATTAGGCTCAATCATAGCTTACTAGCAATATAGTTTTGCAAAAGAAATTTCTAAGGCTCAAAATAAAGTCACAAATAGCCTAAAATCATTTTCCAGAATTAATACACCTGCATAATATCTAGTTACAATTTAAAGGAAAATGCTAACCATGTTATTCAACGAGTGCTAACCAAAACAAAGTTAATGAAATTATTCAAAGAAATATTACCACTGAACTGAAACTCTTACTTAAGTAAATGTGTAAAAAATCTCGCCAAGAAGGGTTGGCTAAAAATTTGCATACAGATTTATATCTCAACTATAAATGAAAGCATTATAAAAGATCTTAGTTTTTCAAAAGATTTTCAGAATAAGGAATTTTTACGTGCTCAAAATGCTGAGTTTCTATGAAAATATAAAGATAGTGCACAATCAATGTATGAAAATCCTGCATAATCTAGTTATGTTTATACCTGCAAAGCATTAGAATGATAGCATAAATCATAGTGTGAATCATGTGAAATAAGTATCCTAACAAAGCAAAATTTAAGCAAAATTACAACTAACCAAATTAATTAAAACTATTATCCAAAACATCCAAACTGAAACAAAGTGCATAATTAAAAAGTTTGGTAAGAGTAGAAAGAACATAGAAACTTCAGGAACTCTGGTTACTAAGTTGAGGGGTGTAAACCCCCACACTCTTATCTTTATATAGTAAGTAATCATTTTTTGAAATGTTAATAGGGAAAAAATTGAGTGAATAGTAGTTAAAACTTAGTTTTAGCTTGTAAATATATGAAATCGTTGTAATAGAACTCATACTAACTAGGTTTGATGTNGTGGATGCTTAGGGCTATAATATCCTAGTTGCTAGATTAGGAAATTCCTTTTGAGACTTGGTGGAGTCTAATATTTTGTTATTCCACTGCAAGTTTAAATGTGCTTTTTTTGGATGTAATTGTCATGGTTGTATATATTCTTTTGGGATGATGTTGTAAATATTAAATATGATGAATGGATTTTTATTTATTGNAGTAGTCATACCATACCGGTACGCGTACCAATAAGCTCAACAGATTTCAGAAATTTTAAGTTGCGATTTGGGTCTGATTCCTTCCACTATAAATACATAAAGACGTCTCATTCAGCCCCATTTCAACACCTCAAACCCTAGAAAACCTTAGAGAGGAAGAAAGGAGGAGAAGAACACAAGATAAAAGGGGATTTGCACCTTGGATTGAATCAAAACCCTAAGATTTCTTCAAGAACACCAAGGTAGGGGTTTCTTCCTATTTTCTTACATTGAGGCTAGGGTTTACTTATATGTATTCTCTTGACTCTAAATCTTATTTATTTGTTAGTAAATCATTGATTCTTGATATTATTGCAAATACTATTATGTTTTAAACAAATCTATGGTGGGATAACCATTAAATCTCTTCTTCTTCACTAAAAACCCTAGTTTTGAAGTGAAATGGATTTTTCTTTTGATTTTTCCTTTGTTCTTGATTTCAAAATTTTAATGCTTNGAAGAGAAATGGATTTTTCTTTTGATTTTTCCTTTGTTCTTGATTTCAAAATTTTAATGCTTTATATTGAACCACAAAATGGTATTTATGATGATCTCTTGCATATTTTCTTAAATTGTTCTTTTGGGATACTACTTGTGAAATTTGGAGATTTTTGAATGTATTTGTGATTGGAGAAATTGATTGAATATTGTATCTCTTGTGGATGTTTGGATGACCATGGGTGGCCGTTGACCGTATATCATAGAGTGGGTTAGATGTGTTTCTTACTCCATGTGGGTTTGAAGGTTCCCTATCACTCGTATGGGTTCATGGTTTATTGTACCAGTAAAAGTTTCTTACAAGGGCTTGTGGAGGTATGGAACTCTACAAGAACTTGAGGGAAATGGTTTATGGTTGTAAACAATTTGTTGACTGTAATTTGGCGTTGTTACTTCACTTAATTTATTGCTATTGTGTAAACTTGATATCTGTTGAAATATCCCAATTTATTTCAAAAAATTAATATATGATAATTGAGAAATGAGAAATGAGACCGACCTGTTTTATATGTTTTCTAAACCTTGTTCGAGTTTGGGAGGAATGTTGTTACAGAGCTTGGTACTCACCCCCTACAAACAATATATTTACAGATTACTTGGTAGATGAGGAGCTCAGAGTCGATGAACAGGTGCATTGGGAAGCTCCGCTAGACGGGCACGTGGAATTTGAGGTGGATGCTTAGGGCTATAATATCCTAGTTGCTAGATTAGGAAATTCCTTTTGAGACTTGGTGGAGTCTAATATTTTGTTATTCCACTGCAAGTTTAAATGTGCTTTTTTTGGATGTAATTGTCATGGTTGTATATATTCTTTTGGGATGATGTTGTAAATATTAAATATGATGAATGGATTTTTATTTATTGATGAATTATATTAGTTGCTCTCATGATGTGAATGGTTTAAAATTGTAATGTCATCCAAGTTGGTTTTTCAATCATATTTTTGCAATTCCTTGACTATTTTCTTCCTTTGCTCCCTTGCTTTTCTTTTCCTTATCCTCTTTTGTTTCTTTTATAGATATTTGTCCTCTTTTCCCCTTTTTTTCTTTTCTTTCTTGAACCATAAACACCATTTTATTTTCTTCCTTTTCTGTATAATGCTTTCTGGTGCAAGAAAATTTGATAGCAAGGGTCGGTCAACATATTTTTTCTGTGGCTCGGTTAACTGTAGGGACATAGTTTTGCAAAAGAAATGGCTAAGGCTAAAAATAAAGTCACAAATAGCCTAAAATCATTTTCCAGAATTAATACACCTTCATAATATCTAGTTACAATTTAAAGGAAAATGCTAACCATGTTATTCAATGAGTGCTAACCAAAACAAAGTTAATTAAATTATTCAAAGAAATATTACCACTGAATTGAAACTCTTACTTGAGTAAATGCGTAAAAAATCTCGCCAAGGAGGATTGGCTCAAAATTTGCATACAGTTTTATATCTTAACTATAAATGAAAGCATTATAAAAGATCTTAGTATTTCAAAAGATTTTCAGAATAAGGAATTTTTACGTGCTCAAAATGCTGAGTTTCTATGAAAATATAAAGATGGTGCACAATCAATGTAAGAAAATCCTGCATAATCTAGTTATGGTTATACCTGCAATGCATTAGAATGATAGCATAATTCATAGTGTGAATCATGTGAAATAAGTATCCTAACAAAGAAAAATTTAAGCAAAATTACAACTAACCAAATTAATTAAAACCAAATTAAAACTATTATCCAAAACATCCAAACTGAAACAAAGTGCATAATTAAAAAGTTTGGTAAGAGTAGAAAGAACATAGAAACTTCAGGAACTCTGGTCATTGAGCTAAGGGGCCTCCACTGCACTGTCATCAAAGTAGCCTCAGGATCTCATTTTGATTTTCTCCATAGCTAGCCATCCTTTGATCCAACTAAGTGATGGGAGTCTCAATCCCAACAGAATTTCACGGTCAGTTCGATCATCAACGAGAATATAAGGCTGCTCTTCTAGTTTGTCCGGGCTCTTTTGGTGGCTGAAAGTTTAAACCTTCCTAGAATGGGTCTGCTTGCAGTTCTGGTGGTGCTTCTTGTTGCTCATCCAACTGCTCTCCATGGCTTTTCTTTAATGAGGTTTTATCCAATGGTGCCAAATCCTCCATCGTTGGCCATGTTCGATATGCAATTACTTCTTTCATCCTGCATAACTTAGATACTAGAACAATAAATAGGAGTGAGGCTTCTTAGTCTTAAACATTCACCATTGATCCATTATCAGAGTTGGAAAGTCAATAGTGTGTCTCATTCTGATAGAAAATAGGCTATCTTAGTGTAGATTTAGTTTTTCTGAGACTAAGACAACAAATTGTTCATAGTGATCAAGTTTAGGATTTTATACTTATTGGTTAAGTTCCCTTGCTTAATATACTTATTCGGTTTACCCCAGACATACTCCGAATTCCTGTCAACTCAATCCCAATGACAGCCATATCAGACAATGTCGTATAGGGATACTAGGGATACTAATATCTCGGTATCGAGTTCAAAAAATTAGAAATGGTAGCCTGTATAACTTGAAACACAACTCCCCTAATATAAACACGAAACTGCCTTGGCCCATATTCCTTGGCATTGCTAAAAAATTTCCAAACTAAACATTCATACACAGGACCTACTTGTAAAACTCAAGTAAATTTAAACTTTTTCTGAAAAAGAGCAAAACGGTAATTTACCACTAAAATGCAGATTTAAAATATGTATTTCTCTAGAGCTCGAATGAAGCAACTGACTTCACCGATGGATTCATGTTGTGAAACCGAGTTGTCTAAAAAATTTCGTCGAATTTGAAGATAGTCGGATTTTACACATTTTACGAGACAACTAGGTGTCGAGTGACCTCACAAACGTCCACAAAAAAAAATTTATAAAATTTCCTTATAATTAAAGAAAATTTCAAATAAAAATAATTTGAACTTAANTATTTTACGAGACAACTAGGTGTCGAGTGACCTCACAAACGTCCACAAAAAAAATTTTATAAAATTTCCTTATAATTAAAGAAAATTTCAAATAAAAATAATTTGAACTTAAATTGCAATGAAATTAATCGTTTTTAGGTGAAAACGGATCAGGACAAGAGAGTCGTGTGGCTTGACGTGCACCAAGAATCAAAGGTTATAAATATATGTAAAAATCTGATTTGTTGGAAGAAATATCTTCTGAAATCAGTGTGTAAACGTGTGAGGAAGAGAGGAGAGGAAAAGGAGAAGAAAAACATAAATTTCAAGGCTTTTCTCTTCGATTCACGGAGTTCTACTTGTCGGAATTCTTCGGGCCGAGAGTTAAAGTTGATCATATGGACGAGGGCTAGGCAACCATACCAAGAACGAAGGATTTCATCAAAGATCTAAAAAATTAATTTTGGAAAATCAAGAGCTTAGAGTGTGGTTGGTGTTCTTGAAGGTTCTACCATTCATTTTATGTTTCAAGAGGAAGGGTTCCCTCTTACTTTGGATTATTTCTAACCTATGGTGTCCATAGGGAATGTTCAGGTGTATAGAATTTGCTTATTATTATGGAAATGAGGAAATGGGTATAAAAATGGCTTGAACCAGTTTCTAGCTTAAATTTGAGGTGTGGAAGTTACTTGTGTAATTTCTTGGAATTTGGTATTATATAGGCATGCTATGTGTCTACATTATGCCTTTGTCAATGAAATGTGTTAGTGACATAGATTATGTAATAACATGCTTGTGATATTGTTGTTGATATATGATTAGTGATATATTGACGGTGTGATAAATTTTGGTGATTATATGCATATGATGTAAGTTGCCATGCAATATGATGATATGCGGTTAAATTGGTCATTTTGCATTGATTTCATAGTGGGCATGATGTTGGCATCACATTCATGGGCATTGGACATGAGTGTAGGTGTGTGTGAATGGTTGATCAAACTCTATACTTGGTGGTTGATAAGTGGACTCGGGAAGGTAGGATCGAAGATCTCATTGAGTCATATGGTTGCATGAAAAACTTGTGTTGGGTATAGGAAGAAGGGATAGATTCTCCCTCGGGTGAAAAACCCGACTACTTGGTTCATACACTCCCTTGTGGTGAAATTGCGAAAAAGTGTAATGGCGTACGGATCCAGTGGTGTGATTCCAAAATCCGATATCCAATAAAGACACATGATTTTGTTTCATAAAGTACTCATTCGATGGGTAACATCCAACACTGATTTGATTTTATAAACACATGACTTTTATTTCAAGCAAACATTAGATGTATTTCATCAATGACAAATGTAATACACACGTGCATTGCATTGTATTGTGGAAGTCGGTGAGGATTTAGGTTAAAGTGCATGAGTGAGTATCATCTCATATCATGACATGACATGGTAGCATTCCCATCTTGAATTACATGTTCTTGTTTGGAATGGATAATGATTGTTGATTGTTGCATGTGCACATTTCATATGCATCTAGGTTGGGTAGTAGCCTCTGTAGGAGATACACTATTGAACGTAGTTCCCCCTATACGGGAAAACATTTCAGGTGGGGGATACACGCCGTTGGACTGTGCTTATTTGGGGCCCCAGTGATGAAGAAAGGAACTTGTGACTTTTAATCCATTTTTGTAAAACTTTTGCAAAGTTAGTTTTTGGGCATGTAATGTATGTAAAAGAATTATAATTTTGAACTAGTATTAACTATGTTTAATGCATAAATTCAAGATGTGGGAGTATGAATTGTTGTATATTGGACCTCGGATGGGTCATGTGATTAAATGTTGTTATATGAGTATGGATAAATGGACCCGGTGTGGTCAATATTGTATATTAGACCTTGGATGGGTCATGTGACTGTATATGGCACAGGTTGTGTTTTGGATAGAGTTCCTCGTACAAAGGAGACTCTGTCTAAATTTTGTTAAATTAAGGAACCCCAATTTTTGGGGCATCACAGCTTGATATCAGAGCCTAGGTATACGATTTACCTAGGGCTTGATGGGCATGCGTCTAGACCATTGCATTCATTGTGCATTTCATGTTATGTGCTTAAATTGCTACATGATATGTGCTATGTGTTATGTGAATTATATGCGTGGTAAAATGTATATGGAAAGGAGAAGTACTAGGGGTAGAAAACATAACCTTGGGGTTCAGAAAAAGGGATGAACAAGATAGTTCAAGGTGTAAATGTCTACTAGTGGTGGCATACGCTCTACTAGTGAGACAAGGAGAGAAATCTGAAAGTTTATACTTGATTCCTATCTTAGGATACTGTGAGGCTCTATTGCTATCTTATATGTGTAGAGATGGAAAATCGAGGAAGAGGACGCCGAGACGGTGGGTGGAACAACAACCAACCACCACCGACCTTTGACCAGCAAGCCTTCGTAGAGGCTATTGGTGTTGCAGCTGCTACCCTTGCACAAGCTAGTGCTGCGGCTGCTACCATTGCATAGGCTAGTGCAAATGTGGGCCAAGGAGGCTCAGGTAACATCCATAAGTTTATGGCACACAAGCCTCCGACTTTCATGGAAGGGGTGGATCCGATGGTGGCCAACCATAGGTTCCTGCAATTTGACAAGATTTTAGAGGCTATGGAGATCACCTCCGATGCCACTAAAATAAGGCTAGTTAGATTCCAATTGGAAGCGGAAGCGATTAACCCTAATTAGTGTGTAAATAAATTAATTAAGTGATCAATTTTGTAAGATAAAATCGCTAAACATTATGAATTATATAGTTTGTGTGCAAATTAAAGTTTTTAATACTTTATGTGTAAATTTCAGGGTCAAATGCAGAAATAATGAGAAATACATGACAATTTTGCAAGAGTTGAAACTATGAAGGACTAAGGTGTAATAAAGAATCATGGACGAATTAGGAGTCAACAAGTGGCAGCTCCAGAAGAAGACACCTTGCACCACTGCAAGGCTTAACCTTCCTAAAGGTTAAGGTAGGGGTTAGGACCCCTCAACAAGTGGCAGCTCCAGAACGCGATAAGTGGAAGCCCAAGACCGCGACACCTAGCCCTGATGCAAGGATCAACATTCCTAAAGGGTGAAAAGGGGGTTGGGACCCCTCCTTGACCGAAACTTCACCCTCCCCTATAAATAGGTGTCTTCACTCCATACTTGAAAAGAATTCCACTCCAAGTACTCCAAGTCTTCACAATACCATTTCAAGAGAAAACTTCCTTCCTACAAAGAAAGCTAGCTGGCCATCAAAGAGAGAAAAGAGAGAAAGAAAAGAGAGAAAGAAAAAGCTTTTGAAATCCGATATGTTGTTACTCAGTATTTCTACAGTTCTGTAATATCTTTCTATTCGAATAGTTGAACTGCTGCCACTTTTTTTGTCTTGAATGACATTAAGGGTGGTTGTGTTTCAATTGTTCACTGTGAAAGAAGTTTTATTTTAATTGTAACGAATACTACCCACACTTCTTGCTTGTCTGTAGCAATGGAGCGTGAGTAGTTGTTTATACCCTCCAGTGTGAGGGGAACATATGTATATTACTGTTTAGATTATGGAAATGCTGATATCTTATTTATATTTTATGTATTATATTCTTAATGCGTGATATAGTGATGTGTATAATTCCGGTGCTGTGCCTTGAATTATATCATCAGTATATCATAAGACCCGCTGGTTAAACAACCACGACGTTTCTACCAGGTATGGCTTGTCCTCCACCGAAATGCTGAGGCTGTTCTACTGATGTGCGATACATAACCTAAATGATCCTCATGAATTGCTTGTCCTTCTGGGTTTTTAGGGTTGATTATTATTATATATAATTATTATGACAGTCTAACAACCACGATATTCCTATCGGTATGACTTTGCTTCCACCGGAACATTGAAAATGTTTAACTGGCACATCTATTCCCAGTGTAGCCTAAGAAGTAGCTGTGTTATACTATAATACCACTAGTGTAGACTAAGAAGCATCTGTGTTATGGTTTATATATATGCACTTGCAATCATGAGATCAAATGAATAACTTAAGTATTCCTCATGAATGGCTTGTCCTTCTGGTTTGCTTGGGTTAATCAGTTGACATAGACATAACCGGTGTAGCCTAAGAAGCAGTTGTGTTATAATATATTACCACCAGTGTAGCCTAAGAAGCAACTGTGTTATGGTTTATATACATCAGACCTGCCGGTTGACTTTCTAGTAACATGGGAGTTAATTGTTGTGAGGTAGCATTTCCAGTATCTAACCAATATAATGCATATAAGACCCTTAAAATGAAGGGTATCTGTTATATTCTTGTTGCTAACACACTTACTTACGCACTTTATTTGTTTATGCAATTTACTTGTTTACTTATGCATTTTATTTANATCTTTCTATTCGAATAGTTGAACTGCTGCCACTTTTTTTGTCTTGAATGACATTAAGGGTGGTTGTGTTTCAATTGTTCACTGTGAAAGAAGTTTTATTTTAATTGTAACGAATACTACCCACACTTCTTGCTTGTCTGTAGCAATGGAGCGTGAGTAGTTGTTTATACCCTCCAGTGTGAGGGGAACATATGTATATTACTGTTTAGATTATGGAAATGCTGATATCTTATTTATATTTTATGTATTATATTCTTAATGCGTGATATAGTGATGTGTATAATTCCGGTGCTGTGCCTTGAATTATATCATCAGTATATCATAAGACCCGCTGGTTAAACAACCACGACGTTTCTACCAGGTATGGCTTGTCCTCCACCGAAATGCTGAGGCTGTTCTACTGATGTGCGATACATAACCTAAATGATCCTCATGAATTGCTTGTCCTTCTGGGTTTTTTAGGGTTGATTATTATTATATATAATTATTATGACAGTCTAACAACCACGATATTCCTATCGGTATGACTTTGCTTCCACCGGAACATTGAAAATGTTTAACTGGCACATCTATTCCCAGTGTAGCCTAAGAAGTAGCTGTGTTATACTATAATACCACTAGTGTAGACTAAGAAGCATCTGTGTTATGGTTTATATATATGCACTTGCAATCATGAGATCAAATGAATAACTTAAGTATTCCTCATGAATGGCTTGTCCTTCTGGTTTGCTTGGGTTAATCAGTTGACATAGACATAACCGGTGTAGCCTAAGAAGCAGTTGTGTTATAATATATTACCACCAGTGTAGCCTAAGAAGCAACTGTGTTATGGTTTATATACATCAGACCTGCCGGTTGACTTTCTAGTAACATGGGAGTTAATTGTTGTGAGGTAGCATTTCCAGTATCTAACCAATATAATGCATATAAGACCCTTAAAATGAAGGGTATCTGTTATATTCTTGTTGCTAACACACTTACTTACGCACTTTATTTGTTTATGCAATTTACTTGTTTACTTATGCATTTTATTTATCTTAAACTAGCTGTCAAGCTAAGCTCACATCACAAGCTATAAAACAATATTCTTCTTTGAACAACACTTTTAATTTAATTTATTTTATTTTATAGTCTAAATTANATCTTATTTATATTTTATGTATTATATTCTTAATGCGTGATATAGTGATGTGTATAATTCCGGTGCTGTGCCTTGAATTATATCATCAGTATATCATAAGACCCGCTGGTTAAACAACCACGACGTTTCTACCAGGTATGGCTTGTCCTCCACCGAAATGCTGAGGCTGTTCTACTGATGTGCGATACATAACCTAAATGATCCTCATGAATTGCTTGTCCTTCTGGGTTTTTAGGGTTGATTATTATTATATATAATTATTATGACAGTCTAACAACCACGATATTCCTATCGGTATGACTTTGCTTCCACCGGAACATTGAAAATGTTTAACTGGCACATCTATTCCCAGTGTAGCCTAAGAAGTAGCTGTGTTATACTATAATACCACTAGTGTAGACTAAGAAGCATCTGTGTTATGGTTTATATATATGCACTTGCAATCATGAGATCAAATGAATAACTTAAGTATTCCTCATGAATGGCTTGTCCTTCTGGTTTGCTTGGGTTAATCAGTTGACATAGACATAACCGGTGTAGCCTAAGAAGCAGTTGTGTTATAATATATTACCACCAGTGTAGCCTAAGAAGCAACTGTGTTATGGTTTATATACATCAGACCTGCCGGTTGACTTTCTAGTAACATGGGAGTTAATTGTTGTGAGGTAGCATTTCCAGTATCTAACCAATATAATGCATATAAGACCCTTAAAATGAAGGGTATCTGTTATATTCTTGTTGCTAACACACTTACTTACGCACTTTATTTGTTTATGCAATTTACTTGTTTACTTATGCATTTTATTTAAGTTAAACTAGCTGTCAAGCTAAGCTCACATCACAAGCTATAAAACAATATTCTTCTTTGAACAACACTTTTAATTTAATTTATTTTATTTTATAGTCTAAATTACTAAACTCTTTGTGAGATCGATACTTGGACTTAAAACCGAGAAAACTACAATTTGACCACTTATACTTGAGTGTACAATATAATATAATTCAGACGACTAAAAAGTGTGAATCAAGTTTTTGACGCCGTTGCCAGGGAGTTATAGTAATTTTAAAAATAATAATAATAATAATAATAATAATAAATAGGTGTATGCTTGTTTTATATGTTTATAGTTTGTTTGTTTGTTTTTAGTCTATGTCTGTTCATTCATCCGTAGGTTCTGTAAATCAATCCACTCCTTCATCATCTTCTTCTACATCTACAAAAGAATCATTCAACTTAAGTATGGCACAAAACGTACCTAGACAACAAGAAAGAGAACAGGAAGTAGTTCAAAATGTTCGACCATTACGAGAATATCTACATCCTATCATGTTTTACTTTTTCAACAGACGCTCCAAATATTAATATTAAACCAGGAACTATACAGTTACTACCACAGTTCCATGGTTTAGAAACTGAAAATCCCTATGTTCATATGAAAGAATTTGAAGAAGTCTGTNCTTTGTTGGATGCAATAAAATGAGTTCTAGTTTATGCTAAATTTTTAAAAGATCTATGTACGATCAAAAGAAGAATGAATGTACCAAAGAAAGCATTTTCAACCGAACAAGTTAATACTATAATACATCAAGACACACTTCTTAAGTACAAAGATCCAGGTAGTCTNTGACTTAACTTTTTAAGAGCAAATTCTATCACGAATTGGCAAGATTTACAAACTGAGTTCTTTAAAAAATTTTTTTCTGTGGATCGTACTAATGCATTAAGACGCCAGATAATGAATTTTACTGTAAAAGAAAAAGAAACTTTTTATCAATGTTGGGAAAGATTTNTTTATGTCTCATTGGAAATTTTCAAATTGGACAAGCCCTACTAGATCTAGGATCCAGTTGTAATTTAATGCCATATTCAATATATACGCAATTAGGATTAAGTGAATTAAAACCTTCTNTGGGAAAGATTTAAAGATCTTCTCCAAGCTTGTCCACATCACGGGTTTAAAAACTGGACATTAGTTGGTTTCTTTTATGATTCACTTCCATCTGCCATGCGACAATTTGTTGAAATGATGGCTCAAGGAGAATTTATGAATAAAAACCTTGAAGAAGTATTTCAATTTTTTGATACTATTTCGGAGAGTTCCCAAATGTGGGACTCGACTTCTTCAAACATTGTAGAAAATAAGTCATCTACATCTGAAAGAGGAAAATATATATTAAAAGAAGATGATGATTTAAGAGCAAAAATAGCTAATTTATCTCGAAAACTTGAAGCCTTGGAAATGAAAAAACTTAAGCAAGTATNAACCTAGAGAAGAAGAAGAAGACATATATGAAGTAAATCATGTTGAAACAATTACCCAAAGTTTTTTTGAAAAGAATTTTCTGGAAAAATAGTTATTGACATTAGAATCAATACCTGAAACCAAATCTGACAATACATCTGCCAAAAATCTACAATGCAAAGAATTGTTACCAAAACTTATAGAATCTAATGTCAAAGTTTTTNTTTAAGAGCAAAAATAGCTAATTTATCTCGAAAACTTGAAGCCTTGGAAATGAAAAAACTTAAGCAAGTATCTGTTGTAAATTCTACTGGTCAAACATGTGAAATTTGTGCATTGTCAGGACATCCTGCTGGGGAATGTCAAAGGACTCTTGCTTTCAAAGAAGTCTTAATTGAACAATCAAATGCTGTTCCAACTTATACTAAACCGTATTCAAATCCATATTCTGAAACTTACAATCCAGGATGGAGAAATCATCCAAATTTTAGTTGAAAAAATACACAACCTACAAATCAAACACAAGGTCTACAACAACCACAAAATCAACCATATCTACTTCCACAGAAAAGAACTCTGGAAGACACTATGAATCAATTTATTCAGAGTCAAATGAATTTCAATACTCAAACAAATCAAGCATTCAACGATTTTAAAGCTCAAACTTCACAGAGTATTGAAGATATTAANTGTTCGTGCTGAAGTACTAAAACTGTTAGATGCTAATATTATTTATCTTATATCTAATAGTAAATGGGTTAGTCCTACATAAGTAGTTCCAAAAAAATCTGGTGTAACAGTCATAAAAAATCAAGAAAATGAGTTAGNTCAATTCTGATTAGAGAAACCTTTCCAGATGAACAACTTGTAGCAATAACTGAAGTACCATGGTATGAAGATATAGCTAATTATCTAGCCACTGGTACTATTCCTTCTAATTATACCTGGTCTGATAGAAATAAGTTCCTAAGTGAGACACATCATTTTTTCTGGGAAGATCCTTATGTGTTTAAATACTGTAAAGACCAAATAATAAGATGATGTGTGCCTAATCATGAAATCCATCAGATAATTCAGTTTTGTCATCCTGAAGCTTGCGGAGGTCATTTTGCTTCAAATAAAACCNTTTTTACATGTCCGTTTGGAACTTTTGCTTATAAAAGAATGTCTTTTGGGTTATTTAATGCCCCAACTACTTTTCAACGTTATATGCTAAGTATATTCAGTGATATGGTAGAACGCTATCTAGAAGTTTTTATGGACGAATTTTCAGTATACGGTGATTCATTTCATTTATGTTTAAAAAATCTTGAAAAAGTATTGATTAGATGTGAGGAAACAAACCTTGTCTTAAATTGAAAAAAATGTCATTTCATGGTTACACAAGGTATTGTTTTAGGTCACATAGTTTCTCAAAAAGGAATTGAAGTTGATAAATCAAAAATTAACTTAATAGCTAATCTTCCTTCACCAAAAATTGTAAAAGATGTCTTGTCTTTTTTGGGTCACGCTAGATTTTATCGAAGATTCATTAAAAATTTTAGTTTAATATCGAGACCAATCTGTAATCTTTTATGTCAGAATATAATCTTTGAATGGAATAATGCATGTCAGTTAGCGTTTGATAAATTAAAAAATATGCTTATCTCTGCACCTATTATGCAACCTCCTAATTGGTCTTTACCTTTCGAATTGATGTGTGATGCAAGTAACTATGAGATAGGAGCTGTATTAGGTCAAAGAAAAGATAAAAAATCATATGTTATTTACTATGCTAGCAAAACTTTAAATGATGCACAAATGAATTATTCAACCACAGAAAAAGAATTACTTGTTGTTGTATTTGCATTAGATAAATTTCGATCATATCTGGTTGGATCGTCAATTACAGTATTTACAGATCATGTAGCTTTAAAATATTTGCTTACTAAGAAAGATGCTAAACCACATCTCCTACGATGGATTTTATTACTTCAAGAATTTGATCTTATCATAAAAGATAAGAAAGGAGTAGAGAATGTGGTAGTAGATCATTTGTCAAGATTAAATTATGAAGTAAAAGAGGAACCAATTCTGATTAGAGAAACCTTTCCAGATGAACAACTTGTAGCAATAACCGAAGTACCATGGTATGAAGATATAGCTAATTGTCTAGCCACTGGTACTATTCCTTCTAATTATACCTGGTCTGATAGAAATAAGTTCCTAAGTGAGACACATCATTTTTTCTGGGAAGATCCTTATGTGTTTAAATACTGTAAAGACCAAATAATAAGATGATGTGTGCCTAATCATGAAATCCATCAGATAATTCAGTTTTGTCATCCTGAAGCTTGCGGAGGTCATTTTGCTTCAAATAAAACCATTGCTAAAATTCTACAGTGTGGATTTTATCGGCCAACACTTTTTAAAGATGTTCATATCTTTTGTTTAAATTGTGATAGGTGTCAAAGAATGGGGAATATTTCAAAAAGAAATATGATGCCTTTAAACCCTATTTTAATTGTTGAAATTTTTGATTGTTGGGGCATCGATTTTATGGGACCATTTCCTCCATCCTTTGGATATCTGTATATTTTAGTTGGAGTTGACTATGTTTCTGAATGGGTAGAGGCAATTCCATGTAGAAATAACGATCATAGAACAGTGATCAAATTTTTAAAAGAAAATATTTTATCCAGATTTGGAATTCCTCGAACAATCATCAGTGATGGTGGATTACATTTTTGTAATAAAGTTTTTGAGAATATTATGAAAAAATACTCAATGTCATATTAAATATCCACTTCGTATCATCCACAAACAAGTGACCAAGCTGAATTAGTTAATAGGGAGATAAAATACATTTTAAAAAAGACAGTAAATCTAGATTGTAAGGATTGGTCATTAAGATTGACTGATGCGCTTTGGGCTTACCGTACTGCCTATAAGACTATTATAGGAATGTCTCCTTATCGGTTAGTTTATGGTAAAACATGTCATTTGCCTGTAGAATTAGAACATAGAGCTTATTGGGCAATCAAAATGGTGAATTTTGATATGGATAAAGCTGGAATATCACGTAAACTTCAAATCAATGAGTTAGAAGAATTAAGTAATGAAGTTTATGAAAATGCAAAACTTGCGAAATCCAGAACTAAAATATTCCATGACAAGAATATTGTGTGAAAATCTTTTAAACCATCTCAAAAAGTTCTGTTATATAATGCAAAGCTTCTTTTATTCCTTGAAAAACTAAGATCCAGATGGACAAGACCGTATATAGTCAACCAAGGTTTTGACTATGGGGCAATTGAAATTGAAAATCCAATAACTAGGACTATCTTCAAAGTAAATGGACAAATACTTAAGCCATACTATGATGGATTCACACAAGATGTAACTTCTGTTCTGCTTTTTGATCTAGTCTATATGCACTAAATATATATTTTTAGATGTTTGTAAGTAATAATACTAATTATGTGTAATTTATTTGACAGATTAAACCTCCTGAGTAAAAGCCAGATATCCTAATCTTTGAAAGAGTTCAGATTCCTGATTTTTATTTTATTATAAGTGCTGGCTATTTCTGTATTTACATTTCAAATACTGTTTAATTTAAGATGGGGAAATTTGAATGTGAATTTAAGAACTTATGTCTGTCTTTGTGACTAGTAGACGTTAAAGAACCGGATAGTGAGTCAATTTTCAATAATTTTTTGAGTCATCTTTAATTAAATTTTTTTTTTTGAAAATGGACGAAAAATTATTTTGATTAAGTTTAGTTTTATTACGTCATTTTTCAAAAGATATACATACGTTGATCATGCAAAAAGGTAGATATGTTAGAAATTTAGAGATGTTTGAAAACCAAGCACGACCCCTTTGTGGAAAAAGTACATAAGCTAAACATCGACGAGCAAATCGTCTTTGTGCTTGTGTAAAATGTGGTCGTACAAAACATCTGAGATGGTACAATAAGTGTGCAGAACCAATTTCAGGTTGATCGTTAGATTGTTTACGGTGGATTAGGGATGGGTAGAGCAAGGATTATCCTAAGATGTCATCCTATTCTGGCCCAAAGCTAAATAGATACGTGCGAACTGAAATTAACCTTGTCACTGGTGTCACCGAACCGGACAGTTCTGACGCAGAATCAATCTGATTAAAATAAAATCTTTGGAAGAATTGTACATATGTGTAAATATTTATGTATAGAGTTATGAACATAAATGTAAATAACTATAAATTGATTAAAAAAAAATCATCAGTAAATATTCAACAACAAATAAACATTAAAAACCCACCAATATTTTTACAAGAAAAAAAAAGAGTGGTTAACAAAGTTTTGTAGAATGGCTATTTAATTTTGTAAATTGCAGGAAATACAGGAAAAAGAGCAGAATTCTAGAAAATCAGAGCAGCAGTCTGCAGTTACAAATCAGGAACCAATCAAGAAAAAATATGGATTCCAGACGACAAACAAGAAGGTCTTCAAGCCAAGCACGAAGGGATCGAATTCCACAACCTGAGGCACCTCCACAACAACCTCAATTGAGAAATATCTTCNTTCAAGGCAAGCACGAAGGGATCGAATTCCACAACCTGAGGCACCTCCACAACAACCTCAATTGGGAAATATCTTCAATGAGGTGATGTTTGAAAATTTGGACCAATAACTCTGGTATGATGTTAATTTTTGAACTAAAACTATTATTTCTAAAAGAATAGTAATAAATGAAGATTTTGAGAACCTAGGAATAAGACAAATTCTCCATGAAAGAGGATGGTTACATTATGTTAGGTTATCTGTTCCTGCTTATGACTGCTTAGTTTGGGAATTTTACAGTAATGCTAAAATTAAAGAGGAAAAACAATTGCATGTATTTGTTCAGGGAATAGTTTTTCAAGTTACACCTGCTACTATAGCCGATTTCTTTAAACCCATGCAAAGACCACCCAACCCACAATATCTGTACACTGAACTACCTGATTTGCATAAGGTAGGAAAAGAATTAACAGGAAATTCACAATTTGTTTGGGGACTCCCAAATAATTACATTAAACAAGGAAAGCTAACAGACAAATACCGGATTCTGAATATGATAGCAGTGTACAGTTTGTTACCCCGAGCTCAAAAGAATCAAATCTTTATTGAGCAGGCTTATTTTTTATATGCATTTGGGATGGGACACACAATTGACCAGCTAAACTTAATCATAGACCAAATGATACTCACTATAGATAGAAAGAAACTCACACTCCCATATGCTATGTTAGTTTCCCAGTTATGCAGGAATGAAGGTGTGATCATCAATCCAATATGGACGATAGTGAATCATCCTGGAGTATTAGATAAAACTTCATTAAAAAAGAGTCATGAAGAACAACTAGAAAACCAACAAGGAATACCTTCACCACAAGAAGAAAAACCATTTTTGGTACCTGAAGAATTCATATCACAAGAGTAGCAACTACAAGAGAATCAACCATACATCTCAATGGATGACATAACTAATAGATGCATCTTACTAGAGGTGGAGAACAATATTACTCAGATCGACCAACGCATAGATGAATATGAACAAAACCAAGCTGAGATTTTGAAGCTACTTCGAGATCGTTTCGGAGAAGGATCTTCTACTTCCTAAACAGACTGGAGATTCTACAAAACAATTTATTTTCTTCCACTCGTCTTTTACATTATGCACTTTTACTTTATGCACTTGCACTTTAAATTATTCTATATTTTGAACATATTTATATGTTTTAAATTTGTTTGTGTTTTAAACTAGTTTATTTATGAAAATTTTAAGTTAGGAAGACTAGTTCATATGATTCATAGTTAAATTAAGTTGATATTCCTATGTTTTGTGAAAATAGCCTTAACCTAATCACGCGGGATTTTTATACTTTAGTTGTATATTATCTTAATATTTTTGTTTAAACTTACTCTTATAGAGCACGATTAGATTTCTTTATTTCAAAAACATTGTGAAATAGTACACTCTTTACATATTTAGTGGAGATATATAACCAATTGAAGAATTTGAGCCAATCTTTCTTGGAGAGATATTCAACATTTACTCAAAGAAACATCTTCGATTCTACAGTAAACTTTCTTTGAATAATCTCATTAATTTTGTCTTGATTAGCACTAGTTAGATTATATTATCAACATTGTCCTTGAAATTATTTTCTGTAGGATTGATACAGATGAATAATTTCTGAAAAATGATCTGAGGCCATGTGTGATTAATCTTGAGCCTTAACCATTTCTTTTACGAAATTATATCCTTAGTCAACCATGATTGAGCCTAAAAAAGTATAACGTCTTTTCTTGAAACCCGAAAAATACCCAAGCCAAATGAAAATATGTCAAACCCACCTTTGCTACACAATTTTCTTGCACCCTCTTCTAAATCAATATATTGAAAAGATAAAAGATGCCTTATTTATTAAAAAAAGAAAGAAAGTTCTTGGCTAGTTAGAGCAAAAGAAAAAGAAAAACCAATGAAAAGTTGAAAAATAGAAAGAAAAAAAGCCAAAAGAGTGAAAAGTGAGAAAAATTAAAAGAAAGAATAGACAAAATCTCTATAAAATGAGGTGTGCAAAAACAGGGTAGCTTTTGAATCCTATAGACTTCATTTCTTAAACCCTAAAACCAATGGCCACATTACAACCTAAAGAAAGTCCTTTTTCATTCCTGAAATCATGCATCTGTATTAATTCTATCTTATAAAAGGAGAATGTTGATGATATGTCTAGTATAGTGTTGATATCCACTCATGAGATTATGTCAAATTCAAATTTTATTCAAATATCCGTTCTTTAAATACTTACACGTGCTATTATTTGCTTTGCTAACAATATTCCAATCACATGTAACTTGTGAGAATAGTCACTCTAATGAATATGTATTATTTGCTGAATGTATTCCAGGAAAGGATTGACATCAAAACTATCATGAAAGAGGGTAATATTTCTTGNCTAATGAATATGTATTATTTGCTGAATGTATTCCAGGAAAGGATTGACTTCAAAACTATCATGAAAGAGGGTAATATTTCTTGAGTGATTTTTGAAAGAAAAGAAATTATCACACACACAAAGTTTGTATAAAAATATATAGATAATGTTACAACTAACGTGTGTTACTCTTATAGTGATCAAAAAAGGAATTATTCTAGCAAGAAAGAAAGAATATTAATTTAATTACATGAATTATAAACTCCTAACTACTGAAGTTTGTAGGTAGCCTCACTGGAAACCTTCACGAGACAAAACTCGTCCACTAGGGATCACCTAGGGGTTTAACGGCTTATTGCATATGCTAAATGCAATCATGTTATCTACG
>CAUOFW020001169.1:333495-467478 GCA_963454935.2 Ilex paraguariensis
TGTGGATATGACATATGATGAATGAAAGTTTATTTTATGATGGATAAATAGACCCGGTGTGGTCAATAGTTATGCATATGTGGACCCGGTGTGGTCAATTGTAATATAATTGTACAGGTTGTGTTTTGGGTAAAGCTCCCCGTACAAAGGAGACTCTGCCCAAATTTTGTTAAAATATGAATGGTTGATGAATGAACTTTCGTCGTGATGAATTTACGTAATGCTCTCATGGGGTGAATGGTTTTTAGAATGTAATGTCACCCAAGGGGGTTTTTGGGGCGTTACATGGAATTAGCCCATTTCGCCGACAATTATGTGGCCACAAACATGGCCAAGGTGAGGAAGTTTGAGGATGGCCTGAAGTTGTCCATCTATGGCAAAATTGTGTGCCTCTGCCTGCACGACTTGGACTCGATGGTCATGACATCTATGGCCATTAAGAGAGAGGTAGATGACGCATGGAACATCTGGGAAGTGGGTGTTAAAGACAAGAAGGAGGGCCAATCTTTTTCTTCAAGTTCGGGGAGAAGCAAGGCCAATGTCAATACTCCCAAGGCGGGAGAAATCAGAGGCCTTCCTACCAGACAGGCCAAAGGACTTGCTATCATTACAACTAACCAGGGCATATGAAGTAGGATTGTCCTCAACGACAGGGATCTAAGAGCTATGGAGCATCCCAGTCCCAGCCTTTGGTGGGGCATGCACAAATGCACTTTGTTCCTCCCTACTCCAGCATGGGCAAAGGGAGCCAGTATCAGTTTTAGGGTGCTACACAGGGCCCTACTACTTCACGTGCGGGGATCCTACAATCAGGCCAATTGGGCTAAAGCATGAGTCAGGGTCGAGGATAGGGCTTACAAGCCTAGACTTCAGGGACCCAAGGGCATGTCTACGCCATTATGCCTTAGACTGAGCCAGCAAATCAGTTGGTTATTCAAGGTACATTTCTACTCTCTTACTTATGGGCAAGGGTATTATTTGACTCTGGTGAATCTTATTCTTTTATTGTTGCATCATGTGTGCAAGATTTGGGCTTAGAGATCAAAAATTTGGAAGAGTCATTTCATGTGAGTTTTCCCCTAGGAGTTAGTGTGGGTATTGATCAGATATATTGGGATTGTGAGTTAGAAATCTCAAGGATTCTACTCACCCTGGACCTTAGGGTCATGGACATGTCAGAGTTTGATGTCATCCTTGGGATGGATTAGTTGGCGGCACACCGAGTCATCATTGATTGTGATTGTAAGAGGGTCACTGCTTACACCCCAGAGGGTGTTTGTTTCAAGTTCTAGAGGGAAAAACATGATGCTTTACCCGAAGTAGTGTATGATTCTCGTTGGCATAAGCAGTTGATGGGTTGGCTAGCAAGCCTTACCCTGGAGGACGAGGCGAGATAGGAGTTAGGTCTACCTCGGGTGGTTTGTGAGTATGGGGATGTTTTTCTGGATGAACTACCCGGATTACCTCCACATAGGGATGTAGACTTCACCATTGAGTTATACTCCAGTACATCGCCCATTTCTATGACTCCACATAGGATGGTGCCTACTGAGTTACAAGAACTCAAGGTCCAATTACAAGAATTATTGGACAAGGGCTTTATTAGACTGAGTATTTCACCTTGGGATGCTCCAGTGTTGTTTTCCAAGAAGAAGGATAAGATCCTTCTACTATGCATAGACTGTCGGCAGTTAAATAGGGTTACTATCAAGAATAGGTACCCTTTGTCAAGGATTAATGATTTGTTTGATTAGCTGAAAGGGGTGCGGGTTTATTCCTAGATAGATCTTTGCACTAGTTACCATCAGTTGAGGGTTAGGGAGGTGGATATTTCTAAGATGACTTTTAGGACGCGATATGGACATTTCAAGTTCACAGTGAAGCCATTCAGGTTGACGAATGCCCCAGTGGCATTTATGGATCTCATGCATTGGGTGTTCCAATCCTACCTAGATTAGATCGTCGTGGTCTTTGTTGACGACATCTTGATCTACTCCAAGTTTGAGGAGGAGCATAAGGGTCACTTGAGGGTTGTTTTCCAGATCTTGAGAGATCATCAGTTGTGCGCCAAGTTTAGCAAGTGTGAATTTTAGCTTACAAAGGTGAAATTTTTAGGACACTTGGTGTCGGTTTTGGGTGTATCTGTGGACCCGGAGAAGGTTGAGGCAGTCATGAATTGGGAGAGACCAAAGTCAATCTTTGAGGTATGTAGTTTCTTGGGATTGTCAGGGTGTTATCAGAGATTCATTGAGGACTTCTCTCGATGAGCTACACCTATGACTAAGTTGACCCGAAAAAAGGTCAAGTTTGAGTGGAATGATTCGTGTGAGAAGGCATTCCAAGAGTTGAAGAGGAGGCTTACTTTCGCCCCTATTTTGATAGTCCCAGAAAGGGGACATAGGTACACAGTGTATTATGATGCCTCAAAGGATGGATTTGGTTGTGTTTTGATGCAATCGGGAAAGGTGGTCGTTTATGGTTCTCGATAGTAAAAGAATCACGAGCATAACTATCCTACGCACGACATGGAGTTGGCAACCATAGTCTTTGCCTTGAAGGTTTGGCACCATTATACGGTGAGCAGTTCAAGGTATTTTCAGACCACAAAAGTCTGAAGTACATCTTTACACAGCGAGACCTCAACATGAGGCAATACAGGTGGATGGAGTATCTGGAGGACTATGAATTCACTTTGCATTACCATCCTGGTAAGGCAAATGTGATGGCTGATGCACTCAGCCGGAAGTCACGGGGAGTCTTGGCTAGTGTGGCTTCCCCGGAGTGACAGATGCTCAAGACTGTGGGACAGTTCAGGCTACGCTACATGGACCAGGCTGAGGGCACTTTGGGGAGTTTGGTGGCTATGCCTTCTCTACTGAGCAGAGTAATCGAGTCCCAGGGACAAGATATAGAGATTTTATCCATTAGGGATTGAGTACAGTCGAGTACAACTGACGAGGGCTAGACCATTTATACGGATGGTAGTCTTCGATTTAGGGGAAGGATTGTGGTTCCCCAGTTTGTGGAGCTAAGAGAGGAGATCCTTAGAGAGTTCCATGTATTTAATGTACCATAATCTTCGTCGCCAGTATTATTGGAGCAGGGTGAAGAAACACGTTGGAGATTTTGTTAGCCGATGTCTCACATGTCAATAGGTGAAGGCTGAACACTAGAGACCAACAGGGTTACTCCAGCCTTTAGAGATAGTTGAATGGAAGTTGGAGCATGTCATAATGGATTTTGTGACCCACTTGCCATAAACATCGCGAGAGCATGACGCAGTATGGGTGATAATGGACCGGCTTACGAAGTCGGCACACTTTTTGGCTGTGCGAATGACCTTCACACTAGATAAATTCTGTAGGTTATATATACGAGAAATTATTTGGTTACATGGGGTGCCCGTATCTATAGTATCGGATCAGGATCCAAGGTTTATGACTCATTTTTGGAAGAGTTTTTAGTGGGCCATGGGGGCACAATTGATGATGAGCATTGTTTTTCATCCTTAGATGGACGGTCAGTTGAAGATGAACATCCAGACTTTAGAGGACATGCTACGAAAATGCGTCCTAGATCTCAAGGGTAGCTGGGAAGAGCACCTACTCTTAGTGGAGTTCACCTACAACAACAAGTTATCAGGTGAGCATATAGATGACACCCTATGAGGCACTATATGGGAGGCCTTGTCATTATTCGATTTGTTGGATGGAGGTTGGAGAGAGACCCTCTACGGGTTCAGAATTGGTTAGAGACACCTCGGAGAAGGTGGACTTGATACAGAAGCGTCTTCTCATGGCTTAGAGATGATAGGAGAGCTATACCGACATACGGCGGCGATCTCTAGAGTTTGAGTTGGAAGATCATGTCTTCTTTAAGGTGATGCCTAAAAGAAGAGTGGCCAGGTTCGACAAGCGGGGACAATTGTCGTTGACGTATATATCGGGCCCTTCGAAGTACTTGAGAGGGTTGGTACAGTTGCTTACTGGTTGGCATTACCGCTAAATCTATCAAGTGTTCATGCGGTATTCCATGTCTCCATGCTTCAGAAATACACCTCAGATCTAACTCATGTGGTGGATTGGGGCGAGTTTGTTATTGATGTAGATGGGACCTGTGAGGAGGGACTGGTGTGCATCATGGATAACCGAGATTAGGTTTTATGAGGCAANAAAGAGTGGCCAGGTTCGACAAGCGGGGACAATTGTCGTTGAGGTATATATCGGGCCCTTCGAAGTACTTGAGAGGGTTGGTACAGTTGCTTACTGGTTGGCATTACCGCTAAATCTATCAGGTGTTCATGCGGTATTCCATGTCTCCATGCTTCAGAAATACACCTCAGATCTAACTCATGTGGTGGATTGGGGCGAGTTTGTTATTGATGTAGATGGGACCTGTGAGGAGGGACTGGTGTGCATCATGGATAACCGAGATTAGGTTTTATGAGGCAAGACCGTGAGGCTAGTGAAGGTGTTGTGGCAGCACCAAGGAGTGGAGGAGGCGACATGGGAGTGCGAGAACACTATCTATACTAGTTATCCTTTCTTATTCGAGGATGAAGGTATTTTTTTTGTAGTTATGAGTATGATATACTTGTCGTATATGCATATTATTGAATGTGCATGTGTGTGTGAATTTCAGTGACGAAATGTTTTAAAGGGGAGAAGAATGTAAAACCTGGGTAAATTTAAACTTTTTCTGAAAATGGCAAAATGATAATTTGCCACAGTAATGAGGATTTAAAATATGTATTTCTTTAGAGCTCAGATGATGCAATAGACTTCACCGTTGGATTCGTATCACGAAACCGAGTTATGTAGAAAATTTTCGTCAAATTCTGAGATAATCAAATTTTACACATTTTACGAGACAACTGAGGTGTTGGGTAACCTCACAAACATCCCCAAAAATAAAATTTATAAAATTTTCTTATAATTGAAGAAAAGTTCAAATAAAAATAATTTGAACTTAAACCGGGATGAAATTAATCATTTCGGGGCAAAAACGGACCCAAACATGGGCACATGTGGCGCGATGTGCACCAAATATCATGGNATTTCGAGGCAAAAACGGACCCAAACATGGGCACATGTGGCGCGATGTGCACCAAATATCATGGGCTATAAATATCGGTAAAAATCTGATTTTTTGGAAGAAATATCTTATGTAATCAATGTGTAAATGTGTGAGGAAGAACGGAGAGGAAAAGGAGACAAAAAACATAAATTTCAAGGCTTTTCTCTTCGATTCACATAGTTCCTCCGGTTGGAATTCTTCAGGCCAAGAGTTAAAGTCGATCATATCGAGGAGGGCTACATAACCATACCAAGAATGAAGGATTTCACGAAAGATCCAAAGAATAAATTTTGGGAAATCAAGAGTTTAGAGTGTGGTTGGTGTTCTTGAAGATTCAACCCTTCATTTGACGCTTCAAGAGGAAGGGTTCCCTCCTACTTTGGTTTTATTTCTAACCTATGGTGTCCATAGGGAATGGTTAGGTGTATAGGACTTGCCTATTGTTATGGACATGAGGAAATGGCTATAGAAATGGCTTGAACCAATTTCTAGCTTGAATTTGAGGTGTGGAAGTTACTTGTGTAATTTCTTGGAATGTGGTATTATATGGGCATGCTATGTGTCTATATTGTGCCTTTGTAAATAAAATGTGTTAGTGACATAGATTATGTAATAACATGCTTGTGATATTGTTGTTGATATATGCTTAGTGATATATAGACGGTGTGATAAATTTTGTTGATTGTATGCATAGATGTAAGTTGCCATGGAATATGATGATATGTAGTTAAATCGCTCATTTGACATTCATTTCATAGTGGGCATGATGTTGGCATCACATTCATTGGCATTGGACATGAGTGTAGATGTGTGTGAATGGTTGATCAAACACCATACTTGGTGGTTGATAAGTGGCCTCAGGAAGGTAGGATTGAAGATCCCGTTGAGTCATATGGTTGCATGGAAAACTTGTGTCAGGTATAGAAAGAAGGGATAGATTCTCCCTCGGGTAAAAAACCCGGTTACTTGGTTCATACACTCCCCTGTGGTGAAATTGCAGAAAAGTGTAATGGCATACGGAGACAACGGTGTGATTCCAAAATCCGATACCCAATAAAGACACATGATTTTGTTTCATAAAGTACTCATTTGATGGGTAACATCCAATAATGATTTGGTTTTATAAACACATGACTTTTATTTCAAGCAAACATTAGATGTATTTCATCAATGACAAATGTAATACACACATGCATTGCATTGTATTTTAGGAGTCGATGAGGACTCAGGTTAAAGTGCATGAGTGAGTATCATCTCATATCATGACATGACATGGTAGAATTCTCATCTTGAATTACATGTTCTTGTTTGGAATGGATAATGGTTGTTGATTGTTGCATGTGCACATTTCACATGCATCTAAGTTGGGGAGTAGTCTCTGTAGGAGATACTCTATTGAGCATAGCTGGCCCTATACGGGAAAACATTTCAAGTGGGGGATACACACTGTTGGATGGTGCTTATTCGAGGCCCCAGTGACGAAGAAAGGCCGACTTGTGGCTTTTAATCCATTTTTGTAAAACTTTTGCAAAGTTAGTTTTTGGGTATGTAATGTATGTAAAAGAATTGTAATTTTGAACTAGTATTAACTATATTTAATGCATAAATTAAAGATATGGGTGTATGAATTGNTATGTAATGTATGGAAAAGAATTGTAATTTTGAACTAGTATTAACTATATTTAATGCATAAATTAAAGATATGGGTGTATGAATTGATGTATATTGGACCTCATACGGGTCATGTGATTTAATGTTGTTATATGAGTATGACAAAATGGACCCGGTGTAGTCAATATTGTATATTAGACCTCAAGTGGATCATGTGATTGTATGTGGTATAGGTTGTGTTTTGGATAGAGCTCCCCGTAAAAAGGAGATTTTGCCTGAATTTTGTTAAATTAAGGACCCCCGATTTTTGGGGTGTCACACTACTTATTTCACATAATGTAGCCTACCTCGTCCCGCTAAATTTTGCCTAACCCCAATTTGTTCAAAATCCTTATATACCTCAAGTCGTTCAACAATAATAGGCTTAGAATAAAAATAAGTTTCATACCAAACTTGCTGATCAATGTTTTCAAACATGGCAGCATTGAATACATTCTGACCCTAGGGTTGTTCTTGTTGTTGCGGGTCTACTTTAGATGGTGGAGAGAATCCTCGCCTTGCTCGGCTTGATGAGGCTCTTGTAGTTGCTCTTAGGTCCTTGGATTTTTGAATTTCTTGCTCAATACCCGGTTTCAAGGATTTTTGATTGGTAAAAACCTATAAAAGGTTATGGGTAAGTGTTTAATCGGAGTAGAATTAAAGAAAAACAGATGGGTGAAGCGAATCTGAAGAGAGAAGGTGAAAAGTTCTACTATTTTTTTTTTCAAATTTCTACTATGAGGGAGATGTTGGACTGTTCTATTTGTGAACTAGAGCTTTTATATTGGCCGGTGCCGTCCAGACGCTATCAAGACGGTGTTGATCCTTCGGAATCCCCTTAGGTTTGTAGGTTGCTGATCCTTGATCTTTTCCATATTTTCAACTTTGGTTTTCCAGATTGCAATTATATAAAATCAGTTTAAATTCAAACTTTTACACATTTAACTATTTAATAACTTAAATCATAACTTATTACACTAATTCTCTTGTTGCACATATCTCGAAAGCATGGGACTGCAGTAAGATGGCATCTCAGGGTAATCCTTACTCTGCCCATACTTAATCCAGTCAAGATGATCTAATGCTTGACCTAAAATTGGTTCAGCACACTAATTATATTCTCTCAAATGCATTAATCGACCACACTTTACACATCCAACGAGTCAATTTGCTCGTCAATGTTTGACAAATGAACATTTTTTGCACAAAGGTTTTGCTTGTCTGCAAAAAAATTTCTAATTTTCTAACAACCTTTATTTTTGCCATGATCAAAGAGTGTATATCTTTTGAAAAAGTATGTAATATACCTAAACTAAAACAAAAAAAAAAGATCATCCATTTTTGAAAAACAAAAATTGAAAAATTTTGAAAAAAAAATTAGAAAATACTCACTAATCAAGTTCTTTAACATTTGCCAATCACAAAGATGAATATGAATTGTTCCCTCCCCCAACCTAAATTTAACATTGTCGTCAATGTATGGTATTATAAAGTAAAATGATAGAAAATTTCTAATAAGATTTGAAGGCGAGACCAATCTATAATGCAAAATCCTAATCTGTAAAAATAGAAAGAAAACAGTTAGTACTACTATTTACAATCATACATTTATAAAAACTTTTCAAGGCACATATTCTGGTTCCATTAACTGAATGGAATCCACATTTTGAACAAACCCATCATGATTTGGCTTAAGCCCTTGTCCTTTCACTTTGAAAAAAATTTCAATTAATGGATTTTCAATTTCAATTGCCTGATGTTCAAAATATTGTTTAACAATATAGGGGCTTGTCCATCTTGATCTTAACTTTCCAGGGAATAGGCGAAGCCCTGAATTATATAAAAGGACTCATTGAGAGTTCAAAGGACTTTGGCACAATTTTTTTTATACTGAAAAATTTTCGTTCTGGACTTGGCAATCTTTGCATTTTCATTTCCTAATTCTTCCAATTCATTAATCTAAAGTTTGCGGGATGCACTTGCTTTGTAAATATCAAAATTCATCATTTTTGATTGCCCAGTATGGTCGATGTTCCTGTGACACCCCAACAACCGAGGGTCCTTTTTAAACTGTTGACCACCCGTTAACCCGCGGAAATGCCTGTGAGTTCTGCTTGATCCGACATCACGCTAATATTATTCCATTATTCGGAATTTTAACTCACACGGAAATCCGTATTCCTTTAGTCATTTAATCCTATCGAGGTTCAATATAGCCCAATATATCTCATTTAAGGTCCATTTGTATCATTGGAACCATGAATCCTAAAGCCCAAAAATATGGCAACACAATAAAAAAAAATTCTAGTTTTTGAAAAGCGTACCGGTACGGGTTGCCTACTGGACCTCACTGTACCAGTACACGTACCGGTACACTGTGCCCATTTTTTCCTGTTTCTCATTTCAAATCCTTTCTAAACCATCTCATTTACATCCAAAACATACACAACGGGGTTTTCCACATAAAACCTCATTTATACAAGTTTATTACAATTAATTTACGTGAATTTATATGCCAAAAAGTTACAACAAAACGAAGGTCAGGGGCCACATGTTTGCCCCTATTCACCCTTGAGGCTCCGAATGAGAGCCGTTTACTGGTGTGTATCCCACACCTGAAATATTTTCCCGTATAGGGTGAGCCAACACCCAGTAAAATATTTCCTACAGAGGTTACTCCCTCCCTAGATGCATATGCAATGTTTATGTGCTACACTCGCAATCAAAAATCCATTTCATACAAGAACATGCTAATGAAGATGAAATTTCTAACATGCCAAGTCATGATATGAGGTGAAACTCATGCATTTTCACCCAAGCCTACTCCGGCTCCCACAACACAATGCAATGCATGTGTGTAAAATATTTGTCCTTGATGAAATACATCAAAAGACTATTTTGAAATAAAATCATATGTTCATAAAACCAATTCATTCCTGGATGTTTCCCATCAAATGAACATTTACATAACAAAACCATGTGTCTTGTTGGGTATCTAATTTTGGAATCACACTGCTGGCTCCGTACGCCATTACACTTTTTTGAAATTTCACCTCCGGGGAGTGTATGAACCAAGTAGCCAGGCCTTTTACCCGAGGGAGTGTCTAGCCCTTCTTGTTATACCTGACACAAGTTTTTCTTTAATGCAACCATGTGACACAGTCAGATTTTCAATCCAACTTTTCCCGAGCCCATCACCAATCACCAAGTATGATGATTGATCCAACCATGCACACACACACCCATACTCATGGCCATGGATGTATTTCCCCCATGCAATATGCAATGTAATGCACCATTGTAATGTCGATGTCATGCCCAATATACAAGGAATGCTAATGAGCAATTTAACCACATTTTTCAACATATGTTATGGAAATTTACATCATAAACATATAATTATCATTCTCTATCACAATATCAATATTCCAATAAACGTATACCAACATTTACATCCAATTAATTCACAAGTATGCTACCACATAGCCCATGTCAATAACACACTTAAATCACAAGGCACATTCTAAATATATAACATGCCCACATAAAACCTAATTTAATGGAATTTCACAAGCACTTCCATATAACCCAATCAAGCCAGAAATTAGTCTTGGCTATTTCTATACCCTTTTTCTAATTTCCATGACTATAGGCAAGTCATAAGTCATCCCATACATATACCCATTACATATGGACACCAAAGGATAGAGATTAGTCCAAAATAGGAGGAAACCCTACCTCTGAGAGCGTGATACGAAAGGTAGAAAGATTCTAGGCACCTCCCTAGCCCCAAAAACATTGATTTCCCAAAATTATTTTTTGGATCTTCGGTGAAATTCCTTGTTCTTGGTATGTACGTGTAGCTCTCATCACATAGATGAAGTTTAACTCTTGGTCCAAGAGATTCCGATCAATGGAACTCCTTGGATTCAAGAAAGAAATGTAGAATTTTAGGTTTTCTATCTTCTCTTCCAACGTGTGAGTGTATCTAATTTTTCAGATATTTCACCCTATTTATACTTTTTAATTGCGCCGTCCACATTAGCCCACACGTTTATTTCTTTCGGGTCCGTTTTTAACCTGAAATAACTTAATTAATTCCCGATTTCAGTTCAAATTAATTTTATTTGAACTTTTATCTAATTATAAGGAAATTTTATAAATTTCATTTTTGGAGACGTTTGTTAAGTCATTCGTCACCCAAATCATTTCATAAAACGTGTAAAATTTGACTATCTCAAAATTTGACGAAATTTGATATGACAGCTCGATTTTGCGATACGAATTCAACGGTGAGGTTCGTTGCATCAACCAAGCTCTAGAAAAATATTGATTTAAATCCGCATTATAATGATAAATTACTATTTTACCCTTTTTCTAAAAAAGTACAAATTTTCCTGAGTTTTTACAGTTTCAATTCCACAGGTAAGTGACATGGTTTACCCTAAACTAGCTGATAAGGAGACATTCTCAAAATAGTTTTGTGTGTAGTTCGGCAAGCCCAAAGAGCATAATCAGTCTTAAAGATCAATCTTTAAGATCTGGATTGACTGTTTTCTCCAAAATATATTTTATCTCCCTATTGGCCAATTCAACTTGTCCACTTGTTTGGTGATGATAAGGGTCAGATATTTTGTAGAAAATCAGATATTTTTTCATTAGTTTTTAAAAAATTTATTACAAAATTGTGTTCCCCTATTACTTATAATGGCTCGAGAAATTTCAAATCTAGATAAAATATTTTCTTTTTAAAACCTGAACATCGTACGTTGATCATTGTTTCGACAAGGAATTGCCTCTACCATTTGGAAACATAATTAACGACACCCAAAATGTACATATGTCCAAAAGATGGGGGGAAATGGTGTCATAAAATCGATGCCCCAACAATCAGAAATTTCAATGACCAAAAATAAGGTTCAAAAGTATCATGTTTCTTTTGAAATATTTTCCATTATTTGGCATCTGTCAGAATTTAGATAAAAAACATGTATATCTTTGAAAAGGGTGGGCAGTAAAATCCACACTACAATATTTTAATAGCAATTTTCTTTGAAGAAAAGTACCCTCCGAAAGCTTTAGAATGACAAAATATAATGACTTGACTGATTTAATTGTTGGGTACACAACATTTTATTATTTGATCTTTGTGGTACTTAAACACATAGGGATCTTCTCAAAATAAATTGCATACTTCTCTTAAAAATTTCTTCTTATCTGTCTAAGTGTAATGAAAAAGAATAATACATGTGGCTAAATAATTTGCTATATCAACGTATCATTGTACTTTTGTTGCTGCAAATAACTACTCATCTATAAAAGTTTATTTGATTAATATTGACTCTTCTTTTGTGTCATAATTCAACCCTGATAAAAGACTAGCTACCACATTTTCAACTCATTTATTGTCTTTGATAATAAGATCAAATTCTTGAAGTAACAATATCCATCGTAGGAGACGTGGTTTAGCATCCTTCTTGGTAAGTAGATATTTCAAGGCTCCAACTAAACATAACAATTGAGGATCCAACTAAATAAGAACAAAATTTATCTAAGGGAAATACTATAGCTATCAATTCTTTTTCTGTGGTAAAGTAATTCATCTGTGCATCATTCAAAGTTTTGCTTGCATAATAAATCACATAGGATTTTCTATCTTTTATTTGACCTAAAATAGCTCCTATTGCATAGTCACAAGCATGACAAATTAATTCAAAAGGTAAAGACCAATGAGGAGGTTGCATAATTGGTGTAGAAATAAGCATGATGTTAAGTCTATCAAATGCTGATTGACATGCATCATTCCAATCAACTGGTACATTCTAACATAGAAGATTACACATAGGTCTAGTTATCAAACTAAAATTTTTAATGAATCTTCTATAGAATCCTGCATGACCTAGAAAGGATTGAACATCTTTTACAGTCTTAGGTGGAGGGAGGTTGACTATTAAATCAATTATTGACTTGTCAACTTCAATTCCCTCTGTAGAAACTACATGTCCTAAAACAATACCATGTGTGACAATGAAATGACCTTTTTCCCAATTCAAAACAAGATTTGTTTACTCACATCCAGTAAGGACTTTTTCGAGATTCTCTAAACATAACTTAAATGAATCATCATACACCGAAAAATTATCTATAAAAACTTCCAAAAATTGCTCCACCATATCACTAAAAATGCTTAACATATAATGTTGAAAAGTGGCTGGAGCATTACACAATCCAAAAGGCATTATTTTATAAGCAAAAATGTCAAAGGGGCATGTAAAGTGGTTTTCTCTTTATCATCAATTGCTATTTTAATCTGGTTATAGCTAGAGCATCCAGCCAGAAAACAATAATATATATGTCCGGCTATTCTTTCTAAAATTTGGTCGAGGAAATGTAGGGGAAAATGATTTGTTCTGGTGAAAGAATTCAACTTCCGATAGTCAATACAAATGCGACAATCAGTGACTGCATGCTGATGAACGCGTAATATTGCATATTTAAAGGCCTCATTACATGCATTTTAACTCAACTTTTCATTTAAGTACTTTGAGTTAGCCGAATTTATGAATAATGTGAAAATTTTGATGTTACAGGTAGTTATAGCGTAAATAATGGATTTCAAAACCCTGTAACCAAATGTAGATGAGTGGTGAAGAGATGGACACATTACATAAGGATTTGGAGGTTTAAAAGTGAAAAAAATAAGGAGGTATCGGTGCCTAGTAACAGAGGCACCGGCACCCGGACCATCTGGTACCAGTACCTCTATTTCCTCCTTTTTGACCATGATCCACTTAGAATCTAAAAAAGTTCAAAACATGAAAGTTGGATCAGAAGTTATGACAATTCTACGAAAATTAGTCCTGAGCTAGCATCTCATTTACGACCTACCGGTAGAAGCAACAAAAACCTACCGGTAGGTTTTGCCTGTGTGACAAAAACCTACCAGTAGGTTTTGCCTGTGTGTAAAACCTACCGGTAAGTTTCATCGTTCTACTAGTAGGTTTTGCCCAGAAGTGCCAGAACGCCTACAACTTAAGCTCCACTTGCTTAGGGGTACCACTATTGATTCTCCCACTTGTCCCCNGGTTTCATCGTTCTACTAGTAGGTTTTGCCCAGAAGTGCCAGAACGCTTACAACTTAAGCTCCACTTGCTTAGGGGTACCACTATTGATTCTCCCACTTGTCCCCTCACATCCCTTACACACATACATGCCTCCCCATACCTAGGGGTGGACTTTGGAGGCCATTGCATTTATAAGGATGGGAGAGAAGGGGGGAGCTAGGGGGGTTGCTGGGTAGGCTTATCCTAGCCTGCCTAGCCTTCAACTTAGCCTCCTATTAATTAGAGGCCTGCACACAGGCTATGGGGAATCACATGGATGAAATTTGAAAGCTCTTACACCATATATTCAACATTCCACAAGCTTTGAAGGAGGAGGAGGCTACCTAAGCTTATGAGTAGTTTTAGTTAGAGAAGCTCCCAAGGAAGAAGATGAAGTTCTAGAGATAGAAAGCTTAGATTTTTGCATTTTCTTCACTTGTAAAAAGCTGCAAGACTCATTTACTCTTTGCTCCTTGCATTGTAATCTCCTTTATTTCAAGTGTAGTCAAGTTTAAGCTATTGTTCTTGCACTCTTAAATTTTTGCTCGGTATCCTCTACACTTTTTCAGTTTAGTGTGAAATGAATTCATCTTTGTAGTTTACTTCATTCTAGCTTTAATATATGTTCAAAGTTTCATTCTCAACTCATTTTCATTTCCATTTCTTTTACATGTCTCTTTACATAATGAATGTTTTTACTTTAACCATGAGTAGCTAAGCTTTAAGTTGGCTAATCTAAGGGAAAATTCCTCTTGGGTGTGCTAAATCAACTCTTTTTCATTTCTTCTCGTAGTGTACGATGATTTGGTTTAACTAGGTTGAGTGTGGACGTGGTTGTGAGTTCTTGATACACCTTAGACTTGTCACGAGATATACTTGAATCCTCACCTTCATTTTAATCCCTCGCTTCCTACGAATCAATCAAACATCTAGGCACCATTAGAGGAAGGTCTTGAGTTGNGCTTGAATCCTCACCTTCATTTTAATCCCTCGCTTCCTACGAATCAATCAAATATCTAGGCACCATTAGAGGAAGGTCTTGAGTTGATTTGACTTCCCCAGTGGAATGACCTCTTTGATTTAGCCAACACTTGTTCCATTTTATTTTCTATAACAAACTTCACTCATCAAAACTAAAACATCAAAGATTTTTACACTTTACCCTTTTCACCAAAATCACCTTCAATATAATTATCTTCCTTCCCTGAGGAGACGACCTTGGAATACCCATTCCAAGTAAAACTCGACATTGCAAGATTCTCTCAACGCTTTGAAGCAATTTTGCCACACACACACATATTTTGTTCATTCCACACACCCATTTGCCCCATTTCTCACATCATTCCGAGGGAGAGTGACACTCCCCTTCCCACATACACATTGAGGGTTCATGTTCGGAGGTTAGGAACGACAGGGAAATAAATCCAAGCATATGCATAGGGACTAATTCATTTTCTTAATTTTTCACAACCGTGACACTAGACTTTTAGGCACTACCTGTGTAGGATCATTTACTATAAGCTATAGGATATATAATATCAACGTCTAATAGTTTTAGTACTTCAGCCCAGACTATTTCTTTCAAATGTGGATTCAACCTTCATTGCAGCTATTGGGACAGTTTCAAGTCTTCTTCCAAGTATATGCAATGAGTATAGAGAAGAGGACTTATACTCTTCATATTTGCTACCATCCAACTGATTGAACTTTCATGATTTTTTATAACTTCTATCAATTGCTGTTCTTGGATTCCTAACAATTTTGAAGATATTATTATTAGATGAGTTTCATCCTCCCCCAAGAAGACATATTCCAAGTCAGCCGAAAGTGGTTTCAACTCAAGTTTAGGGATTACCACACTAGACTCTACAAACTTAGTTCCAAAAGGCAATAACTCTTCAAATTTTGTAATCCATGTTTCATTAGTTGACATACCTATAGACTCAACATTTTGTAAAGACTCTAATGCATGTGACCGAGTCTCACATTTGGGAACTCTCAGAAATGGTATCAAAAAACTTGAATATCTCATCAGGACTCTTACCCATGAATTCCCCCTGCGCCATCATTTCAACAAATTGGTGCAATGCAGATGGGAGGGCATCATAAAAGAAACCAACTAAAGTTTAGCTATCAAATGCATGATGCAAACAAGCTTGGAGAAGATCCTTAAATCTCTCCTAACATTGATAAAAACGTCTCTCCTTCTTTCATAGAAAAATTCATGATTTTAAGCGTCAATGCTTTAGTGTGGTGCATAGGAAAAAATGTTTTGAAAAATTCAATTTACAAAACTTGCCAACTTGGAATGGATTGGTATTTTACAGAATTTAGCCACTATTTATCCTTATCCTTCAAAGAGAAAGGAAAATGTTTCAATCGGGCCATTTTAGAATTATCTTGCAATGCACTACATACTTCCTTAAATTCTTTCATATGCAAATAAGGGTTTTCAGACTCAAGACCATGAAACTACGATAAAAGCTGTATTATCCGTTCTTTAATGCTAAAATTAGGAACATTAGTGGGAAAACAAACATGATAGGACACTACTGTGTGTGGGATGCAAGTATCCTCTTAAGGTTGGACATTCAGAATTATCTCTTGGTCCTTTTGATTATTTTTAGCCATACTTAACTCAAATCAATTTAATGATGCTTGTGATGATGAAGATGACAAAGATGAAGGACTAGACTGATTTACAGACCCTGCTGATGACTTAACAAACATAAACAATGAAAATGCGACAAATATTGTATACACATAAAATACAAACTAGACAATTTCCCTATTCATTTTGAAATTATCGTAACTCCCTGGCAACGATGCCAAAAAGCATAATCTGACCTGATTTATGCCATACACCCAAGTATAAGTGTTCAAATTTTAATATTTCTGGGTTAAGTCCAAGGTCGAAGTCAGAGGGAGCTGACTGTTGGTTTTCAAATTAGGAAACGGTGAAATTATCATGTGTGTGTGTGTAATGTTCAATGAAATAGCTTGCGGTGTGAGCTTAAAATTATCAACTAAACACTTAACTAAAATGTTGGATAAAAATTATAAAAGGTATTCTTCAGTTTAGAGATCCAACATGTTTCATATTTTTTGTTTATAAAAATGCCACTTTACAACAATTAACTCCCATTTTACCGAAAAATTAACTGGTAGGTTTGATGTATAACTAAATCATATCACAACAACTGGTTAGTTTAATCGAAAGGTCTATGTACGATGCAACAGTCAAATAACCTAGTAAACCTAAAGGTGAACCATTCAAAAGGTTTACTCCAGCTATTCAATTGACAGGTTAATGATTCAATGAAGATGGAGTTCCAATTTATGCATTGAATCAAAAGCATTGGCTATGACGAGATTTAACCGGTTTATAACCAATCTCCCTACTGTTACATAAAGCCCAAATATGTGCATCATTGTATCATGCATGAAGGAGGTAGTATTATAGATAGTATGGTATATTGCATTAAGCTCTGCTCGATGTTCATAACCATAAGCATATTATAATAGTAACCATCCATCAATTAAGGGAGGTATAAACATTAACGTATAAATAAAACATTGGCATTTCCATAACATAAATAATATTACACATGCATTCAGCTTTCACCGAAGAATATAAATGGACTACTCACACCTTATTGCTATAAATGAGCAAAAAGAGTGATATAATCCCATTACAACCGAAAAAAAAATACTCAAAGTCATTCCCCGATGAATAGCTGAAACACTGTCACTCTTATTACCAGCTAAGGCAAAAAAGTGAGGTTCAACCCTCCAAGTAGAAAGGATAAACAAAAATGTAGTAGAAAATTTTTTTGCTGAAAAGTGATTAAGGCAGGGCTTTATTCTTCCTTTCCTTTTCTCCTTTCTTTTCTCTTACACTGTATTGAACTCCGGTGCATCCCCCTAAGAAAATGGTTGAACTCAGGTATTTATAGGCATTGGAGAGGTACTTCAAGGTCGCAGACACCTAGATAGAGCAATCAGGGTGTTTTGTTGCTCAATTGTACCAATGGGAGAGGAAAGAGAATTGAGGCAATTTAAGCACTATTCGAACGCCATCACCACCATCCAAACGGTAGCATTTCTATGGTTTCCTTGCTTGGTCAACCATCCTTTGTGGACTCTTTGACTTGTGAATTATACTTGCCTCCCCCTCTTCATTTAGTCTTTGCACTTTGGTCGACTTAGATTTCCATATTTGTGCTTCAAAACTACAAAAAGTACAAACTATGCATTAACCCTAATAATTTATAAATTAATCACTTTAACCTAGTTTACACACACAATTAACCCTAGACATTGATTTAATTACGCATTCTTTTAGGGTTAATCAGCGCTACATTTTCCTCTTCCACCAAAATTTAGAATGCCACATATAGAGGCCTTTGATGTGACAACGGATCCCTTGGACCATGTCAACACCTAGAAGAACCAAATAGAGTTGCATGGTCATCAAGACCTNCAAATATGTGCATCATTGTATCATGCATGAAGGAGGTAGTATTATAGATAGTATGGTATATTGCATTAAGCTCTGCTCGATGTTCATAACCATAAGCATATTATAATAGTAACCATCCATCAATTAAGGGAGGTATAAACATTAACGTATAAATAAAACATTGGCATTTCCATAACATAAATAATATTACACATGCATTCAGCTTTCACCGAAGAATATAAATGGACTACTCACACCTTATTGCTATAAATGAGCAAAAAGAGTGATATAATCCCATTACAACCGAAAAAAAAATACTCAAAGTCATTCCCCGATGAATAGCTGAAACACTGTCACTCTTATTACCAGCTAAGGCAAAAAAGTGAGGTTCAACCCTCCAAGTAGAAAGGATAAACAAAAATGTAGTAGAAATTTTTTTTGCTGAAAAGTGATTAAGGCAGGGCTTTATTCTTCCTTTCCTTTTCTCCTTTCTTTTCTCTTACACTGTATTGAACTCCGGTGCATCCCCCTAAGAAAATGGTTGAACTCAGGTATTTATAGGCATTGGAGAGGTACTTCAAGGTCGCAGACACCTAGATAGAGCAATCAGGGTGTTTTGTTGCTCAATTGTACCAATGGGAGAGGAAAGAGAATTGAGGCAATTTAAGCACTATTCGAACGCCATCACCACCATCCAAACGGTAGCATTTCTATGGTTTCCTTGCTTGGTCAACCATCCTTTGTGGACTCTTTGACTTGTGAATTATACTTGCCTCCCCCTCTTCATTTAGTCTTTGCACTTTGGTCGACTTAGATTTCCATATTTGTGCTTCAAAACTACAAAAAGTACAAACTATGCATTAACCCTAATAATTTATAAATTAATCACTTTAACCTAGTTTACACACACAATTAACCCTAGACATTGATTTAATTACGCATTCTTTTAGGGTTAATCAGCGCTACATTTTCCTCTTCCACCAAAATTTAGAATGCCACATATAGAGGCCTTTGATGTGACAACGGATCCCTTGGACCATGTCAACACCTAGAAGAACCAAATAGAGTTGCATGGTCATCAAGACCCAGTGTGATGTCGAGCTTTTGACATCATAATAAAAGTCTTAGCCTTAGCCTTGTTTAATAGGCAAACCCCTAGCATCTATTTCCTTGTTCAGTGAGCTCTTTGTTTCATTTGTATCACATTTCATTGGAGCTTGAACCTATTGGAAGTCGAGCTACCACTTATTGAATGAAAAACAAGGGCCAAAGAAGACAGTACCCAGCTACGTCCAAAGGTTTAATTTAGAATCCCTGAAAGTAGACGTCCCTAATGAGAAATTTGCCCTCACTGCCTTCATTGTTGGGCTGGGAGTCTAGTCGAAGAACTTAATTTTCTCTATCATTAAGAACCCATAAACTAGTATGGCTGAGGTCCTTGCCAAGGCAAAGAAGTATATCAATGATGAGGAAGCTTTCCTTTCAAAGACTGGGGGCTCAATTACCCAAAAAGGAGAAAGAGAATAGAAAGGACCGAAGTCCCAAGAAGGAGAGGAGTCCAAAATGGTCTCCATGAAGATATAGATATTACTCTCCAAAAAGGAGAGTTGGCATCAAAGATTGCTAGGACCTTCACCCCAAGAGCTACAACCAAGGTACACCCTAAGAAAGTTCACTCCCCTTAATGACATGGTGTCCCAGGTTCCCTATAAGGTACAAAATGAAAAGTTTCTGAGGTGGCCACCTCAGATGAAAGCTGACCTCGCAAAATGGGATCCAACAAAATACTGCGAGTATCACCAGAAACACAACCACCATACTGATGATTGCATCCAGTTGAAGAAGGAGATTGAGTTCCTAATTTAGAGGGGGCAGTTGTGCTACTTCGTGGCGTAAGACAATCTGAACTAAGCACACCCACCTCCAGCACCTCAGCAACAAGCTCATCTGCAACACCAACAACCCTTGGGAGAAATTAGGGTGATATCTAGAATGTTCAATGGAGGTGGAGAAACTAGCTCAGCTAGAAAGGCCCATATACAAAAAGTCTGAGATAAGGATGTTTTGGAGATACACTTTGTGTCCAAAACACCTCAGTTAAGCATGAATATCACTTTCTCAGACTCAGATCTGGAAGGGTGCAAGCACCCTCACGATAATCCCTTGGTGGTAAGAGCTATCATTGCTTACAGAACCATTCATCGGGTTCTTATGGATAATGAAAACTTTGTTGATATTATATTTGTATCAGCCTTTGACAAAATGGATGTTGGTAGATACAAGCTCAAACCAATAAGAACTCACCGGCTTGGATTCTCTAGGGAAAGGGTGCACCCCATAGGTTTGATCTAGCTCGTCCTCACAATGGGAGACCCTCTTTGCTAGTCAGTGACAATTGTAAGATTCCTAGTCATGCGTGCTCCTTTAGCATACAATGTCCTCTCGGGGAGGCCTTCCCTTAACGCTATAAGAGCCATCCCTTGTACCTATCTTTTGGTCATGAAATTTCCAATTGAAAATGATGTTGGGGTGGTCTAAGGAGACCAACGCATGGCACGTGAATGCTTCATGGTATTTATGAAGAAGAAGGAGGTCGAGAGCATACAATTGGACAAACTTAACATAAGAAATGAGCTATAGACAAGGCCTATGCCTTGATAAGGACTAGAACCTGTCCAGCTAGATAAGGGCCTAGGGCACTTAGTATATGTGGGGTCAAAGCTGCTTAAGATGTAAGGACCCCCTTAGTCAATTTATGAGAAAGAATATGGAGGTATTC
This sequence comes from Ilex paraguariensis, assembly GCA_963454935.2. NCBI lineage: Eukaryota > Viridiplantae > Streptophyta > Magnoliopsida > Aquifoliales > Aquifoliaceae > Ilex > Ilex paraguariensis. Next base: position 354,566 of record CAUOFW020001169.1, read on the forward strand.
GTGTGGAAGCAAGAGGATATGCAGAGGATTGAGTCCTCAATCATCACACACAAGCTCAGCTTGAATCTGACCTTCAAACCCATGAAATAGAAACAAAGAACCTTTGCCCCAGAAAGCTATAAATGAAGAGGTCTCCAAGCTTCTCTATGCCAAGGCCATTAGGAAGGTAGATTATCTGACCTAGCTGGCCAATGTGGTCCTTGTAAAGAAGACTAACGACAAGTGACGCCTTTGCATTGACTTCACTGACCTGAATTGTGCCTACCCAAAGGACAACTTTCCTTTACCTTGGATTGATTTGATCATGGATGCAATAACAGGGCATGAACTACTCAATTTAATGGATGATTTCTCGAGATACAAACAGATCATGATGGACCCCAATGACCAAGAGAATATGTCATTTGTGGCTAAGCAAGGAACATACTACTATCATGTCAGGCTTTTTAGATTAAAATTGCAAGAGCCACTCTTCAACGATTGGTAAATCGCATGTTCAAAAAGCAGGTTTACATCGATGACATGTTGGTGAAGTCATTGAAGGTTGAGCTCCATATCAGACACCTCGAGGAATTATAAGTGCACCATCGGGGTCTCTGCAGGAAAATTCTTGGGGTTTATTGCCAACAAAAATGGCAACAAAGCTAATCTAGAAAAATTCTGAGTTATAATTGACATGCAACCCCCCTCAAACACCAGGGAGCTTCAACATCTGACAAGAAGAATAGCAGCTTTAAGTCGCTTGGTCTCTAGATCAAGCGATAAATGTCAACCCTTCTTCCAAGTCCTCAAAAAAGAATTCTAATGGTATGCACAGAGGCATTTAAAACCCTCAAAGATTATCTTAGTTCACCACCTATTCTTGTGAGCCCTCGAGAAGGAGAAATGCTCACCTTGTACCTAGCAGTCTTAGATTTTTCAAGTAGTGCAGCCTTGGTAAGGGAACTAGACCAAGCTTAGCAACCAATCTACTATTACAGCAGAGCTTTGAATGGGGCAAAGAAAAGGTATCTGAAAATGAAAAACCTAGTGCTAGCTTTGGTAACAATAGCAAGAAGGCTTAGACCTTATTTTTAGGCTCACATGATAGAAGTCCCCACAGATCAGCCAATGAAGTAGGTCTTACACAAGCCAAAGTTGTTAGGAAGACTAGTTAAATGGGCAATAGAGCTTAGCAAGTTTGACATCAAGTACAAGCCCAAAACTACTATAAATGGACAGATATTGTCAGGATTCATCGTAGAATTCACGACTGGTCAAGAAGCATTCTTGGATGCGGTCCAACTAGTCCTCGATCTCTTGACATCAAAGCTTTATGTAGATGATGTCGCCAACTCCCAAGGCAATGGACCTGGATTGATCTTGACCTCCCTAGATGGGATAGACATAGCATATTCCCTTAGATTTGATTTCAAAGCCTCAAACAATGAGGTTGAGTACGAAGCCGTGATAGCTGGGCTCAATCTGGTCCATTCCCTGGAAACAAAGTTGCTCATGATTCAAAGCGATTCTCAGCTGGAAGTGAAACAGATCGAGGAAGCATATGAGGCTAAGGGTGAAAGAATGGCTCTATATCTTAAGAAGGTACAAGAACTGATGAAAAATTTTGTGCAGGTTAAGGTCGTGTATGTCCCCCGAATAGAAAATACCTGAGTCGATGCCTTAGCCAAACTAGCCGCTATTGCCCAAGAGAACCTGGATAGGCTCATCCTAGTCAAACATCTAGCCGAGCCATATGTGAGCTCCAAGGCTGAATAAGTGTTCCCTATTCAGATTCAGCTAACCTAGATGGTTCCAATCAGGGAATACCTTCAGAATGGAACCCTGCTAATAGATTCCAAAGAAGTAGCAAAGCTAAGAGCTAGGTCATCCTGATTCACTATCCACCAAGGAAACCTGTACAAATGGGGCTTCTTGTAATCACTTATGAAGTGTGTTGGAGGTAAGGAAACAAATTACATTCTAAAAAGGACCCATGAAGAAATCTGTGAAAACCACATCGGAGCTTGAACTCTGGTTGGTAAAGCTCTAAGGCGGGGGTACTTTTTTGGCCCACGATGCTTAAGGACGTAGTGGAGCTGGTCAAGAACTGCAAAACCTGTTAAGTGCATGCCAATGCTCAGGGATGTAGTGGAACTGATCAAGAAATGCAAAACCTGTCAAGTGCATGCCAATATTCTGCATTGCCCAACAGAGGACCTCACTTCAGTGATTAGCCTATGATTATTCCAATAGTGGGGTTTAGACATACTCGACCTTCTTCCAACAAGCATTATAAAATGCAAGTTTTCAATAATTGGGGTAGACTACTTTACCAAATGGGTTGAAGTAGAATCTCTTGAAAAGATCATGGAGCAGAAGATCAAGAATTTTACCTAGAAGTTTGACAATTTCAAGTTCAAAGGATTTTATGCCGAGCTAGGCATAGTAAAATACTTCTTTGCACTAGCTCATCCTCAGTTAAATGGGCAAGTAAAAGTGACCATTCGAACCATAAAAGTAGCTATGAAGACCAAACTCAAACCTTTAAAAGGTTAGTGAGTGGAACACCTTGCAGAAGTGTTATGGGGTTATAGAACCACTGCTAGAGTAGCCACTCAAGAGACACCTTTCGCCTTAACTATGGCACTGAGGTGGTGGACCTTTTTGGAAATATGCATTCAATCCCCAAGGACAGAGCTCACCAATTCTGAGCAAAATGATGAGTCGCTTGTTGTCAATATTCACCTCCTAGACGAGAGGAGGGATAAAGCCTTGCAACGCATCCTCAACTATTAGAGAAAGATAGCATGATATTATGATGAGCACACAATATTGCATATTTGACGGCCTCATTACATGAATTTTAACTCAACTTTTGCATCTAAGTACTTATAGTTAGCCGAAATTATGAATAATGTTAAATTTTCGATGTTGCAGGTAATTATAGCTTAAATGATGGATTTTAGAACCATGCAACTAAGTGTGAAGGAGTGGTGAAGAGATGGACACATTACATGAGGATTTGGAGGCTTAAAAGTGAAAGAAATCAAGGAGGTATTGGTGTTTGGTAACATAGGCATCAGCAACCACACCATTTTGTAGTAGTACCTCGGTTTTCCCTCTTTTTGACCATGATCCACTTTGAACATGAAAATGTGCAAAACATGAAAGGTCTAGATTTGGATGTCTGCTATATGGTGTCCAAATTTCAGCTCAATCGAATGCTTGAATCAAAATTGATGATGATTCTACGAAAACTGGTCCGGAGCAGAAGTTTACCGATACGCCTACCGGTACGATGAGGCTATTGGAGTTCGGGGTCCGTTACGCATATCGGTACGATCTGCTAAAATAACCCAAAACACCTATTTTTCATGCTCCACTTGCTTAGGGATCCCACCATTGATTCTCTCACTTGCCCCTGACTTCCCTTACACATTTACATGCCTTCTACACCCTTATTGAAGACTTGGAAGGCCATTGCATTTATGATGATGAGAGAGGAAGGGGCAGCTAGGAGAGTTGCAAGCTAAGGTCTTCCTAGCTTGTCAAAAGCCATCAAACTCGCCTCCCATTGATGGGAGGCCTATACACACCTAGGGGGACCCTCCATGGATGAAAATGCAAGGCTCCTCACCATATATTCAACATTCAACAAATATTTGGTGGGTGGCTACCAAAGCTTAGAAAATCCAATGAAGAAGATGATGAATAGTGTAAAATTTATATTTTTTCATTTTCTTTTCCATTTCAGTTGTAGTAAGCTTTCAATTTCTTGTAATCCTTAACTCTTGCACTTTAATCTCATTCATTTCAAGTTTATTGTAACTTTAGTTACATGTTCTTGAATCAACCATTGTTATATTAAGTTTTTCTTCATTTCAACTTTTAAAATGCGTATTGAATATTTTTCTTCGTAGTTTAAGATTTCCAGCATTAAGTTAAGTTTCATGCTTCATTTCCTCATTATGTGTCTTTACATTATGCATGTCTTTTCTTTAATTATGAATAGCTAGATTTTAAGTTGGCTAATCCAAGGGAGACCTCCTATTGGGCATGCCATTCCAAACCATGTTCTTTCCTCCTCTCGGTGTACGATGGTTCGGTTTTACTAGGTTGGGGTGAGGACATGGTTGTGAGTTCTTGATACACCGTAGGCCTGGTCACGGTGTATGCTTGAATCTTCACCTCCATTTTAGTCCCGAGCTTTCCACGAATCAATCGTTCATCTATGCACCATTGGAGGAAGGTTTCGAGTTGATGTGATATTCCCATTGGAATGAACTCTTAGGATTAGCCAACACTTGTTTTCTTACATTTTCATTAAGAACAAAACTCACCAAAACCAACTACAAGATTTTACACTTTCCTTTTTCACAAAATCACCTTCACCACACTTCAACTTTCTTTCACTGAGGAAACGACCTTGGAATACTTTTTCAAGTAAAACAACGACACATAAAAGACTCCTTGCGCATGGGGAGCACTTTTGTTCACATACGCATTTCATTCCATGCNTGACACACAAAAGACTCCTTGCGCATGGGGAGCACTTTTGTTCACATACGCATTTCATTCCATGCATATATTTTGTTCATTTCATTTCATTCCACCCACCATTCCATTGCCCCATCTCTTGTATCATTTCAAGGGAGAGTGACACTCCCTTATACACATAATCCATAGACACATTGAGGGATGATGTTAAGAGGTTAAGAATTTGCAATGAAATAAATCAAGCATATTACAACAGAAGAGTCAGACATAGGAGTTTTATGGAAAGCTAAGGCCCAACTGGGAAGGTCCATATATTGTGTCTAAAGTGACCAAAGTAAGGAATTATGAGCTGTGAATTGAATAAGGAACAATTTTTCCCCATTTCTAGATCGTTGATCATTTGGAAAAAAAATTTCAATAGCTAAAAGTCCTACTTTTGTAACACCTCACTACAACAAANATGGGAAGGTCCATATATTGTGTCTAAAGTGACCAAAGTAAGGAATTATGAGCTGTGAATTGAATAAGGAACAATTTTTCTCCATTTCTAGATCGTTGATCATTTGGAAAAAAAATTTCAATAGCTAAAAGTCCTACTTTTGTAACACCTCACTACAACAAACAAGAAGTTTCAGATCAATTGTCATTCTACAAGTGGAAAAGAGATCTTTAGCTCATAAAACAAATGATGAACTACTTGAATTGATTGAATCCCAGATTGCTAAGAGATGGTGTGTTGCAACCAAGAAAGAACACTCTGAGGTACTTGACTACCACGTTCGAATGCCAACTCATGTTCGAACGTCCACTTGAATTGATTGAAGCCCAAATTGCGAAGAGATGGCGTGTTGCACCAAAGAAAGAAGACTATGAGGTACTTGAGTACCACGTTCGAACATCCACTTGAATTGATTGAACACCAGGTGATGAGTGCAAGCGTCAAGATATGCATAGAGTGTGAAAATAGGTCTCCACAGAAGACCACGGGCCACTTGGGTGAGAAGGTCAGGCCCCTTCTAGCGTTCGAATGCTCACAAAGCAAAGATAGCAGAAATGTTTAAATGCCAGGCAATGTTTGAAAGCCTGTAGGGAAAAATAGAGACAACGTTCGAATGCCAACTCACGTTCGAACGTCCACCATAGGCAGTTTGCAGAGTAGTTGGCTTTTCACTTGGACTTGGGCGGCATACACTATTCCTTTACACTCCCTTGTCTCCCCATCCTCCTTGCCTATAAATACTCCCTTTGGGAGAGCCTTTGAAAGGGGAGGATAGTTCTTGTAAAAGGCTAGAACTTGGTTTGTAAGGCTTAGACTACACCAAGAACTAGTCAAGAGCTTGATGGAGGCTTGGATTCCCACTCATGTAGTTAGATGTATGTTATATATGCTTGTATCAAGGGAGTTAGTTCATATGTTGGTTGAGGAAGCAACCCTCCATTTCATGGCTGAGGAAGCCACCCTCTGAATGTGACTAGCTTTCTTCTACTTCTATTGTTCATGTCTTTCACTTCCATTGCTTGAGCGTCCTTCCTTCTTAGAAGAGTGAAACTCTTCCACTTTTCTAGAGCTTTACCAAAGTCGTGAAGGGTGGAACGTGATTCATTCATTCTTCGTTGAAGATCGGCTCTTCACTTATAGTGCTTTTCCTTGTAAGTTCTCTACTTGGGGGGATGAGTATCACTCACTTTTCTAGCTATACCAGAGCCATGAAGAGTGAGTAGTTTCTCATCCACTCTTTAGTGAGAGGTGATAAATATGTATAAATTATCTAAAAGTTATATTTGTGCATTTCTTTTATGCTTTAATGCTTTATATTTCACTTGCTCATTGAATGATTGAATGTATATAGCAAAGCAAATGTGCTTTGTATAACTGTGAGATCTTTCTATGTCACAGATGACTCTTGCATAGAAAGACTCGTTGGTTTAAGGCAAGTACCCCGACTAAATCTTTATGACAACATTTCAATCTTCACCATTATTGTGCTTTGTCTAAAGAATGAAACATTAATGCCATGATTGGATTCCTTGTAGAAATACTTACTTGTTTGTAAACGGGTTAATTCTCGGCACAGACAATTCTTGTATACTTCTAGAAAGGCATCGAAATCATGTGCTTAATTCTCATAGTCCATCTTTATCTTTCGATTAACTTGTTGTTGACATAGGAGTTAATTGAGTTATAAAAAACAAGTATAATCAACCAGATGATTAACTACATGTTCTGATCCTTAAGCTAAAGGGTGATTGTTTTACATTTGAATTTATCTTATATTTTGTCTAGAAAACTCTAGGAAAGAATCTTATATTCTATTTAGGAAATCCTATAACTTCAAACTCTCAAGGTTTTCAGTTACTTGGTCTCTATCACTGCTACTTTAAAACACTAATTATAGTTCCCTGTGGATTCGACTCCAGACTTAACCAAATTATTACTGCAGCTTGACCGCCTGCACTTGGATGTACACATTTCGATCAAGCCAGTCTTTCTCTCATGAAACAAACGATGACTTTTGGGCTCATAAATCTACAAGGAGCTCTTCAGCTCATAAACCTAAAATGAGCTTTTCAGCTCATAAACTAAGGTGATTTCCTTAACATATAATTTAAAGATAAGCTTCTAAGCTCAAGTACTAGAAGATGAGTCCTTTAACTCATAACTGAGAGTTAAGATCCTTAGCTCATAAGATGAGTCCCTTAGCTCAAGAATAGACCTTGTACTTCAAAAATTCTTTGCTTCCAGAAGACCCAAGGCTTTCCCTAAAAGTAAAGAGACAGAGACAAGAGGATAAGTTAAGAACAAAGCACAAATATCAAAAGTTCCTTTTCTCATATAGCAAAAATTATTTACAAGTGTGGAAATCAAAAAACAAGAAAGATATAATAGACCCTAAGTATCTAAAGCTTGATCAGCAATTCCCTCAGGCAGCTCAGAAGTAGTTACTCCCTTTGGTAGAGCAGGAGTTGGAGGAAGGTCAATTCAAGCAGAAGGAGCCTTAGAGGCAATGGAGGCTGGAACCTTAACCTAAGTAGAGGAAACTAGGGGTAGGGTAATCTCAAGAACTCCCACCTCTGTTGAAGTAGTCACCTCAGCCAGAGTAGGCCCAGAAGACTTTTTCTCTTGGGGGTTGTAAACCCGAGCCTCAACTTGACAACCCCAGATGTGTAGATCTGCTAAACTAGGTTTTCTACCTGTCCATAACTCAAAAGGTGTTTTAGGGACAACCTTAGTCAGAACCTTGTTTAGAATGAACACTACGATTTTCAAAGCATCACCCCAAAAAGAAACTAGGAAAGTGGAGTAACTAATCATACTCCTAACCATATCCATTAGTGTTCGATTTTGCCTTTTTGCTACTCCATTTTGATTAGGAGTACTTGGCAAGGTATATTGTGACACTTTACCTTGTTCTAGAAGGAATCGAGCAAATAGATCTAAGTGTTGTCTAGATTCAATGCACCTACCATAATACTCACCATCCCTATCTGACCTCACGATTTTGATCTTTTTGTCAAGTTGTAGTTATACTTCTATTTTGAAAATCTTGAAAGCATCCAAGGTTTTTTTCTTATAAAACAAGAGGTACATACAACTGTATCGTGAGAAATCGTCTATTAAAGTGATGAAATATTTATAGCCTATAAAACACGGGGGCGTGAATGACCCACAAATATCTGCATGTATGATATCCAATACATTCAAGCTTCTTATGGTACCTTTCTTGAACTTGTTAGTCAGTTTACCCTTAATATAGTGTGCCCAAGTGTCAAAATTTTTGAATTCAAGACTTGGTAAGATCCCATCATTTATCAATCCCTTGATTTTCCTTATGGAGATGTGTTCTAATCTCCTATGCCATAAAATGGAAGAATTTTAATTCAAAATGCCATATTTTAATCCACAATGTTCTTTATCATGCAGGGATATCAAAGATGTTGCAAAAGATGTATCTAGAGATAATTTAAATAAACCATCCTCTAAAATACCATTACCAACCACAATATCATTCAAACACAAACTAACAGATGAAGGTCCAAACATAACACGATAACCAAAAGAAACAAGTCTAGGTACAGATAAAAGGTTTCTAGAAAAGCCAAGAACATAGAAAGTTTCATGCAAATATATGATGTGACCAGTCTTTAGAACAAGTCTGAACATCCCAACAGCTTCCACATGTGACCACATCTTATTTCCCATAATGATGCAGTATTCAATTTTTGTTGGGGCCCTTTTGTTCAGCATTTCCTGCATGGCATTACATATATGGATAGTTCCACCAAAGTCAATCCATGCGTTATGAGGTAAATTTATGAAATTTGATTCATAACAAATTAAAGAAAGAAATGTACCTTTCTTCTCGAGCCATTTCTTATATTTGATGTAGTCTTTCTTTGCATTCCTTTTTCTTGTAGAAGAAACATTTTAAGTCCTTGTTGCTTGCTGATTTGGCTGACAACTTCATGTTCTTTTTCTTAATTGGAACATGATAGCTACTACTACCTGCTTCCAACTGTCCTTTCTCTTTATGAGAGGTCAAATGTACACTTTCTTGCCTCTCTTGCTTTAGTCTCTATTCTTCATCAACACACATGGTCAAAAGCAGATTCATAGACCATTTATCCTTACGTGTGTTGTAAGAGATCTTAAATGAAGCATACTCTAAATGTAGAGTATTAAGGACAACTGGACAAGAAATGTCTCAAACATGTCAACTTCCAGTGATTTGAGTTGGGCAGAGATGTCACGTAATTCCATAAAGTGCTCATGTATGTCACTATGAACATTATACTTCAAAGAAGCAAACTTTGATATCAGGGTGCTAGCAAGTGCCTTTTCAGAGCTCAAAAATTACTCCCCAACTGTGAGCTCAAAAATTACTCCCCAACTGTAGTCATGAATTCTTTAGCAATTTTGGAATGGAGCCTATGATTTTCCTTGAGATGTGACTTTGCATGATATGAGATTAAGGCAGTTAGACCTCTCCTACTTCTCATGCAACTTTTCTCCTCAGGCATACTGAATTCCGTAGGGATAGGTGGCCTATCCTCACGAACTGCAGTGTTAATTCTCATACACCCCAAAGTAAAGATAATTTTATATTTCCATTTCAAGAAAGTTGAACCATTAAGAAAAGGGATATGAGATGCATATTGAGACATAAGGCTAGGAAGTAAAGCTGCAAAATAAAGCATTACATGCATACAATTGATATACATACTAATAATCACGCTTAAACTTTATCCAAATTACTAACTTATATTAGCAATTTTAGTGGTAAATCACTTTATACAACATTATAATGATTTACCTAATGATGAAGCTAATGACATAAAACATCATAGAAAAGTAAAATTCAAGACATTTGTGCAACAAGAATTCAACTTAGCCACAATACCTCAAACCATTATTTCACCCAACCGATCACTTATTATATAACAGCTTCCCTTTGGGGTAAAGCTATTATTTAATATGGTACAAGTGTTCAATGTCATGGATAAACAAATATTTTGATTTGCATTTTTTTGTGATCTAATATTTATATTATACACCAAAGTATAAGTGATCGAATTGTAGTTTTCTCGATTTTAAGTCCAAGTATTGATCCCACAAAGAGTGTGTGTAATTAGGAAATAAAATAAAAATAGTGAAGTTGTTATTTTAGATAGGACAACATGTGAAAAATTGTGATGTGAGCTTAGATTGATAACTAGTGTAATTAAATAGTTGGTTGCAGATAAAGTTGATAGAATAATATTAAAAGTATTCTTCAGCTCAAGGATCCCATATGGGTTATATTGGTCAAGTACTGGAAATGATACCTTATAGCAATTAACTTCCATTTTACTGGCAAGTTAACTGGTAGGTCTGATGTATATAAACCATCACACAACAACTTCTTAGGTTAGCTGGTGGTATCCATGACAATTAATTAATCTAAGCAAACTAGAAGGACAAATCATTCATAAGGAATACTAGAATTATTCAATTGTCTCATAATAGTATGTGCATACATAATAAATCATAACACAAACACTTCTTATGTTAACTAGTGGTTTTAAGTCATAACACAACAACTTCTTAGGTTAGCTAGTTATAGATGTGCCAGTTGACTAATTCGAGTGAACCAGAAGGACAAGTCATTGATGAGGAATACTTGAATTATTCAATAGGTCATTTTGTGATATATATACCAGTTAAACATCCTCAGCGTTCTGGTGGAGGACTAGCCATACCAATAGGAATACCGTAGATATTGGATTGGCAATATTATAATGTATACCAGTTAAACGATCTTAGGAATCCAGAAGGACAAGCCATTCAAGAGAATCACTTAGGTCATTAATCTGATAATTATATATAGTAATTAAACAACCCTGATAATTCAGAAGGACAAGCCATTTATGAGGATCATTTAGGTTTTGTATCATTCATCAGTAGAACATCCTTAGCATTTTGGTGGAGGACTAGTCATACCGATAGGAACACCGTAGATATTTAACTGGCAGGTTCATGATGCACTAATGACATAATTCTTGGCACAGCACCAAAATTACGGACATATTGTATCATGCATGAAGCTTATAATATAGGAGTTAACCAATATTTCTAGGAGTTAACCAATATTATACATATGTTTACCTCTCACTGGAGGATATAAGTAACTACTCACGCCCCATTGCTATAGACATGCAAGGAGTGCGGATAGTTTTCGTTACAACTAAAATTAAAATACAGATTCTAAAACTTCTTTCACAAGGAACAACTGAAACCCAACCACCTTTATTATCAGTCAAGACAAAAAAGTGAAGGTAGTTCAACTATCTGTATAGGAAGATACAACAGAAATGTAGAAATACGGGATTTGGACATAAGTGTACGACGGACTAGATCGAGTGGCAAGTTCTCTTTCTGTAATGCTCTAAAACCCACCTTAGATGGCATTACAATCTATAAACAATCCACATCATGAGAGCAACTAAATAAATTCATCATTAAAGAAATTTCATTCATCAAATATAACATTTACAATATTATCCCAAAAGAATAGGTCAACCATGACCATTACATCCCCAAAGAATGTGATCGACTATGATAATTACATCCCAAAAGAATCACATTTAAACTTGCAGTGGAATAACAAAAGATTAGTCTCTACATAGTCCCAAAAGAAATTTCCTAGTTTAGCACCTAGGAGAGTATAACTCTAGACATCCACCTCGGGATCCACAAGCCCATCTAGTGAAGCTTCCCAATGTGTCGGCTCCTCAACCCTAAGCTCTTCCTCTAGACCACAATCTGAAAAAAAAATATAGTTTGTAGGGGGTGAGCACTAAGCTCTATAGCAACATTCCTCCCAAACTCGAACAAGGTTTAGAAAACATATAAAAATGGTCGGTCACCTTTCACATATAGCATATATCAATTTTAAAATAAAACAGGGACATTTAAACAGATCTCAAGTTTAAGCAACAACAATAATTTAATGCATAAGTGAAACCAATATACGACTAATAATCCATTCCACCATAAACTGTTTCTCCCAAGTTCTTGNGACATTTAAACAGATCTCAAGTTTAAACAACAACAATAATTTAATGCATAAGTGAAACCAATATACGACTAATAATCCATTCCACCATAAACCGTTTCTCTCAAGTTCTTGCGGAATCTCATACTTCCCAAAATTCTTGTAGAAACTATTTCTGGTACAATGTACAATAACCCACCACTGTATTTGTATTTCTGGTATGAAGTAAGACCTCGCATGAATACCATCAAAAATATCCTAGCCCACGTACAACCCGCACAAATCCTTTTTCCACGATACCCCGCGAGCGATAATGGTTTAGTCCTCGCAAGGCACTAACCCCACTACTAGTGGTATGAAAATTTCAAACCCACACGAAGTAAGAAGGCGTCTACACAATCCAAGATACCCGGTCAATAGTAGCTCATGTTTATCCAATAATTACACAAGAGATACAATTCCAACGATTTTCGCAAATAACAAACAATTCCATAAATTCCCAATTTCACAATTTGTAATACAAGAGAAAAATTTAAGAAAAATAAGCAAGAGATCATCACAACATCATTTTATCACTCAACACCAAGCACTAAAATTTCAAAGTCAAGAACAAAGGAAGAATCAAGAAGAAAGTCCATCTCTTTTGAAAACTAGGGTTTTATATCAAGAAAATGAGATTTCATGGGTATTCAACCCTAACTTTGTTTAAAACACGCTAATAATTGCAAAAGACCAAGGAAAGATGATTTTGTAGCATTTATATAAGATTTAAAGTCAAAAGAATACATATAATTAAGGCCTAGCCTCTATGTAAGAGAATAGGAAGAAAACCCCTACCTTTCTCCTTGGCTTTGGTGTGAAGGACAAGAAGATTTGATCTTGAATCACCCTAAAAAATCTTGTTTTCCCTTTCTCTCTTCCTCCCAAAGTCTTTCTATTAGGGTTCTAAGAGGTGTGGGGTGAGAGTGGTGTGAAAGAATGAGAGCAAATGGAGTGAAAATGGGGTTTTAAAATGTAAAAATCCTGACTTTTTAACGATCTACTGGTAGTTCGTATCGAGTTACCGGTAGTTTAGATCCACTGGCAACTTACTACCTATTGACTACCGGTAGTTCGGATCCACTGGACAGCATACTACCGGTAGGTCCTATCAAGATTTGCCTATTTTCTCTGTTTTTTATTTCAAACCCATTCCAAACCCTTCCAAAACCATCCCAAACTTATACAACATACCTTTGTACATCAAACATAGTTGGTATAAGTTCTATTGTAAATGGTTTCATATATTTACAAGTCAAAACTAAGTTTGAACTAAAAATTTACCCGATTCTACACTATTAACATTTTTATCTCTACTCTTATAGTCTACTTAGTTCATGCATACTCCATTTCTTAAATTAGTATTTCAAAAACCTAATTACGTTGCTACATTTGATAATACGAATTTGGGAGTTTACACTTTCCCTTTTTCTCTTTTTCTCTTTTTCTCCTTCTCTTTCTTTTATCTCTTTGGAATTCTCTTGGAGCTTTTGGATGTCCGAATGTGTGAAGAATAAAGAGTTGCATGCATATTTATGGAGGAGGAGGAAGCAGGAGGTGTCAAGATCATCTTCAGCCGCCAAGGGCCACCGTCCGGATGCCACCACCACCTTCCAAATTGTGTCATCTTGCTGGATCATCAACTTGTTGGATGCTAACTCTTGTTTTGTTGAAATTAACTTTAGCCATTTGTTGTTTCAAGCTTTGATGCATTGTTCCTTATATTTTTTAGTAATTTCGCATCAAACCATGAAATTTCAAACATAATATATAGAAAACCCTAATTTATGCATAAAAACCTAATTGACCCTAATTGATAGTTTTTAGGTATTTTATCTTACCAATTTGACTTATTTAATTATTCTAATTTATACATTGATTAGGGTTAATCACACTCCCCAACTTAAATTTTACTAGTCCCTAGTAAATTATGAAAATATATTACAATAGAAAAATAGGTAAAATCATTTTCATAGATTTTTTCACGATTGCATTTAGCCTATGCAACAATCCTTTAAACTCCTACGTGATCCCTAATGGACGAGTTTTGTCTTGTGAAGGTTTTCAATGAAGCTACCTACAAACTTCAGTAATTAGGAATTAATAATTCATATTTTTTACAAGTAAAATTAAATCAATAGTTCTTTTGTCTTGCCAAAATACTCCATTTTCTGATCATTATAAGAGTAACATACATTAGTTGTAACATTATCTAAATATTTTTTATAAAAACTTGTGTGTGTGTGTAGTGATTTCTTTATTTTCAAAAATCACTTAGGAAAGATTACCATATTTCATGGTAGTTTTGATGTCAGTCCTTTCCTGGAATACACGCAGTAAAACGAACACACATGTTATAGTGACTATTCTCACAAGCTACATGTGATTGGAATACAGTTAACAAAGTAAATAATTTCACATGCAGTTAATTAAAAGAGCGGTTATTCGAATAAACTTGGAATTTGTCATAATCTCATGAAAGAATATTAGCACTATATTAAACATATATTATTAACATTTTCCTTTTTAGAATGATAGGATTAATACAAATGCATGATTTTTGGAATCAAAAAGGACTTTATTGGGGTTGTAATGTGGCCATGAGTTTAAGTTTTGTAAAACAACGTTAGTGGAAATCAAGTGCTATCTTTAGTATTATGGCACCCCTTATTCTAGTTTTCTAAGATTTTGCATGTTTATTCTTTAATTTTTCCCATTATTCACTTTCTTGGCTCTTTTCTTTCTTTCTTTTTTCTTTTACGAATTTCTTTTCTTTGGACAGGGATCATTCTTTTGCTTTTCTTTGTTCTTTTCTACCTTTTCTTTTTCTTCTTCTTTTCCGTATTCTGCTATTTTAAAAGAGGTTGAAAGAAAATTAGATAGCAAGGTAGGTTTAATATATTTAATTTGGCTCGGGTGTTTCTTGGGTCTCAAGAAAAGAATTTGTATTCTGGTTGGCTCAATCACAGTTGACTAAGGATATAATTTTATAAAAGAAATGGTCAAGGCTCAAAATTAGTGAAACATGACCTCAGTTCATTTTTCAGAAATTATACATTTGTATTCTTTCTAAATAAAAGTTTACGGATAATGATAGCAATATAATTCAATAAGTGCTAATCAAAATAAAGGTAATAAGACTATTCAAAGAAAGTTTACCGCTGAATTGAAGATTCATATTTGAGTAGATGTAGAGTATCTCTCCAAGAAAGATTAGTTCAAAATCTGCACTCGATTTTACATCTTTACTACATATGTAATGAGTGTAATATTTCTAAAGGCTTTCAATAATAAAGATATCTATTTGTGCTTCTAAGAAAAAATTTAAATAAAAATATTAAGATAATGCACAACTAAGATATGAAAATCCCGCGTGATTAGATTGAGACTATTCTTGCAAGACATGAGAATAAAAATTTAACTCAGTTGTGAATCATATGAACTAGTCTTCCTAACTTAAAAGCATAAGTTTCAAAATTAACGTCAACAAACTTAAACACACATTACTTTAAAACAAACAAGTTTAAAACACACATAAGTTCAAGACAAATCAGTCCAACAGCAAAAAAGTGCAAAACATAAATTAAAGTACAAGTGCATAAGTAAATGTGCATAATTTAAAAAACTGAGTGAAGGATAGCAAAGTTTTTTTTGTGTTGAATCTCCAGTTTTTAGGAAGTAGAAGGTCCTCCTCCAAAACGCTTTCTCAGCGGCCTCAAGATTTCTTCTTGGTTTTGTTCATAATCATCCATATGTTGACTGAGTTGATTAACCGTGGTCGCCAATTCTAGAGTCAATTAGGGTTTGTGCGGTAATTAGGGTTTTATGTTTAAAATTTTCAGGGTTTGATGCAGAATTACTACAAAATGCAAGGAACAAAGTATAAAGGGTTGAAACTACAAAGACTAAAATTTAATTTCAGCAAATGAAGAGTCAGCATACATGCAAGTGGGAAAATCCAGCAAGGTCACAACGTCCGGATGGTGGTGGCGGCGTCCGGATGGTCCTCGAAGTCAGCTGAACTTCATCTCTCCACCTCATGCTTCCTTTTTCACTATAAATATAGGCTACCTCCTTCATTCTTTAAAAGGCCAGATCCAAGGGGAGTTTAGAGAGAAAACGAAAAGAGAAAAAGAGAATAGAAGTTGCAACTCGATCCAGTCCGTCATACACTTCAGTCCAAACTCTATACTTCCACATTTCTATTGTATCTTTCTATTCGAATAGCTGAACTACTGTTACCTTTTTGTCATATTTGATAATAAAGGTGATCGTGTTTCAGTTGTTTATTGTGAAAGACATTTTAAGGTTTATATTTTAATTTCTGAAAACTAGTCATACTCCTTGCTTGTTTGTAGTAATGGGGCGTGACTAGTCACTTATATCCTCCACTGAGAGGTGAACATATGTATAATACTGGTTAAATTCTGGAGATGCTGATGTCTTATATATTTATATATCTATAAATTATATGCTTCATGCATGATACAGTGATGTATATAATTTCAGTGTTGTGCCTAGAATTATGTCATTAGTGCATCATCAACCTACCAGTAAAACAACCACGACATTCCTATCGGTATGGTTTATCCTCCACCAAAAATACTGAGGATGTTAACTGATGCATGGTATAAAACCTAAATGATCCTCATGAATGGCTTGTTCTTCTGGATTATCAGCGTTATTTAATTACTATATATATATATATACTAAGACTAATGACCTTAGTGATCCTCATGAATGGCTTGTCCTTCTAGATTACTCAGATCATTTAACTGGTATAAATGATAATATTGTCAGTCTAACAACCACATCATTCCTATCAATGTGGTTTATCCTCCACTTGTAAACCCCCACATACTATTTGTTTTGATATAACAAAGTGATTATTTCTGAAATGCTAATATATGTAATGATGTATGCATGAACTATGTATATTGTATGAGTAGAAATAAAATGTTAGTTGTGGTAATAGAGTATGTTATAGAAGTTTGAAAGTATTTCGGAGTGAAAACACATTTTTAGACAAAATTTGGGAAGGAAGGATTTTGGACACTTCCTAGTATTTATATCATAACCGTTTATCTTTATATCTATTTGGTCTGAAAGTTTGACAGTAGCTAGTAGACTTCTAGTGCAACAAAAGTGTATTTCATGAACATTTTCTAAATCGACCTCTAAATAGATCAAAACTACACTAGAAGGTACAGTAGAAACTGGGAGGACATTCGAACGTGAATGGACGTTCGAACGACAGTGAGTTCCAGTACTTTGTTCTCTGCAAATCTCTGATGGAAATGCAAAAGTACTGGGAGCAACCAACGTTCGAAAGCCCAAGTGATGTTCAAACTTTAATCACTAATTTGCACTAGTGACGTTCAAAAGCCAAATGACGTACAAACGTGACTAACGGATTCTGGCTTTCAAATTCATGTACAGGGTACCATTTGGTCTCCTTTAAATACTTAAGGACACCCTCTTGAGCCCCATTTCAACATTTATAACCCTAGAGAGGCTTAGAGAGGAATAAAGGAGGAGAAAAAAAGAGATTTAAAGAGTGGATTCAAGTTGGAAAAGATCAAAGCTTCAAGTCTTCACACCAAACTAAGGACGAAGAAGGTAGGGGTTTCCTTCCACTCTTGTCCATT
Organism: Ilex paraguariensis; assembly: GCA_963454935.2. Taxonomy (NCBI): domain Eukaryota; kingdom Viridiplantae; phylum Streptophyta; class Magnoliopsida; order Aquifoliales; family Aquifoliaceae; genus Ilex; species Ilex paraguariensis. Next base: position 372,264 of record CAUOFW020001169.1, read on the forward strand.
AAGGATAGGACATATATATATATATGTACATTTTTACTCTCAATCCTATATATATGCTATGAAATCATTATTTCTTGATGCTCTTGCATTTAGTACCATGTTTTGATGGAAGCTATGGTGAGATAGCCATGAAATTTCTTTCTCTTGTCTTGAAAACCCTAGATTTTGAGAAAAATGGGTTTTTCTACCAATATTCTTTTGTTCTTGATTTCAAAACTGTAGTGCTTTGTATTGAACAACAAAATGGTAATTGTGATGATCTCTTGCATGTTTTCTTAAATTGTTCTACAGAAAAAAAAAATGCCAATGGAAATTTGGGGTTTTTTGATTTATTTGTTATTTGAGAAAATGGTTGTTATTGCATCTCTTGTATGGTTGTTATGATAGACTTGAAATGCATTTGAGCACTGCCGTAGAGTGTTAGAGGTTAGTCTATCCCAATGGGGGTTGAGATGGTTGGCTAACACTTGTAGTGGATTGTTGGTTGTGAGAGCAACCACTATTGTCCACGNTGCCAATGGAAATTTGGGGTTTTTTTATTTATTTGTGATTTGAGAAAATGGTTGTTATTGCATCTCTTGTATGGTTGTTATGATAGACTTGAAATGCATTTGAGCACTGCCGTAGAGTGTTAGAGGTTAGTCTATCCCAATGGGGGTTGAGATGGTTGGCTAACACTTGTAGTGGATTGTTGGTTGTGAGAGCAACCACTATTGTCCACGTAAGTTCGAGGATGAGCGATGGTATACTTTTCTTGGGAAGGATTCGTCAATACTATAGGAGAAGGTATACGTCCTTCGCAAAATGTTTGAGATTGTGAGATTCTGATGGGTGAACGAGGTAGAGTGGTTGTGTAGATTCATGGGAAGCAACCAACATACATGAGAATATGGGATGATGCTATTGAATGATTTATTGATTTCTTTAATTTTGACATTTTATTCCTTTCATTTGACTTATTGCCATTGTGTTAACTTGAGATTGAATAAATTGTCACTGTTTTATTTCAAGTATATATGATATTTTAGAAAAAGGGACCGAACTGTTTTATATGTTTTCTAAACCTTGTTCGAGTTTGGGAGGATATTGCTACAGAGCTTAGTGCTCACCCCCTACAAACAATATATTTTTTAGATTGTGGTCTAGAGGAGGAGATCGGAGTTGAGGAGCCGATTTATTGGGAAGCTCAAGTTGATGGGCACGTGTATCCCGAGGTGGACATTTAGAGATATATTCTTTTATGTCTAGACTGGGAAATTTCTTTTGAGACAATGTGAAGTCTAGCACATTTTGTTATTCCGGTACAAGATACCACTCAATTCTTTTGGGATGTAATTGTCATAGTTAGACATATTCTTTTGGATGAAATGACCATGGCTTGGCCTATTATTTTGGATGATGTTGTAGATATTATGAATGATGAATGAAATTCTATTTACTTATGGATCATATTAGTTGCTCTCATGATGCAAATGGTTTTAAATAGTGATGTCGTCCAAGGTGGATTTTGGGGTGTTACAGGTTTGGTATCAGAGCCTAGGAATTAGGTCATACATGGGAGCTGTAGGTTATGGATTACCACTAGAGATATAGGACTAGGTTGAATAAAATTATTGACTCAAATCTTATGCATGCCTTTTGTTTTGGGTTAAAGTGATAGTTAAAGTGTCTTGTACATCAATAAAACTAAATTGTGAATTGATGTGCAATATTGAGGGTGAAAGTGAACGTGGATGTGGGCGTGGTCGTGGAGGTCAAGCAAACCCACCACCACCACCACCTCCAGATGCCATGAATGGCATAGACCAATGCCTAAGAGAGTTAACCACTCTGGTACAACACCAGAATGGAAACAAGAATCACAACAGTGGGGTGCATCTATTAGCTCATGTACCAAGCAACAGGGACGAAAATCAAAGGATGGTGGTCCTTCAAGAATTTTTACGGCAATACCCACCTACTTTTCAAGGAAGCTTTTGTAAAACCCGAGTAAAAAAATAAAATTTAATTAATTTTTTTTGGAAAAAAGGACAAAATAGTAATTTTGCACTAGAATGCGGGTTTAAAATCAGTATTTTTTTAGAGCTTGGATGATGAAACGGACTTCACCATTGAATTCATTTTTTTTAGAGCTTGGATGATGAAATGGACTTCACCATTGGATTCGTATCGCGAAATCGAGCTGCCATGTCGATTTTCATCAAATTTCGAGAGAGTCAGATTTTACACATTTTACGAGACAACGCGATGACGAATGAACTTTTAAACGTCTCCAAAAATAAAAATTATAAAATTTTCTTATAATTGAGTAAAATTTCAAATAAAATTAATTTGAATTGAAACTAGAATTTAATTAAGTTGTTTCGGCTTAAAAACGGACCCGGATGTTGTAAACGTGTGGGGCAATGTGGACCGCACAATTAAAAAGTATAAATAGGGGCTAATATCTGAAAAATTAGATATTTCACACCCCTAAGTCAGCTGAGTTCCGATGTTGAAGAGGAGAAGAGAGAAAAGAGAGAAAACCTAGAATTTCTATCTTTCTCCTTCGATCTAAGAAGCTCCGTCGGTTGGAATTGCTTGGACCAAGAACTAAAGTTGGTCTATGCGACAAGGGCTACGTCTACGTACCATGAACGAGGGATTTCACTGAAGATCCAAGAAGAGAATTTTGGGAAATCAAAGCCTTGGAGTCGTGGTGGTGTCCTAGGAGGCTTTCTACCTTCTATTTACGCTCCAAGAGTTAGGGTTTCTCCTACTTTGGCTCATTTTCTTACCTAGGGCGTATTATGAATGGGGTAAGGCTATAGAATAACCTAGGGAGGAGAAAAGAAAGAGATTTAAAGAGTTGATTCAAGTTGAAAAATATCAAAGTTTCAAGTCTCCACACAAAACTAAGAAAGAAGTTGGTAGGGGTTTCCTTCCACTCTTGTCCATTGAGGATAGGGCATATATATATATATATATATTTTTACTCTCAATCCTATATATATGCTATGAAATCATTATTTCTTGATACTCTTGCATTTAGTACCATGTTTTGATGGAAGCTATGGTGAGATAGCCATGAAATTTCTTTCTCTTGTCTTGAAAACCCTAGATTTTGAGAAAAATTGGTTTTTCTCTCAATATTCCTTTGTTCTTGATTTCAAAACTCTAGTGCTTTGTATTGAACAACAAAATGGTAATTGTGATGATCTATTGCATGTTTTCTTAAATTGTCCTATTGAAAAAAAAATGCCTATGGAAATTTGGGGTTTTTTGATTTACTTGTGATTTGAGAAAATGGTTGTTATTGCATCTCTTGTATGGTTGTTGTGATGGACTTCAATTGCATTCGAGCACTGCTGTACATTGTTAGAGGTTAGTCTATCCCAGTGGGGGGTGAGATAGTTGCCTAACACTTGTAGTTGATTGTTGTTTGTGAGAGCAACCACTATTGTCTACTTAAGTTCGAGGCTAAGGGATGATATACTTTTCTTGGGATGGATTCGTCAATGCCGTGGGAGACGGTATACGCCCTTCCTAAAATATTTGGGATTGTGTGATTGTGATGGGTGAACGAGGTAGAGTGGTTGTGTAGATTCATGGGAAGAAACCAACATACATGAGAATATGGGATGATGCTATTGAATGATTTATTGATTTCTTTAATTTTGACATTTTATTCCTTTCATTTAGCTTATTGCCATTGCATTAAATTGAGATTGAATAAATTGTCACTGTTTTATTTCAAGTATATATGATATTTTAGAAAAAGGGACCGAACTGTTTTATATGTTTTCTAAACCTTGTTCGAGTTTGGGAAGATGTTGCTATAAAGCTTAGTGCTCACCCCTTGCAAACAATATATTTTTTAGATTGTGGTCTAGAGGAGAAGATCATAGTTGAGGAGCTGATTCATTGGGAAGCTCCAGTAAATGGGCACGTGTATCCCGAGGTGGATATTTAGAGCTATATTCTTTTATGTCTAGATTGGGAAATTTCTTTTGAGACAATGTGAAGTCTAACATATTTTGTTATTCCGCTACAAGATACCACTTAATTCTTTTGGGATGTAATTGTCATAGTTTGACATATTCTTTTGGATGAAATAACCATGGCTTGACCTATTATTTTTGATGAAGTTGTAAATATTATGAATGATGAATGAAATTCTCTTTACTTATGGATCATATTAGTTGCTCTCCTAATGTGAATGGTTTTAATTAGTGATGTTGTCCAAGGGGAATTTTGGAGCGTTACAGGTTTGGTATCAGAGCCTAAGAATTAGGTCTTACATTGGAGCTATAGGTTATATAGAATACCACTAAAGAAGTAAGACTAGGTTGAATAAAATTGTTGACTCAAATCTTATGCATGCCTTTTGTTTTGGGTTAAAGTGATAGTTAGAGTGTCTTGTACATCAATGAAACTAAATTGTGAATTGATGTACAGGATGGAGGGTGAAAGCGGACGTGGACGTGGGCGTGGTCATGAAGGTCAAGCAAACCCACCACCACCACCACCTTCAAATGCCATGAATGACATATACCAATGCCTAAGAGAGCTAACCACTTTGGTACAACACTAAAATGAAAATAACAACCACAACGGTGTGGTGCATGCATTAGCTCATGTACCAGGCAATGGGGACGAAAATCGAAGGATGGTGGTTCTTCAAGAATTTTTACGACAACATCCACCTACTTTCTAAGGAAGTCTAACCCCTTGGATACTGACAAATGGATCCGCAGGACAAAGAAAATGTGTGATGGCATGGGTGTGGCCGAGGACTTAGGGGTCGGCCTAGCGACATATCTGCTAGAGGGGGAGGCAGATCATTGGTTGGACTCGGTGAAGAGAAGGAGGAATACAGATGCTCTTACCTGGGAGGAGTTTGATCAAATCTTCCAAGACAAGTACTTTCTTGAATCGGTCCGAGACAAGATGAGTGCAGATTTTCTCGCTCTAGAACAGGGTAGCTTGACGGAAGCCAAGTATGAGAGGAAGTTTGATGAGCTATTGCGCTATGCCACAGAGTTTATATCCACCGAGGACAGGAGGGCTAAACATTTTGAGCAGGGCTTGAGGCCTGCCATCAGGGAGAAGCTTGTGGCTCACAAGATCCAAGACTATGGGGATTTTGTTGCTAGAGCCGCATTGGTGGAGAGAGACACGATGGATAACCAGCGACGATAGAACTTCGTAAGGGGAGGTCCGATCTAGATGGGTGTTAGCAGCAGCGGAGTACCTAGGGCGACACCATACCCTCGCCTAGACTAGGTGGCCAGGCAGAGACTTCAGACAGTTCGAGGAGATGGGGTTACTCTAATTCGAACAGGCACTGACCCACGTCAATATTTCGCATGTGGAGGTGTCAGGCACTTCAGAAATAACTACCCCCAAAGACCAACCAAGCAGCTGGACAAGTAAATGCAAACAAGCCACCACTACCAAAGCCACTACCACAGAGACCATTAGGAGGTATAGCACCCGACGGTGCCCATCAAGTGAGAGTGTTTACTTTGACTCAATCGGAGGAAGATGCTTTCAATGCGGTTATGGAAGGTATTGCCTCTTCTTTACAATTCTTGGACCCGAATTTTATTTGATCCCAGTGCTGTTTATTCATTCATATGCACTACATATGCCCTTAATTTGGGATTGGAATTTGAGAAGTTAGAATATGCCTTGAATATTGACATGCCTACGGGAGAATGGTTGAGTACTAGAAGGGTGTTTAGAGGCTGTGTTCTTTGAATTGGGGAACAAGAATTAATTGTAGACTTGGTTGCATTAGACATGAAATGGTATGACATAATATTTGGGATGAACTTGTTGTCCACCTTTCGTGCGATAATGGATTGCTTTCGCAAGCAAATTTCTTTTCAATTGCCGGGAGGGGTAGTTTTCAGCTTCATTAATGATCAAAGTTCTTCCCATCCATTTCCCACTATGGGAAATAGATTCCTCAAAGCTAAGGCAGGGAGCAATTTAAGTTTCTTGGCCAGCTTAATGGGAGATGATGGGGATAAATCAAATGCGAATTTGGTGTTGATAGTATCAGATTTTTTGGATGTCTTCCTAGATGAACTACCAGGGTTACCTCCACAGAGATAGATTGAGTTTAAGATTGATCTCTATCCTGAAACCAAACCTATATCCATTGCTCCGTATCGGATGGCACCTTGGGAGTTAAAGGAGCTAAAGAAGCAGTTGCACCATCTTTTACTCATTGGGTTTATTCATTTGAGCACTTCCCCTTGGGGTGCCCCGATCCTCTTTGTGAAAAAGCATGACGAAACACTTCGGTTATACACGGACTACCAAAGGTTGAACCGACTGACAGTGAAGTATAAATATTCATTTCCACTAATTAATGATTTATTTGATCAGCTGAGGGGTTCTAAGTATTACTCCAAGATTGATCTTCGCATAGGGAACCATCAACTGCGGATTAGGGAGGAGGATATTCCTAAGACAACATTCTGTACTCGATATGGTCATTTCAAATATACGGTAATGTCGTTTGGATTGACTAATTCTCCAGCAGCCTTCATGAATTTGATGCACAAGGTATTTCGTCCGTATCTAGATCAGTTTGTTATTGTGTTTATTGATGACATATTAATCTATTCACGGACACAAGAGGAACATGAACGTCATATCTCGATTGTGCTTTAAACCTTGAGAGAGCATAAGTTTTATCCTAAAATGAGTAAATGCGAGTTTTGGACGAAGGAAGTGAAATTCCTTGGGCATGTTGTGTCAGAACAGGGTGTAGCTATTGACCCCGCAAAGATTGAAGCCGTGATGAAATGGGAACCACCGAGGAATGTGCCCAAAATATGAAGTTTCCTGGGATTAGTAGGCTACTATTAGAGGTTTGTGGAAGGGTTCTCAAAACTAGCGATGCCAATGAATCGCCTTACACATAAGGGGGAAAGATTCTTGTGGACTCAAGCGTGTGAACTAGCCTTTCGTACCTTGAAGGAGAAGTTGACAACAACTCCTGTCCTCATTATTCTGAGCAGTGGGCAAGGATATGATGTGTATACTGATACTTCATTACGAGACTTGGGATGTGTGCTCAAGTAGGGAGGTAAGGCTCGAGACAACTAAAGATCCATGAGCAGAATTATCCTATTCATGACTTAGAGCTTGCTATTGTGATTTTTTCTCTTAAGTTATGGATGTGTTACCTGTATGGAGAAAGGTTTCAAGTGTTTTCAGATCATAAGAGCCTCAATTACATCTTCACACAGAAATTCTTGAATCTTCAGGAAAGAAGGTGGATTGAGTATCTAGAAGACTACAATTTCACACTCAACTACCATCAGGGGAAGACTAATGTAGTAGCAGATGCACTTAGCAGAAAGTCTCGGGGTGAAATCAATATTCTTGCTATTCATAGGTGGAAGATGATTGATGCTTTGGAGGAGTTTGACCCATTGGTGGATAACCATGAGGATAGACCATCCTTGTTTAATCTTGTAGCTCAACCAATTCTTCGACAAAGGATTGTGGAGTTACAACGATTAGATACTGAGTTGGAAGCTATCCGGGGTAGATTGGAGAGGAATGAGACTATGGAGAATTGGCCTATGCATAATGATGAGTTACAAATTCGTGGAAGATTATGTATACCAAACAATGACCAAGTATGGGAAGAAGTATTGGATGAGTGTCATCGTCCAAAATTTTTCATACATCCGAGTAGTACCAAGATGTATAGGGACATGAAACCCCAATATTGGTGGAAGGAAATGAAGCAAGACATGGCTAAGTATGTTGCAAAGTGTATGGTGTGTCAGCAGGTGAAGGTGGAACATCAAAAACCCGGAGGATTACTACAGTCCTTGCCTATTCCAGAGTGGAAGTGGGATCACATTACCATGGATTTCATGTTTGGATTTCCACGATCGTCACGAGGGCATAATACTGTATGGGTCACTATTGATAGACTCACCAAGTCCGTTCATTTTTTGAGTATGAAGACCACTGACACTTTAGAGACTTTAAGCAAGCTTTATATCCATGAAATTGTTAGATTATATGGAGTTCCAATCTCTATCGTGTCGAATCATGATCCTTGGTTTGTGGCGTAATTCTGACAAAGTCTACAATGAGCTATAGGGACAGAGTTACACTTTAGCATTGCATTTCATCCTCAAACGGATGGCCAATCTGAGAAGGTGATACAAATTCTAGAGGATATGCTNTTCATTTTTTGAGTATGAAGACCACTGACACTTTAGAGACTTTAAGAAAGCTTTATATCCATGAAATTGTTAGATTATATGGAGTTCCAATCTCTATCGTGTCGAATCATGATCCTTGGTTTGTGGCGTAATTCTGACAAAGTCTACAATGAGCTATAGGGACAGAGTTACACTTTAGCATTGCATTTCATCCTCAAACGGATGGCCAATCTGAGAAGGTGATACAAATTCTAGAGGATATGCTACATGCTTGTGTGTTGGACATCAAGGGAAGTTGGAGTGATCATTTGTAGTTGGTGGAATTTGCATACAACAATAGTTTTCAATTTAGCATTGACATGACACCATATGAGGCATTGTATGGGAGACCATGGAGGTCCCCGACTTGTTGGTAGGAAGCTGGAGAAAGTAGCTGGTTTGGGCCAGAAATTGTTTGGGAGACTACGGAGAAAATTCAACTTATCAAGGAGAGACTACTCATGGCACAAAGTAGATAGAAAAGCTATGCGGATAGAAGAGGAAGACCCTTGGAGTTCTGAAAAGAGGACTTTGTGTTCCTCAAGGTGTCACCCAAGAAAGGAGTGTTTAGATTTGGCAAGAAGGGAAAACTAGCACCCAGATACACCAGACCATTTGAAGTGATCAAAGCTGTGGGCAATGTGGAGTATCAACTTCGGTTACCAGCTCAGTTGTCAAGGGTAGATGACGTGTTTCATGTGTCAATGTTAAGAAAGTGTCAATCAGATACAACACAGGTCGGGGATTTGGAGGATATTGAGATTGAAGATGGAGCAACATATGAAGAACAACCGGTGAAGATTTTCGATACCAAGGAGAAAGTGCTCCGCAATAAAGTCATCCGACTGGTGAAAGTCTTGTGGCAACATCATGGGGTTGAGGAAGCTACTTGGGAGCCAGAGCTAGAGATGCCAGAGAAGTATCTGCATTTGTTCTCTACTTAAGATAAGTTTCGAGGACGAAACTTTCTGTTAAGGGGGTGGATTGTAAACCCCCACATTCTATTTGTTTTGATATAACAAAGTGATTATTTATGAAATGCTAATATATGTAATGATGTATGCATGAACTATGTATATTGTATGAGTATAACTAAAATTTTAGTTGAGGTAATTGAGTATGTTGTAGAAGTTTGGAAGTATTTCGGAGTGAAAACACATTTTTAGACAAAATTTGGGAAGGAAGGATTTTGGACACTTCCTAGTATTTGGATCATAACGTTTTATCCTCATGTCCATTTGATCTAACATTTTTACAATAGATAGTAGACTTCTAGTGCTACAACAATGTATTTCATGAATATTTTCCAAATCGACTTCTAAATAGGTCAAAACTGCACTAGAAGTTACTGCAGAAACTGGGAGGAAGTTTGAATGTGAATGGACATTCGAATGGCAGTGAGTTCCAGTACTTTGGTCTCTACAGATCTCTGATAGAAATGCAAAAGTACTGGGAGCAACCAACATTTGAAAGCCCAAGTGACGTTTGAACTTTAATCACTAATTTGCACTAGTGACATTCGAACGCCAAATGACTTTCGAACGTGACTTACGGATTCTAGCTTTCAGATTCGTGTACAGGGCGCCATTTGGCCTCCTATAAGTACTTAAGGAAACCATCTTGAGCCCTATTTCAACACTTATAACCCTAGAGAGGCTTAGAGAGGGAGAAAGGAGGACAAAAACAAGAGATTTAAAGAGTGGATTCAAGTTGGAAAAGATCAAAGCCTCAAGTTTCCACACCAAACTAAGGAAGAAGAAGGTAGGGGTTGCCTTCCACTCTTGTTCATTGAGGCTAGGGCATGTATATATATGTATGGTTTCACTCTCACTCCTATATATATGATATGAAATCATTATTTCTTGATGCTCTTGCATTTAGTACCATGTTTTGATGGAAGCTATGGTGAGATAGCCATGACATTTCTTTCTCTTGGCTTTAAAACCCTAGATTTTGAGAAAAATGGGTTTTTCTCTCAATATTCTTTTGTTCTTGATTTTAAAACTGTAGTGCTTTGTAATGAACAACAAAATGGTAATTGTGATAATCTCTTGCATGTTTTTTTAAATTGTTCTTTTGGAAAACAATGCCTAGGGAAATTTGGTGTTTTTTGATTTACTTGTGATTTGAGAAAATGGTTGTTATTGCATCTCTTGTGTGGTGGTTGTGATGGACTTGAATTGCATTCGAGCACTGCCATAGAGTGTTAGAGGTTAGTCTATCCCAGTGGGGGGCGAGATGGTTGTCTAATACTTGTAGTTGATTGTTGTTTATGATAGAAACCACTATTGTTCACGTTAGTTCGAGGTTGAGGGATGATATACTTTTTCTGGGAAGGATTCGTCAATGCCATGGGAGACAGTATACGCCCTTCCAAAAATGTTTGGGATTGTGTGATTGTGATGGGTGAACGAGGTAGAGTCGTTGTGTAGATTCATGGGAAGCAACCAACATACATGAGAATATGGGATGACGCTATTTAATGATTTATTGATTTCTTTAATTTTGATATGTTTATTCCTTTCATTTAACTTATTGCCATTGCATTAACTTGAGATCAAATAAATTGTCACTGTTTTATTTCAAGTATATATGATATTTAGAAAAAGAGACCGAACTGTTTTATATGTTTTCTAAACCTTGTTCAAGTTTGGGAGGATGTTACAATAGAGCTTAGTGCTTACCTCATACAAACTATATATTTTTCAGATTGTGGTCTAGAGGAGGAGATCGGATTTGAGGAGCTGATTCATTGGGAAGCTCTAGTAGATGGGCATGTGTATCCCAAGGTGGACATTTAGAGCTATATTCTTTTATGTCTAGACTAGGAAATTTCTTTCGAGACAATGTGAAGTCTAGCTTATTTTGTTATTCCGCTGCAAGATACCACTTAATTCTTTTGGGATGTAATTGTCGTAGTTGGGAATATTCTTTTGGATGAAATGACCATGGCTTGGCCTATTATTTTGGATGAAGTTGTAAATATAATGAATGATGAATGAAATTCTCTTTACTTATGGATCGTATTAGTTGCTCTCATAATGTGAATGGTTTTAAATAGTGATGCCATAAGGGGGATTTTAGGGAGTTACACCACCAAAACGCTAAGGATGTTTAACTGGTATATGTATCACAGATAGAGTCAAATGAATAATTCAATTATTCCTCATGAATGACTTGTCCTTCTGATTTGCTTAGATTAGTCAATTGACACATCTATAATCAGCTAACCTAAGAAGTTGCTATGTTATGACTAATACCACCAGTTAACCTAAGAAGTGGTTGTGTTATGGTTTATTATGTATGCACCTACTATTATAAAGACAAATGGATAATTCAAGTATTTCTCATGAATGGCTTGTTCTTTTGGTTTGCTTGGATTAATTAATTGTCATGGATACCACCAGCTAACCTAAGAAGTTGATGTATGGTGGTTTATATACATCAGACCTATCAGTTGACTTGCAGTAACATGGAAGTTGATTGCTGTAAGGTAGCATTTTCCAGTATTTAACTAATATAATGCATATGGGATCCTTGAACTGAAAGGTACTTTTTATTATTGTCTAAATCTATCTGCTTTTTAATTAAACTAGTTATCAATCTAAACTCACATCACAAGCTATCACATGTTGTCCTATCTAATATAAACAACTTTACTATTTTTATTTTATTTCCTAATTACACACACTCTTCGTGGGATCGATACTTGGACTAAAAACCGAGAAAATTACAATTCGACCACTTATACTTGGGTGTATAATATTAATCCGATCACGAAAAAGTGCAAATCATAAGTTCTGTTAGCCACCGACATGTATGGTTTATCCTCTTGTGGCTACTGTTGTGGTGCAGGTGGTGCTTCAAGTTGGTTTTCTTGTTGTTCTTCATGACTTTTGTTCAATGAAGTTTTGTCTAATGGCCCAAAATGATCCACTATCTTCCATATAGGATTAATGATCACGCCCTTGTTTCTACATAGCTGAGATACCAACATAGCATATGGGAGTGAGGGTTTCTTTCTATCCACAACAAGTAACATTTGGTCCATGATTAAGTTTGGTAGGTCAATGGTGTGTCCTATCCCAAATGCATATAAGAAATAAGCTTGCTTAGTATAGATTTGATTTTATGGGCTCGGGGTAGTAAATTGTTCACTGTTATCAAATTCAAGATGCGGTATTTGTCATTTAGGTCTCTTTGCTTTATTTATTTGTTTGGTCTACCCCAAGCAAATTATGGGTTAATCATTACTTCTCTCCCTATAATATGCAAATCAGGAAATTCAGCGTAGGGGTATTGCAGGTTCTCTAGTCTAGGCATGGGTCGAAAGAAATCCACTATAGTAGCCGTACGAATGCACACAATTGCCTTTCTCCATTTATCTGAGCATTACTATAAAATTCATGAACTAGGCAGTCATAACCAGAAACAGTTAATCTAACATAATATAACCATCCTCTTGCATTCAGAAATTGTCTAATTCCTATATTCTCAAAATCCTCAAACACAATTGGTCTTTTAGAAATAATAGTTTTAATCAGAAAATTAGCATCGTACTAGGCATGTTGTTCAAAATTTTCAAACATCACCTCGTTGAATATATTTCCCGATCCTGGTTGTTGTAGAGGTGCTTGAGGTTGCTTGGATTGATCTCTCTGTGCCCGACTTGAAGATCTCCTTGTTCTTTGTCTCGATTCCATCTTTTTCTTGATTTCTCTTCAAATGCTCCATTTCAGTTGATTTCAATTGGTAGATATCTTCAATATGTGATGGGTAAGAGGATAATCGAAACAAATTTGACGAAAAATGGTTGAATATTGCAGATTTGAGGGAGTTTTCTTGGGGATTTTTGGCTATGTTCAAATTTCTGATTGCGAGGGAGTTGAAAAGAATGGTTTCTGCATGGAGAATAGTATTTATGTTGAGCACTAATGTCTAGACGGTGGGACAAATGTTCCAACAGTACTATGTTTCAATTTTTTGCTTTGTACACTATGACTTGATCCGAAATGTGTACACCCAAGTGCAGGCGGTCAAGCTGTAGTAATAATCCGACGAAGTCTGGAGTCAAATCCACAGGGAACTATGATTGGTGTTTTTGAAGTAAGCAGTAACAGAGACCAAGTGACTTTGGAAATTTTGAGTGTTTGAAGTGGTGGGGTTTTCTTGATTAGAATAGAAGATTCTTTTCAAGAGTTTTCTAGACAAAATATAAGATTCTCAAAATGAAACAGCTNTGATATAAATGGAAAATGAATGCATAAACATGAAATATTCAAGAACTAGATTACTAAAACACTCTTATTTTACAAGAATAAAGATTGCTCCCTCCTTTCTCTCCAAGAGGAAGAATGCCTTTTAAGTTCCCAACAAGGGAGTATTTATAGGCAAGGAAGCGGAGGGGGGTAGGAGATAGGTGAGGATGAGTGAATAGTGTTTTCCACCCATGGGAGTCAACTATTCTGCAGGCAGTCTGCAGGGGGACGTTCGAAAGTTATTTGGCGTTCGAACGTCAAGTCTGCCTTTGCTTTGAAGGAGTTTGAACGTCAGATGATGTTTGATTTCTTCCACTCAAGTGGCTTGTGGTCACTGACTTGGTCTTTGACTTAGTCNAAAATTTACAAGAATTGTCTGTGCCGAGACTTAACCTGTCTACAAACAAGCAAGTATTTCTACAAGGCATCCAACCATGAGATTAATGATCCATTCTTTGAATAAAGCGCAATGATAGTGGGGATTGAGAGGTTGTCATGAAGAGATAGCCGGGGTACTTGCATTGAACCAACGGATCTTTCTATGCAAGAGTCATCTGTATCATAGATGGGGCCCTGGTTATCCAAAGGACCTCGATCTTTGCTATGTACATTCAATCACCCAATGAACAGGTGGAGTATAAACCATTAAAGCATGAAGAAGTTGCACAAACATAACTGTTGGAAACTCTTTACATATTCATCCCCTCTTACTAAAGAGTGAATGAGGAACTACTCACTTTTCATGGCCTTGGCAAAGCTAGAAGAGTGAGTTCTACTCATCCCTTTAAGTAGAGAAGCTACTAAGTAAGGCAAACTAAACAAAGAGCTTTCCTTCAATGAAGAATAAGTGAATCACTTTCCACCCTTCACGGCTTTGGTAAAGCTCTAGAAAAGTGGAAGAGTTTCATTCTTCTAAGAAAAAAGGATGCTCAAGCAATGGAAGTGAAATACATGAACAATAAAAGTAGAAGAAAGCTAGTTGACTTTTGGAGGGTTTCCACCACAACCAAAAGATAAACTACCTCTCTTGATACTTTGTAAGTAAAAGCACGTACAACTACAAGGGGAGTCTAAGCCTCCATCATGGTTGTCACAACATGAATGTTAAGACTTAGCAGAAGTAAATGAAAGACTTCAACTACAAGGGCAGTCTAAGCCTCCAACATGGTTGATATAAATGGAAAATGAATGCATAAACATGAAATATTCAAGAACTAGATTACTAAAACACTCTTATTTTACAAGAATAAAGATTGCTCCCTCCTTTCTCTCCAAGAGGAAGAATGCCTTTTAAGTTCCCAACAAGGGAGTATTTATAGGCAAGGAAGCGGAGGGGGGTAGGAGATAGGTGAGGATGAGTGAATAGTGTTTTCCACCCATGGGAGTCAACTATTCTGCAGGCAGTCTGCAGGGGGACGTTCGAAAGTTATTTGGCGTTCGAACGTCAAGTCTGCCTTTGCTTTGAAGGAGTTTGAACGTCAGATGATGTTTGATTTCTTCCACTCAAGTGGCTTGTGGTCACTGACTTGGTCTTTGACTTAGTCACTTCCATACGCCTTGACATCATTGACTGTACACTGAGCAACTCCTTAGTCACTCAAGACAATGTTCGAATGTGGAGTGGCGTTCAAACGTTGTACTCAAGTGCTTCTAGTTCTTCTCTTTTTGTTGACTGCAACACACCATGTCTCAGTAGCTGGTCTTGGCAGGGTTTCAGATGATGTTCGAACATGGGTTGACGTTCAAACGTCCTTGCTTTGTTCCAACCTTATGCATTTTTGCTCCCTTTTGTGCTGGTGTTACATTCAAGTGTGATTTTTGTTGTTCTTGAGCCTTTGTTCACTTTAAAACCTGAAATTTCATTACTTAAACTCCATCAAAGCACAATTAGTCCAAAAAGGCATAGTAAAATTTGCCAACTTTATGCGCGAATCACATCCCTCAACCTAAATATTGCTAGTCTCTCGTAATACAATGACAATCAATGGTAAATCTATTCCTAATGCCTTTTTTGTTGGTCATCCGATTGCATTTAGCTTATGCAACAAGCTGTTGAACTACTAGGTTTACCCTAGAGGACGAGTGTTGTCTCGTGAGGGTTTTCAGTGAAGCTATCCACAAAATTCAGTCGAACAAGTGTGTATGTGAGATTGTTGAAAAAAATTAATAAGCATTATGGTTGTTGAGACACTCAACCCTCAATCGTGACTTATCCCCTGCATTTTTTTTTTNAGTAAAAGCACGTACAACTACAAGGGGAGTCTAAGCCTCCATCATGGTTGTCACAACATGAATGTTAAGACTTAGCAGAAGTAAATGAAAGACTTCAACTACAAGGGCAGTCTAAGCCTCCAACATGGTTGATATAAATGGAAAATGAATGCATAAACATGAAATATTCAAGAACTAGATTACTAAAACACTCTTATTTTACAAGAANAGAAATGAGAATTGGTATATAACAATCATTCCCTTTTTTCCACCTTCCATGGATAGCTTTGATTACACAATCCTCTCTAGGAATGCTCTCAGCAAAACAAATCGCACCAATTATAGTGACATATCTCTCAAAAGGGCATGTGACCAGAAGATGGCCAGTCGAAAAATCTCATGCATAATTAGTATAAGAGTGAAGTTTTGAGGAAAACAAACTTTACTTTGGCAAAATCTCAAGGAAGAATATTGATGTAAATAAAGAAATTCTAGTTAACATACCCCACTTGTTGTAGATCACATACATATGCATCACTCTTGAGATCACCTAGGAAGTTTTGTAGGTTGTAATGGGGCCAGAGGTCAGTGGCAAATGAAATGGCGTCAAGGTGATCAAAAGCTATCTTTTTATGCAGTAAAGCACACCTCTTTCTAACTTTTTGACACTTTGCCTAGGGATGAGATTTCTTTCTTTCATTTTTCCCATTTTTCACTTTCTTGGCAATCCCCTGTCTCACTGTATCTTTTCTTTTTTCGGTTGTTTTCATTGATTTTTCTGTCATTGAACAGTGACCACCTTTTTCTTTTGTATTTTTGTTGCCTTTCTGTATCATATTGATTTGTAAAAGGGTGCAAGAAATTAGATAGCAAGGTATGGTAAATTAATGCTTTTATGGCTCTGTCATCACATGGGTTTTGTGGAAAAGGAATTCATTCATTAAAGGCTCAAGCATGGCTGACTAGGGATATACTTTATGAAAGAATTAGCTAAGGCTCAAAGTCGATCCAAAGATGACCTAAGATCCTTTCTCAAGTATGTGCATATGTACGTGTATGCAAAAATTCCCCGTGGGTTCAAAAAATAGATCACTTTAGTTGCATCAATCAAAACAAGTTTAATGAGATTATTGAAAGAGATTAGAAGTGAAAGAGTTTACCTTGAGTAATTGTTGATATCCTCTCAAAAAGCACCGTAAAGCTCAAGACTTACTATAGTTTTCTTTGTCATCTCCACTGATTATGTCGGGTGTTTCAAGGAATGTTAGTTATATAACGATTCCATTTTTTAGTCTGATCACCTTGTACTTCAAGAATAAAAAACACTTATGTTCATTTGACAATTTAAGCATAGAGATAGCATCAATGTTCCAAAAAATTGAGGTTTTATGTCTTGGTTGTTAAGTTGAGGTGTCAAACCGATCATGTGCTTAGTCATTTTCACAAGCAATCTTAACATCCACATGTGTTTTGTTATTAACAAGAATTAGAGTGCTAATCCTATACATGCATTTTAAACAAATAAAAGTGATAAACTGAATCATTCATTGCATAAAGGATACTTGTTTACAATAATGTCAATGATGCAATTCATCCATTCAAAACATAACTTCAACTATCCACAATCAACTCTAAAAAGACATATACAACTATCACAAAACATCCACAAGAATTATCAAAAGACACTCCTTCACAATAGTACAAAAATCTCCCAAAAACTAAATAACAAACAACAAACAATCAAGAACAGAAATCAACTACTCCCCCTCAAGAACATAAATAATCAATCCTCTCCCCCATCTCCATCAGCACCACTAGCTCCACTAGCACCACTAGCACCACTAGTACCACCCCTCAAAAGCCTCAGGATCTCATCCTTCTTAGCTTTAATGCTAAGCATGACGTCCATTAATGTCTGCCGAGGGGTCGTACTGGGGCCTGCCTGATCATGCTGCTCCTGAGTCTGCATGTAATCTTACTCTAGCTCCCTCTCTTTCTCTCGATCTAACTCTTCCTGGACCTCATCAACACCTTGGGGAGGAGGCACTTCTTGCCTAGCAGCTGGGGTACCACTATGCCCTCGACTTATCTTGAAAGATCCCTTATTGAGTGGCCCCATTGGCGTTTGCACCTCCATCTCAGATTTCACCTTCACCCTACTGTCGATGCACATCTCCATCACCAAAGTGCCAAATGGAAGTGCACTTCTTTTCACATCACAACCTTTTTTCATTTCACTCAAAATGAGGGAGGGAAGACCAATACTATGGCCCCTTCCAATTGCATAGAGCAAGCGAGCCATTTTTGGCAAAATTTCATTTGATCTTTTTATGGGAGAGAAGTTGGAGAAAGCAATCAGGTTTAGCCTTTTATATCTATTTGTCAACTCCCCTAGTTTCAAAAAATTCCTCCTAGTCCAAGAAAAGTTGGCTACCCCAATCAATTCTTTTCCTACCCTATCCATTGGTACATCTTTCTTTGGAGGGTATGTGGGTTTGTCTACTCAAGGCAACTATGTTTGTATCTCTTTTATGTACGCCTCATCCACGTCAATGTGGATACCTCTCACGTAAATGAGGATCACGCCATTGATGATTTCGGCGTTAGAGTAGAACTCNAAGGCAACTCTGTTTGTATCTCTTTTATGTACGCCTCATCCACGTCAATGTGGATACCTCTCACGTAAATGAGGATCACGCCATTGATGATTTCGGCGTTAGAGTAGAACTCCCGCACCAAATCGACAATAGCTTCCCCACCATTTCTTAAACACCAAACCCATTCCCTCCATTCTATTTCCTCCTCTATTCCCAATTCAGAAAAATCAGAAAGTATGACGTCCCTTTCACAAACAACAGAATGCTTATGGTANATTCTATTTCCCCCTCTATTCCCAATTCAGAAAAATCAGAAAGTATGACGTCCCTTTCACAAACAACAGAATGCTTATGGTAGAAGTTTTCATACCTTTCGGCCTTTAAGGCACTTGGGAACCGGGTATGATCGTATCTTTTTGTTCTTTGCCTTCCCTCTCTCTTCACTATCACTTCTTCAACAAATTTTGGCTCCTGACTTGCTGGTGGATCACGTCTGCCAGGAAGTTTCACCCTAGGCATGGCATTCGAACGTCTTTAAGATTGAGAGGGTGCTGAAAACTTGGAAATTTCTGTGTGGGATTGAAGTTTTTGAGGTGGAAATGAGTTGGGGAGGGTCGAATTTAAGTTTTCTTGGGTTTTGAGGGTGGATTAAGGTCTAAGGAGTGAAAAATGAGCTCTAGGGTTTCAAAGATTTAGAGGGATTTTGGGAATTTTGAAATGAATCAGACGTTCAGGCTTTTATACTCTGAGTTGCAACGTTTAAACGTCACTAACGTTTGAACGTTTGTAGAAGAATTTTTGAAATATCATTCGAATGGGGATGTTCGTTCGAACATTAGGAGCACCTAGTACTTTTGAGTTCTATCAGATGTCAAAGTACTGTAAGCTCTCTTTGTTCGAATGTTCTATTGGCGTCCGAACATTGAGTCATGTTCGAACGGTCTATTGGCATTCGAACGTGGTGAGCTCCCAGTACTTTTGGTTTCATCAGAGAGTTCATCAGAAGCAGAGTAGTGTAAGCAGTCAACGTTCGAACGTCAGTTGGCGTTCGAACATTGAACCAAAACTAAAACATTTCTACACTACACTATGTACAATTACAAAATTTTATTCACTAAAATTTGAACCAAATTTCAGGGCGTCTCAAGACAAATCCCTACCCACGCTTTTGGTTGGTATATCGAGATGTTCATTTACTCGGCCCATGTTTTTCATTTCAAAAGATTTTGTACAAAACAAAAAAAATTTCACACTTTTTACAAAAATTCGTACCCATGGCTTTCATCCCAACTACTCTAATTCGAGTCTTCGTCTGTCTCCGTGCCATTTGCACAACCAGTAACTCTCCCAATTTCCTGTCTCACGAATTGGTTAAACAAAGTACTGGAATAGGATTATGTGTAAGGATAATCCTTACTCTGCCCATTTACTATCCAGTCTAATCAATCGAGTCTGCGACCAAAAATTGGTTCAGAACACTGATTATATCTCTTCTCGTGAAAGTATCTACCACATTGTTTACAGGCACCAAGTCTTTTGGCACGATGGTGTTTAGCATAGGTGCTTTGGCCACATAGAGGTTTCGCTTGTTGTTCTCGGATCTCATTCTTTCTTACCAATCTTGTTTTTCTCATGATCATAGTGTGCACATAAGAAGGGAAAGTTCGTAGAACTCCTAGACTAAACCAAAAAAATTTAACATCCCTGATCACTATCTGGTTCTTTAACGTTTGTCAGTCAAAAAGACGATCAGAGATGACTCACAGATATTCTCATCAATTTATACATAATACAGAACAAGGTACACAATCTGATCAGAAATAGCAACAACAACAACAAAATTTTAAAATTTTTTCTATAGGGACAGACATGTATGAACTGTAGTTCTCTCCCCCCAACTTAAACTGAACATTGTCCCCAATGTTTCAAAATTACCGATAGGTGAGCTTTGAATGGTAGAGATATGGTTCATTAACCGAAACCTACAAAGCAAAATACACAAATCAACCATCTCGTTGTAGATCTGGGTTAGGGGGATAAACCTTGATTCTGAGTGCAGACAAAAGAAGCATAGCCATGTACAAATAAAGTAAACACATGTAAATTATGAGACAAAGGATGGGATCTTCCGGTAGTATGGTCATGGTGTTGTTGCGTCCAGAGCATCGTAACAGCGGAGAAGAAGAAGAAAAGCAGAAGAAGAAAAAGAAGAAGAAGAAAGAAAAAAAAAAAAAAGGGGAAAGGGGCTGAGGTGCGTGGAAAGGGAGGAAAATAGGGTGGGGCCTTATAAAGGCGGTGGTGTGGTTTCGGTTGGGCCGGGTTCTCTCGGACCCGGCCCTTTTTTTTGTCGACAGGTGCTTTTCTCGAAGCACTATTCTGGATCCATTAAAAGAATGGTCTCCACATTTTTGACAAAGTTCTCCCCAAAGGGTTTTAATCTCTGACCATTGACGGTAAAGATATTACCGTTTGATGGGTTCTCCACTTCCACTGCCCCATGTTCAAATATTTTTTTGACAATGTAAGGTCCAATCCATCTTGATTTCAACTTTCCAGGAAAAAGACTGAGTCTTGAAATGAAAAGTAGAACTTTTTGATCTGGTTCAAAAGACTTTCGCACTATGTTCTTATCATGAAAAATTTTCATCCTGGATTTTGCGATCTTAGCATTTTCATATGCTTCATTTCTTAATTCCTCAAATTCATTAATCTGAAGTTTTCTTGCTAGTCCAGCTTTGTCCATGTCAAAGTTCATTGCCTTAATAGCCCAGTATGCCCTATGTTCCAATTCCACAGGTAGGTTACAAGGCTTTCCATAGACTAGTTGGTAAGGAGACATGCCCAAAATTATTTTCAAAGCAGTACGATACGCCCAGAGTGCATCAGTTGGTCTTGATGACCAATCTTTGTGGTCTGGATTTACCATTGTTTCTAAAATGAATTTGATCTCTCGATTAGCTAATTCAGCCTATCCACTAGTTTGTGGATGGTATGGAGTTACAATTTTGTGAAAAATCAAGTATTTTTGCATCAGATTCTAGAAAGGTCGATTACAAAAATGAGCACCTTCATCACTTATGATGGATTTTGGGATTCCAACTCGGGATAAAATATTTTTTTTTACAAACTTGATCACTGTTTGATGATCATTATTTTGACATGGAATTACCTAAACCCATTTGGATACATAGTCTACGGCTACCAAAATGTATAGATGGCCAAAGGAATGGGGAGATGGTCCCATAAAATCAATGCTCCAACAGTCAAAAACTTCAATTATCAGAATGGGGTTTAGAGGCATCATGTTTCTCTTTGAAATATTTCTCAACCTTTGACATCTATCGCAAGTTGAACAAAAAACATGGACATCTTTGAAAAGTGTAGGCCAGTAAAATCCACACTACAGGATTTTCACAGCGATTTTTCTAGATGAAAAATGGCCACCACATGCTTCGGAATGACAACATGTTTGCTTTCTTGAGCAGGGATGCAACGTCTTATGATTTGATCCTTACAGTACTTAAATACGTACGGATCTTCCCAAAAGAAATTGCAAACCTCTCTCAAAAATTTCTTTTTGTCTGTGGGGGAAAAAGATGGATGGAGTGTTCCAGTAGCAAGAAAATTAGCAATATCAGTGTACCAAGGGGGCTCATCAATTATGAACAGTTGTTCATCGGAGAATTTTTCATTGATTGGCATTCCATCCTCATGAAATTCTTAAGTTAACCTAGAAAGATGGTCTGCTACCACATTCTCAACACCCTTTTTGTCTTTAATGACCAAGTCAAACTCTTAAAGTAAGAGTATCCATCGCAAGAGCCTAGGTTTAGCATCCTTCTTTGTGAGCAAAAATCTTAATGCTGCATAGTCAGTGAACACAGTAACAGAAGAACCAACAAGATACGAACAAAATTTTTCCAAAGCAAAGACTACGGCAAGTAATTCTTTTTCAGTTGTTGAATAGTTCATTTGAGCATCATTCAAAGTTTTACTTGCATAGTAAATCACATGTGGTTTCTTATCTTTTCGTTGACCTAACACAGCACCTAAATCATAGTCACTTGCATCACACATTAGCTCAAAGGGTAAAGTCCAGTAAGGGGGTTGCTTTATTGGGGCATAAATTAACATGCCTTTAAGCTTATCAAAAGCTATTTGACATGCTTCATTCCAGTCAAAGATTACGTCCTAACTTAGGAGATAACACATGGGTTAGCTATGGTGCTGAAATCTTTTATGAATCTTCTGTAAAACCCTGCATGTCCCAAAAATGATCGAACATCTTTTACAGTCTTGGGAGCCGATAAGTTCCCAATCAGATCTATTTTGGCCTTGTCAACTTTCATGCCCTCAGACGACATAATGTGACCTAAGACAATGCCTTGTGTTACCATAAAATAATATTTTTTTCCAATTAAGCACCAGATTTGCTTCTTGACATCTTACCAATACTTTTTCTAGGTTGGTCAAACACAAATCAAATGAGTCACCATACATAGAGAAGTCATCCATGAACACTTCCAAAAATTTCTCGACCATGTCACTGAATAGACTCAACATGCATCTTTGGAATGTTGCAGGAGCGTTACAAAGTTCGAATGACATCCTTTTGAATGCAAAGGTGCCAAAAGGGCATGTGAATGTGATTTTCTCTTGATCATTGAGTGCTATCTCAATTTGATTGTATCCGAAATAGCCATCCAGGAAACAGTAAAATTCATGCCCTGCAATTTGCCCTAGAACCTGGTCAAGAAAGGGAAGAGGGAAATGGTTTTTTCTGGTTACCAAATTGAGTTTTCGGTAATCGATACACATCTGCCATCCTATGACAACTCTAGTTGGTACCAGTTCATTTGCATTATTTTTAACCACTGTGACTCTAGAATTTTTAGGCACAACTTGGGTTAGACTAACCCATTTGCTATCGGAGATGAGGAAGATTATCCCAGTATCCAAGAGCTTTAAAACCTCTGCCTTTTCTACTTCCTTCATGTGAGGGTTCAGTCGTCGCTGCATTTGACGAGTCCTCTTCAAGGTATAAAGCATGATTGCAGATTAACGAGCTTATACCTTTCAAGTCAGCGATGGTCCACCCAATGGTGCTTTTGTGGCTTTTAAGAACTTCAATCAGTTTAGACTCTTGCAAGTCTGTGAGCTTAGACGAAATTATCACTAGGAACGACTCATCCTCTCCTAATAATGCATATTTGAGGTCAGATAGGAGAGGTTTCAATTTAGGCTTCGATGACTTATCACTTGATGAGAGTGGCTTTGTGCCACTTGGTGATAGTTCCTCAAAGTTGGGGGCCCATGGATTAATAGCATGAATTGGGCAATTCTTTGGATCATCATCTATGGTTTCAGATGTGATGGATTCTAATAAAGAAAGTTCAGTGGAATTTTCACAGAATGTGTTGTTGAGATAGTCCTAGGCAAAAGACTCAATGGAATTTATTTCTCTTTCTTTTCTGTCCTCTCGGGGGTGTTTGGCAACATTGAAATATTTAGCTCAAGTGTCATATTTCCAAAGGTTAATTTCATGACTCCATTCCTGCAATTGATTAGTGCATTTGAAGTTGGTAGGAAGGGTCGACCAAGAATAACAGGAATTCGATTATCTGAATATTGTGCTGGTTGAGTATCTAAGACGATGAAGTCAACAGGGAATACAAAGTTGTCCACTTGAACAAGTACATCTTCAACAATACTCCTAGGAATTTTGACAGATCAGTCTACCAACTGAAGTGTGACACTTGTGGGTTTGAGTTCCCCTAGACCCAACTGCTGGTAAACAGAGAATGGGAGCAAATAAACACTTGCTCCAAGGTCTAACAATGCTTGTTCGATTCTGAGATTTCCAATGACACACGACACAGTTCGACACCCTAGATCTTTGTATTTTGGAGGCATTTTGTGTTGCAGCAACGCACTAGCATGTTCTGTCAAGAATGCTCTTTTTTGAACATTATGGCTTCTCTTGACTGTGCATAAGTCTTTCAGAAACTTAGGATAAGATGGAACCTGTTTGATTGCATCCAGAAGTGGGATGTTGATTTTTACTTGCTTGAAGAACACGTAAATTTCTGGCTGATAATTCAACTTTTGTGCAGTTTTGAGTCTATGAGGAAAAGGAGCAGGAATAGAACACGAGGGTTCTTCTTCTTATGATGGTTCTGGTTCTTGTTCAATCATGGGCTCGGGTTCGTCTTCTCTCACAAGTTCAGGCTCATTTGATTCAGGCTGGATTGGTGAGTTGACTGGGATGGATTTTGGCTTTGGAATTAGCTTGTCTCGAATGGTCTTGTCAATCACCTTTTTACTTCTTAGTGTAGTGACAACTTGGGCTTGACCTTGTGGATTTTCCATGGATGAAGGATTTTCCACCTGAAATTGGCCTTGTGGTGGTTTTGGTTGGGCAGGAAACTTGCCCTTTTCATGTGTGGTCATGGATTGGGTCAACTTTTGGATGTGACTTTTAAGATCCTTGGAAGATTGAGTGGTTTGGGTTTTGAAATCAGTGAAAGCTTGAGTGGAACTATGGTTGTAGTTCATTTGGCTTTGCATGAATTGGTTCAGTATGTCCTCAAGGTTCCTCTTTTGTGGTGGTTGGTATGGTTGGTATGCAGGTGGTCGTTGAGGTGGTGGGTGTGAACCTTATTGGTTCATTGGAGTTGGCTGTGTGTTCCTCCAACTGAAGTTTGGGTGGTTCCGCCACCCTGGATTGTATGTTTCAGAGTATGGGTTGGAGTAAGGCTTGTTGAAATTAGAGACAACATTTGTCTGTTCCAACAAAACCTCTTTGAATGCAAGAATTGTGGGACACTCCCCAGTAGGGTGTCTTGTTAGCGTATAGATCCCACACACTTGTTCTGTAGGAGAGCTAACATCAACTTGATGAAATTTTTTCATCTCTAAAGCTTCAAGCTNAAAATCCCAGACACTTGTTCTGTGGCAGAGCTAACATCAACTTGATGAACTTTTTTCATCTCCAAAGCTTCAATATTTTGAGATAGGGTGGACATTTTTGCTCTAAGTTCATCATCATCTTTCAAGACATACTTACCCCCTTGGGAAGTAGATGGTTTGGCTTCAATAGTTGTGGGAGAGGCGGAGTCCCACATCTGAGAACTTTCAGATATGGTATCAAAGAAATCAAATGCCTCCATTGGACTTTTTCCCATAAACTCTCCTTGATCCATCATTTCGACAAACTAACGTAGTCTACTAGGCAGGGAGTCATAGAAAAATCCTACCAAGGTCCAATTCTTAAAAGCATGGTGTGGGCAAGACTGGAGTAGATCCTTGAATCTCTCCCAACTTTGGTAAAAGGTTTCTCATTCTTTGATCAAAAAATTCATGATTTTCCTTTTCAATGCATTAGTGAGGTGTAGAGGAAAAAACTTTCTGAAAAATTCATTTTGTAATGCCTGCCAGTCAGAGAGCTTTTAAAGAATTTAGCCATTGTTTAGCTTTATCCCTTAGGGAAAAAGCGAAAAGTTTCATCTTGGCCAGTTCATAATTGTCTTGAAAAGTTCCACATACTTCCTCAAAATCTTTTATATGCATATATGGGTTTTCTGTTTTGAGTCCACGAAATTGAGGAAGTAGTTTGAACTGTCCCCGTCTTTACAGTAAAGGGGGGTGCATCTTCAAGAAAAATAAAACAAGAGGGGACATTATTCCTTGTGGGATTTAAGTAATCCCTTAGAGTTCGAATGTTAGGTACTTCCTCTTCCCTTACAGGAATTTCCTTTTGTCTTTCACCATTTGCCATTTTACTTTCGCAAAAGTCTACTACTGATCTAGGTGAAAGTGGTTCAGATTGATTCACAGATCTAGAAGATTCAGCTGGCAAATTTTGATAATGAAGGAATTTTTTAGACATAAAAGTAATTAACACAACTTAATATACAGTAAAGCAAAGTTATACACAAAAATGAGGTCTTTTTGCCTTTTACCATAAAACACATTTTATGGCTCCCTAGCAATGGCACCAAAAACTTGACTTGATCCGAAATATGTGCACCCAAGTTTAGGCGGTCAAGCTGTAGTAATAATTCGGTGAAGTCTGGAGTCGAATGCACAGGGAACTATGATTGGTGTTTTGGAAGTAAGCAGTAACAGAGACCAAATGACTTTGGAAATTTTGAGTGTTTGGATAGGTGGGGTTTTCTTGATTAGAATAAAAGATTCCTTTGAAGATTTTTTTAGACAAAATATAAGATTCTCAAAATGAAACAACCACCCTTTAGCTCAATGATAAGGACATGTAATAGAGTATCCATTTTGTTATGTTTGTGCTTTATAACTCAATTAACTCCCATGTCAACAGCAAATTAATCGGAAGATAAAGATGGACTATGAGAATTAAGCACATGATTCCGATGCCTTTCTAGAAGTTTACAAGAATTGTCTGTGCAGAGACTTAACTCGTCTACAAACAAGCAAGTGTTTCTACAAGGCATCCAACCATGACATTAATGATCTATTCTTTGAATAAAGCACAGCGATAGTGGGCATTGAAAAGGCGTCATGAAGAGCTTGCTGGGGTATTTGCATTGAACCAACGGATCTTTCTATGTAGGAGTCATCCATATCATAGATGGAGCCTTTGTTATACAAATGACCTCAATCTTTGCTAGGTACATTCAATCACCCAATGAACAGGTGGAGTATAAACCATTAAAGCATAAAGAAGTTGCACAGACATAATTGTTGGATACTCTTTACCTATTCATCCCCTCTTACTAAACAATGAATGAGGAACTACTCACTTTTCATGGCCTTGGCAAAGCTAGAAGAGTGAGTTCTACTCATCCCTCTAAGAGAGAAGCTACTAAGTAAGGCAAACTAAACAAAGAGCTTTCCTTCAATGAAGAATAAGTGAATCACTTTCCACCCTTTACGGCTTTGGTAAAGCTCTAGAAAAGTGGAAGAGTTTCACTCTTCTAAGAAAGAACGATGCTCAAGCAATGGAAGTGAAATACATGAACAATAAAAGTACAAGAAAGCTAGTTGACTTTTTGAGGATTTTCACCACAACCAAAAGATGAACTGCCTCTCTTGATACTTTGTAAGTAAAAACAAGTATAACTACAAGGGGAGTCTAAGCCTTCATCATGGTTGTCACAACATGAATGTAAAGACTTAGCATAAGTAAATGAAAGACTTCAACTACAAGGGGAGTCTAAGCCTCCAACATGTTACAAGAACAAAGATTGCTCCCTTCTTTCTCTCCANCTAAATGAAAGACTTTAACTACAAGGGGAGTCTAAGCCTCCAACATGTTACAAGAACAAAGATTGCTCCCTTCTTTCTCTCCAAGAGGAAGAATGCCTTTTAAGCTCCCAACAAGGAAGTATTTATAGGCAAGGAAGCAGAGGGGGGTAGGAGATAGGTGAGGATGAGTGAATAGTGTTTGCCACCCATGGGAGTAAACTATTCCACAGGCAGTTTGCAGGAGGACATTCAAATGTTATCTGGCGTTTGAATGTCAAGTTTGCCTTTGCTTTGAAGGCGTTCGAAAGTCAGATGACGTTTGATTTCTTCCACTCAAGTGGCATGTGGTCACTGACTTGGTCTCTGACTTAGTCACTTCCATACGCCTTGACATCATTGACTGTACACTTAACAACTCCTTAGTCACTCAAGACAACGTTCGAATGTGGAGTGACGTTAGAACGTTGTACTCGAGTGCTTCTGGTTCTTCTCTTTTTGCTGACTGCAACACGGCATGTCTCTGCAGCTGGTCTTGGCAGGGTTTCAGATGACGTTCGAACGTGGGTTGACGTTCAAATGTCCTTGCTTTGTTCCAACCTTCTGCAGTTTTGCTCCCTTTTGTGCTGGTGTTACATTCAAGTGTGATTTTTGTTGTTCTTGGGCCTTTGTTCACTTTAGGACTTGAAATGTCATTACTTAAACTCCATCAAAGCACAATTAGTCCAAAAAGACATAGTAAAATTTGTTAACTTTACGCACGAATCACACTGCACTACTGACTTTCTAATTTTCTGCAATTTGTTCCTTTAAATTCCTGCAGTATACAAAATACAATTTTATATATTCTACTAAAATTTTGCTAACCACTCTTTTTTTCTAGTCAAAAATTGGTATTTTTTAATTTTTTATTTGTTATTAATTATTTACTGGTTTTCTTAATTAATTTATAGTTATTTACATTTATTTACAGTTATTCACAAGTATGTACAATCATGTACAATTATTTATTTACAATTATGTACAATTCTTCTAAAAATTATTTTGATCATACTAATTCATAGTCGTAACTGTCTAGATCAATATTATCAGTGACACAGTTGACTTCATTTCTTATGTATCTTGTTAACATTGGGGTAGAATAGGATGACATCTCAGGGTACTCCTTACTCTACCCATACCTAATCCACCTGAGACGATCTAACGCTCGATTTGAAATTGATTCCACAAACTGATTATATTGTCTTAAATGTTCTAAATGACCACATCTTACAAAACCACTAAGACGATTTGATCGTCGGTGTTTGACAAATGTACTTTTTCCACACAGGGGTCTTGGTTGACTTTTAAAAATTTCTAAATTTCTTACTCTTCTGGCTTTTTGCATGATCAATGTATGGATATCTTTTGGAAGATGACGCAATAGAATTAAATTTAATCAAAATAGTTTTTCGTCCATTGTACATAACATACATATATATTTTCCAATTGACTCCCTATTCGGTTCTTTAACGTCTGCCAATCACAAAGACAAACAAATTTTTAAAATAACATAAATAATTTAAATGTAAATAATGAATTCACACTCATACCTCTCCAACTTAAATTAAACATTATCTGCAATGAAAACACAATGATAATCAACATTGATATTATAACCCATCAATCTATTGTTGTTTCACCAATTGGGATATTTGGCTGTTACTCTCAAGATTTACTCTGCCAAATAAATTACAGCTAATTAGTAATATTATTGAGAATTTAAGTAACAATTTATTTTTTAGAGCATATAAATAGGATCAAAAAGTTATACAACAGTTATATCTTGAGTAAATTCATCATAATATGGTTTAAGTCTTTGACTATTGACTTTAAAAACATTTCCATTTAATGGATTTTCAATTTCAATTGCTCCATAGTCAAAAACTTGCTTGACAATATAAGGACCTATCCATATTGATCTTAATTTTTCAGGAAATAAAAAAAGTTTTGCATTATACAATAGTACTTTTTGAGATGGTTCAAAAGATTTTCGTATGATATTCGTATCATGAAATTTTTTTGTTCTTCATAAGCTTCATTTCTTAATTCCTCTAATTCATTTATTTGAAGTTTGTGAGCTACTCCAGCTTTGTCCATATCAAAATTTATCATTTTGATTGTCTAATATACTCAATGTTCTAATTCTACAGGCAAATGTCATAGTTTTCCATATACTAACCGATAATGAGACATTTCTAAAATAGTTTTATATGCAGTACGGTAAGTCCAAAATGCATCAGTTAATCTTAAAGACCAATCTTTACGATTTGGATTTACTATTTTTTCTAAAATATATTTTATCTCCCTATTAGCTAATTCAACTTGTCTGTGGATGATACATAGTGGATATTTTATGTGAAAACGAATATTTTTTTATAAGATTTTCAAAAATTTAATTACAAAAATGTAATCCACTGTCACTTAAACTGGTCCGAGGAATTCTAAATCTGGATAAAGTATTTTCTTTTAAAAAACTTGATCACTGTTCTGTGATCATTATTTCGACATGGAATTGCCTCTACCCATTTAGAGACATAGTCGACTGCAACTAGAATATACAGATATCCAAAAGATGGAGAAAATTGACTCACAAAATCGATGCCCCAACAATCAAAAATTTTAATGATTAAAATTGGGTTCAAAGACATCATATTTCTTTTTGAAATATTTCTCATTCTTTGACATCTGTCACAATTCAAACAAAAGATATGAACATCTTTAAAAAGAGTTGGCCAATAAAAACCACACTGCAGAATTTTAGCAGCAGTTTTCTTTGAAGCAAAATGACCTCCACAAGTTTCGGAGTGACAAAACTGAATTACTTGACCTATTTCATGATTATGTTCACAATGTCTTATGATTTGATCTTTACAATATTTGAACAGATAAGGACCTTCTCATAAAAAGTTGCGTGCTTCACTTAGAAACTTATTTCTATCAGACTAGGGATAATTAGAAGGAATAGTACTGGTGGCAAAATAATTAGCTATATCTAAATACCATGGTACTTCTATTACTGCTAACANACAGATAAGGACCTTCTCATAAAAAGTTGCGTGCTTCACTTAGAAACTTATTTCTATCAGACTAGGGATAATTAGAAGGAATAGTATTGGTGGCAAAATAATTAGCTATATCTAAATACCATGGTACTTCTATTACTGCTAACAGTTGTTCATCTGGAAAGGTTTCTTTAATCGGAGTTGATTCTTTTTTTATTTCATAATTTAGCTTTGACAAGTGATCTACTACTGCATTCTCTAGTCCTTTCTTAGCTTTGATGATTACATCAAATTCTTTTAGTAACAATATCCAACGTAGGAGACGTGATTTGGCATCTTTCTTAGTAAGTAAGTATTTTAAAGCTTCATGATCTATAAATATAACAATTGATGATCCAACCAGATATGAACGTAATTTATCTAATGCAAATACAACATCAAGTAGTTCTTTTTATGTGGTTGAATAATTCATTTGTGCATCATTTAGAGTTACTTGCATAGTAAATAACATATGGCTTTTTTATCTTTTCTTTGCCTTAATACAACTCCTACTACATAATCACTTGCATCACACATTACTTTAAAAGGTAACGACCAGTAAGGAGGTTGCATGATAGGTGCAGAAATAAGCATGTTTTTTAATTTATCAAATGCTAATTGACATGTATTATTCCATTCAAATAATGTGTCTTGACATAGAAGATTACATATAGGCTTAGATATTGAACTAAAATTTTTTATGAATCTTCTGTAAAATCTTGCATGACCTAAAAATGAGCGAATATCTTTTACTATTTTTGGCGAAGGTAGATTAGCTATCAGATCAATTTTTGATTTATCAACTTTGATTCCTTTTTTGGACACTATATGACCTAAAACAATACCTTGCGTAACCATAAAATAACATTTTTTTCAATTTAAGACAAGGTTTGTTTCTTCACATCGAATGAGCACTTTTTTCAGATTTTTTAAACATACATGAAATGAATCCCCATATGCTGAAAAATCATCCTTAAAGACTTCTATATATCGTTCTACCATATCATTGAATATGCTTAACATACAACGTTGAAAGGTAGCTGGAGCGTTACATAATCCAAAAGACATTCTTTTATATGTAAAAGTGCCAAAAGGACTTGTAAATTTAATTTTTTCTTAATCATCTATTGCAATGTCAATTTGATTATAGCCTGAATATCCATCCAAAAAATAATAGAATGCATGACCAGCTATTCTTTCTAACACTTGATCAAGTAAAGTCAATGGAAATTGATCTTTTTTTGTGAGCGAATTTAGCTTACGTTAGTCAATACATACACGCCAACCTGTGACTGTACGCATTGGAACTAATTCATTCTTTTTATTTTGTATTACAGTAACACCAGACTTTTTTGGAACTACTTGTGTAGAACTAACCCATTTACTATTAGATATAGGATAGAGAATATTTGAATCTAATATTTTAAGCACTTCATTGCGAATTACCTCTTTTAAGTGTGAATTTAATTTTCTTTGCATTTGACCAGATGGTTTAGTATTTTCTTCTAAACATATACAATGAGTATACAGAAGTGGGCATATACCTTTTATATCTGCTATTGTTCATCCAAGAACACTTTGATGATTTTTATGTATTTCTGTTAATTCTTCTTCTTAACTAAATTCGATGATATGATTACATGATGAACTTCATATTTTTCTAAGAAAACATATTTTAGATTGGTTGGAAGTGGTTTTAAATTTGGCTTAAAGCTTTTGGGATTGGATTGTACAACTTTAGATAATAGACTTTCACATTTTTGTTTTTCGATATTTTCAGATTCATTATCGGATATAGATTCTAATGTATATAATTCTTTTTTCAGAAATTTTTTTTCAAAAAAATTGTGTTAATGACTCAACACAATTTATTTCATGCACTTCATCTTCTTCTCTATGTTGTTTTTCATTGTTAAAAACATTTAATTTCAAGGTCATGTTTCCAAATGAAAGTTTCAAGTTTTCATTTTTACAATTAATCAATGCATTTGATGTAACTAGGAACGATCGACCTAGAATAATAGGTATGTATGCGGATGCATGAAAAATTGGTTGTGTATCTATTACGATAAAATCTGCTGGAAAAAAGAATTGATCAACTTGGATGATAACATCTTCCACAGTCCCTTGTGGAGTTTTTATTGATTAGTCTGTTAATTGTAGTGTAACACTGGTGGGTTTTAGTTTGCTTAATCCTAATTATGTATACACTGAATATGACATTATATTACAGTTGGCTCCAAGATCTAGCAGATCTTCTTCAATTCAAAAATTTCCAATGATGCATGAGACTGTTGGACTTTCTGGATCTTTGTACTTTAGAAGAGTATTATGTTGTATTATAGTACTGACTTGTTCAGTGAGAAATGCTTTCTTTGGTATATTTGTTTTTCTTTTTAGTGTGCAAAGATCTTTTAAAAACTTTGCATAAGCTGGAACTCATTTTATAGTATCTAACAAAGGAATATTAATCTTGACTTGTTTAAATAGCTCAAAAATTTAAGATTCATCTTTTTCATATGTAGGTTTCTTGACTCTTTGAGGAAAAGGTAACAGAATAGGATATGGTTGATCTTTTTCATTTTTGTACTTCTGGTAGCTTTTCAATTGAAGGTTCAGGTTCAAGTGGTTCATTAACAGGAATTGACTTCCATATTTTCTTTGAAATTTTAGGTTTAATACTTTTATCAATGATTTTACCACTTCTTAACATTGTGATTGCTTGTACTTGACTTAGGGAAAGTTCAGAAGATATAACATTAGCTTGACTTTGCAGAGGTTTTAGCTGAGATAGAAATTTTCCCTTTTTTGGCATACTAAGAGACTGAGTCAACTTAGCTAGATGAGTCTTGATATCTTCAATATTCTGAGAAGTTTGGGCTTTAAAATCATTAAAAGCTTGAGTTGTTTGATTATTAAAACTCATTTGAATTTGAATAAATTAATTCAAAGTATCTTCCAAAGTTCTTCTTTGTGGGGGTTGATATGGCTGATATTGTTGTTGATTTTGTTGTTGTGGTGGACCTAGTGTTTAATTTGTAGGTTATGTATTTCTCCAACTAAAATTTGGATGATTCCTCCATCTTGGGTTGTAAGTTTCAGAATATGGGTTTAGATAAGGCTTATTATTATAAGTTGGAATTGCATTAGATTGTTCAATTAAATTTTTTTTGAATACAGATATAGTTGAACATTCTGTTGCAGGATGTCTCGACGACGCACAAATTTCACATATTTGATTAGTAGTTGACACAACAGACAGTTGTTTTATTTTTTTCATCTCTAAGGCTTCCAGTTTTCGAGATAAATTAGCCTTTTTAGCTCTTAAATCATCATCTTTTTTTAACACATATTTTCCTCTTTCGGATGTAGACGGCTTGGTTTCTACTATGTTTGAAGAAGTCGGGTCCCACATCGGGGAACTTTCAGAAATAATATCAAAAAATTGAAATGCTTCTTAGCATTTTTACTTATAAATTCCCCCTGCGCCATCATTTCAACAATTTATCGCATTGCAGGTGGAAAAGCATCTTAGAAAAACCTGACTAATGTCCAGTTTTCGAATGCATGATGTGGACAAGCTTGAAGAAGATCTATAAATATTTTCCAACATTGATAAAAAGTTTCACCTTATTTTGCAAAAAAGTTCATTATTTGACGTCTTAATGTATTTGTACGATGCATAGCAAAAATTTTTTTAAAGAACTCAGCTTGTAAAGCTTGCTAGTTTGTGATAGAATTAGCTCCTAAAGAGTTAAACCACTATTTTGCTTTATCTTTTAAAGAGAAAGGAAAAATTTTAACCTAACCATTTCAGAATTATCTTGCAATATCCCACAAACTTCTTCAAATTCTTTCATATGCAGATAAAGATTTTTAGTTNTAAAAAGTTTCACCTTATTTTGCAAAAAAGTTATTTATTTGACGTCTTAATGTATTTGTACGATGCATAGCAAAATTTTTTTTAAAGAACTCAGCTTGTAAAGCTTGCTAGTTTGTGATAGAATTAGCTCCTAAAGAGTTAAACCACTATTTTGCTTTATCTTTTAAAGAGAAAGGAAAAATTTTAACCTAACCATTTCAGAATTATCTTGCAATATCCCACAAACTTCTTCAAATTCTTTCATATGCAGATAAAGATTTTTAGTTTCCAAACTATGAAACTGTGGTAATAAATATATTGTTCCTGGCTTAATATTCAGATTTGGAACATCTGTTGGAAAAGCAAAACATGACGGGACATTAGTTCGTGTAGGATGTAAATATTCTCTTAATGGTCGAATATTTTGAACTACTTCCTGTTCTCTAGATTCTTCTTCCCTAGGTACGTTTTTAGTCATACTTAATTCAAATGATTCTGGTGTAGATGAAGATGACGAAGACGAAGGAGATGACTGGTTTACAGAATCTATTGATGAATAAACAGACATAAACTATTTAAAAAGAAAACTCAATTTTTATACATATAATACAAATAAACAACTTTTGTATTATTTAATTTCAAATTACCCTAACTCCCCAACAATGATGTAAAAAACTTGATTCGCACTTTTTCGTGTAACGCCCCTAAAACCACCTTGGACGGCATCACAATCTAAACCATTCCCAGCATGAGAGCAACTAAATAAAATAGAACAAAAGAGAGTATAACTCTAGACGTCGTCCTCAGGATCCACGTTCCCCTCTACAGGAGCTTCCCAATGTGCTTGTTCATCTACTCCTAGCTCCTCTTTTAGCACATAAGCTGAAAAATATATTGTTTGTAGGGGGTGAACACTTAGCTCTGTAGCAACATTCTCCCAAACTCATACAAGGTTTAGAAAACATGCAAAAGAATTCGGTCTCATTTCAAAAATATCATATATTAATTTTTGAAAGAAAACATGAACATTTCAATAGATCTCAAGTTTACACAATAGCAATAAATTAAGTGAAGTGATAACGCCAAATTACAGATAATAAATAATTTCCAATCATAAACCATTTCCCACAAGGTCTTGTAGAGTCTTATACCTCCACAAGCTCTTGTAGAAAACCAATTCCACACAATAATCATAATCGTTCAATAGTGTCATCCCGTATTCTCATGTATGTTGGTTGTTTCCCATGAATCTACACCCCGATTCTACCTCATTCACCCACCACAATCACACAACCCCAAACATTTTAGGAGGGTGTATACTGTCTCTCACGGCATTGACGAATCCTTCCCAGGAAAAGTATACCAACCCTCAGCCTCGAACTTACGTTAACAATAGTGGTTGCTCTCACAAACAATAATTTATTACAAGTGTTAGGAAACCATCTCACCCCCACTGGGATAGACTAACCTCTAACACTCTCCGCCAGTGCTTGAATGTAATTCAAGTCCATCACAACAACCATACAAGGGATGCAATAAAAAATATTTTCTTTAAAACACAAGAAAATCCAAAATCCCCAATTCTCACAATTTGTAATACAAGAGAACAATTGAAGAAAATAAGCAAGAGATCATCACAACATCATTTTATTACTCAACCCAAAGCACTAGAGTTTTGAAATCAAGAACAATTGAACATTAAGAAGAAAAATCCATTTTTCTCAAAAACTAGGGTTTTCATGGCTATTAAACCATAAATACCTTCAAAACATGGTGATACTTGTACGAACTTCAAGAAACAAGTATTTCATAGCATATATCTAAGATTTAGAAACAAATCATACTTATATATATAAACCCTAACCTCAATGGACAAGAATGAAAGAAACCCCTACCTTGATGTTCTTGAAGAAATCTTGGGCTTTAATTCAATCAAAAATGCAAAGCCCCTTTGATCTTGTGTTTTTCCCTCTCTTTCTTCCTCTCTAAGATTTTCTAGAGTTAGAAGTGTTGAAATGGGGCTAAATGAGACGTCTTTATGTATTTATAGTGGAAGGAGGGCCGACTGTTCGTGACTTAAATATTTTTGGAATCTGTCGGGCGTACCGGTATGGTATGGCTACTGGACTGCGCCGTACTGGTACGCATATCGGCACAGTCTGGCTGCTGGTCTTCGGCATACCGGTACGCGTACCAGTATGCTTTTGCTAAATCTGTCTGTTTCCTTTATTTTTCATTTCTAATCCTTCCAAGGCCATCCCAAACTTATACAACATACCTTTGCACATCAAACATGGTTGGTACAACTTCAATTACAAACGATTTCATGTATTTATCCAGGTTTCCACAATATCATTATTTCTATGGTTATAGCCCATATGATTCATTCCTACGCCGAATAAAGAAGATGTGTGACAGTATGGGAGTTACTGGGGATCTTCAGGTCGGCTTGGCAACATATTTGTTTGAGGGGGAGGCTGACCATTGGTGAGATTCAGTAAAGAGAAGAAGGAACGCCGATGCGTTCACTTGGGAGGAGTTCAACCAAATCTTCCAAGACAAGTACTTTCCTTAATCTGTCAGGGACATGATGAGTGCAGATTTCCTAGCTCTACGACAGGGAAGCATGATGGTGGTAGAGTATGAGAGGAGGTTTGACGAGTTATCTCGCTATGCCACAAAGTTCATATCCATAGAGGCCAAGAAGGTCAAATGCTTTAAGCAGGGTTTGAGGCCTGCCATTGGGGAGAAGCTTGTGGCTCTCAAGATCAAGGACTATAGGGATCTTGTTAATAGAGCTACACTGGTGGAGAGAGACACCGAGGATAATCAGAGGAGACAAAACTTCAAGAGAGGAGGTCCGATTAGGACCGGTGCTAGCAGTAGTGGAGGGCAGAGGACGACACCATACCGTCGCCCAGACTAGGTGGCCGAATAGAGACTTCAAATAGCCCGAGGAGCTGGAGGCGCACTTGAGAGAGCAGGCACTGACCCACGTCAATGCTTTGCATGTGGAGGTGTTGGGCACTTCAGAAATAACTGCGCATCACTTCCACCAAGAACCAATCAAGTAGTTGGGGAGGTAAATGCAAAAAAGCCACCACCACCAAAGCCACAACAACAGTGATCGTTAGCAGCTCAGGCCCTAGGCAGCACCAATCAAGGGAGAGTGTTCGCTTTGACACAATCAGAGGAAGATGTTTCCAATGCCGTTGTGGAAGGTATTGTTCTTCTCTTCAATTCTTAGGCCTAAATTTTATTTGATCCCGATGCTACCGATTCATTTATACGCACTCCATATGCTTTGAGTTTGGGATTGGACTTTGGGAAGCTAGAACATACCCTTAGTATTGACATGCCTATGAGAGAACGGTTGTTTACTAGAAGGGTGTGTAGAGGGTGCGTGCTTTGAATTAGGGAGCAAGAATTAATCGTAGATTTGGTTGCGTTAGACATGAAAGGGTATGATATAATATTTGGGATAAACTTGTTATTTACCTTTCGTGCGGCAATGGATTGCTTTCGTAAATGGATTTCCTTTCAATTACCGGGAGGTGTAGTTTTCAGTTTCATGAATCATCAAAATTCTTCCCATCCATTTCCTACCGTGGGTAGTATATTCTTGAAAGCTAAGGCGGAGAACAACTTGAGTTTCTTGGCCAGCTTAATGGGTGATGATCATGATAAATTCCAATCCGAAGTGGTATTGATTGTGTCGGATTTTCTGGATGTCTTCCTAGATGAACTACCTGGGTTACCCCCACAAAGAGATATTGAGTTCAAGATTGATCTTTATCCGAGAACCAAACCCATATCCATTGCTCCATACCGGATGGAACCTTTGGAGTTAAAGGAGCTAAGGAAACAGTTAGTCCAACTTTTGGCTGTTGGATTTATCCGTTTAAGCACTTCACCTTGGGGAACCCCGGTCCTTTTTGTGAAGAAACATGATGAAACACTTCGGTTATGCACGGATTACCGAAGGTTGAATCGGATGACAGTAAATAATAAATATCCATTACCAAGGATTGATGATTTATTCGATCAGCTGAGGGGTTCTAAGTATTACTCCAAGATTGATCTTCGCGCTGGGTATTATCAACTGCGGATCAGGGAGGAGGATATTCCTAAGACAGCTTTTCGTACCCGTTATGGTCATTTCAAATATACGGTGATGCCATTCGGATTGAAGAATGCTCCTACAGCCTTCATAGATTTGATGCACAGGGAATCCCGGCCATATTTAGATCAGTTTGTTATCATGTTTATTGATGACATATTGATTTATTCACAGACCCAAGGGGAACATGAACCCCATCTCTCGATTGTGCTACAGACACTAAGAGAGCATAAGTTTTATGCGAGTTTTTGGATGAAGGAGGTGAAATTCCTTGGTCATGTTATGTCTGAACAAGGGGTAGCTGTTGACCCCGCCAAGATTGAAGTAGTGATGAAGAGGGAACCATCGAAGAATGTGACCGAAGTATGTAGTTTCTTAGGTTTAGCAGGCTACTACCGGAGGTTTGTAGTAGGGTTCTCAAAGCTCGCAATGTCGATGACTCACATTATAAAGAAAGGAGAAACATTTGTAGGGACTCAAGCGTGTGAACTAGCATTTCACACCTTGAAGGAGAAGTTGACAACAACTTCTGCCCAAATTATTCCAAAGAGTGGGGAAGGATACAATGTTTACACCGATGCTTCGTTACGAGGCTTGGAATGTGTGGTAATGCAAGGAGGTAAGGTAGTTGCTTATGGA
The DNA here is from genome assembly GCA_963454935.2 of Ilex paraguariensis. Taxonomy (NCBI): domain Eukaryota; kingdom Viridiplantae; phylum Streptophyta; class Magnoliopsida; order Aquifoliales; family Aquifoliaceae; genus Ilex; species Ilex paraguariensis. The sequence continues at coordinate 411,475 of CAUOFW020001169.1, forward strand.
TCGAGATAACTCAAGATTCATGGGCAAAACTATCCCACTCATGACTTAGTGCTTGCCGCTGTGATTTTTGCTCTTAAGTTGTAGAGGTGTTACCTTTATGGAGAAAGATTCCAAGTGTTTTCAGATCATAAGAGCTTCAAGTATATCTTAACATAGAAAGACTTGAATCTTCAGCAAAGAAGATGGATTGAGTATCTAGAAGATTATGATTTCACACTCAACTACCATCCGGGGAAGGCTAATGTAATCACAGATGCACTTAGCAAAAAGTCTCAAGGAGAACTAAATATTCTTGTTGTTCATCGGTGGAAGATGATTGATGCTTTGGAGGAGTTTGATCTGTTGGTGGATAGACAGGGAGATCAACCATGCTTGTTTAATCTTATAGCTTAACAAATCCACCGACAAAGGCTCATGGAATTGCAACGAGTAGATACCGAGTTGGAAGCTATCAGGGGTAGATTGGAGAGGAATGAGATTTTCAAGAATTGGTCTATACATAATGAATAGTTACAATTTTGTGGAAGACTATCTGTTCCAAACAATGAGTAAGTTAGGGAAGAAGTGTTGGGGGAGTGTCATTATTCAAAATTTTCCATACATCCGGGGTAGCACCAAGATGTATAGAGACATAAAGCGTCAATATTGGTGGAGAGGGATGAAACAAGATGTGGCCAAATACGTTGCAAAGTGTGAGGTGTGTTAGCAAGTGAAGATTGAGCATCAAAAGCCTGCAGGATTACTACAGTCCTTGCCTATTCTAGAGTGGAAGTGGGATCACATCACCACAGACTCCATATCGGGTTTTCCACAGACTTCGCGAGGTCATAATGTTGTATGGGTCATTGTAGATAGACTTACCAAGTCCGCTCATTTCTTGAGTATGAAGACCACAGATACTTTGCAGACCTTGAGCAAGTTGTATATTCGTGAGATCGTTAGGCTACATGGAGTTCCGCTCTCTATTGTGTCAGATCGTGATTCTCATTTTGTGGCTCAATTTTGGCAAAGTCTACAACTAGCTATGGGGACAGAGTTACACTTGAGCACCGCATTTCATCCCCAAATGGATGGCCAATCCGAGAGGGTGATACAAATTTTGGAAGACATGTTACGTGCTTGTGTGCTGGACTTCAAGGGAGGTTGGAACGATTGTTTGCCGTTAGTGGAGTTTGCGTATAATAATAGTTTTCAATCTAGTATTGGCATGGTACCTTATGAAGCATTGTATGGGAGACCATGTTGGTCACTAACTTGTTGGCTAGAAGCTTAAGAGAGTAGTTTGTTTCGGCTAGATATTGTTCGGGAGACTACGGATAAAATTTAACTCATCCGAGAGAGACTACGCACGACACAAAGTACATAGAAAACTTTGCGGATTGAAGACGAACACCATTGGAATTCCAAGAGGGGGACTACATATACCTCTAGGTGTCACCCAAAATGGGAGTGTTGAAATTTGGCAAGAAGGGAAAGTTAGCTCCAAGGTATGTCAGACCATTCAAGGTGATCAAAACGGTGGGCAAAGTGGCGTACCAAGTGAGTGCATGATGTGTTCCATGTTTTGATGTTAAGAAAGTGTCAATCGGATACCATGCATGCCATAGATTTGGAGGATATTGAAGTTCAAGATGGAGCAACATATGAAGAACAACCGGTGGAGATTCTTGATACCAAGGAGAAAGTGCTTTGCAATAAAATCATCCAACTTGTGAAGGCCTTGTGGCAACATCATGGGGTGGAAGAAGCTACTTGGGAACCGGAGCTGGAGATGCAAGAGAAGTACCCTCATTTATTCACTACTTGAGGCAAGTTTCGAGGACGTAAGAATTCTCAAAGAACAACCATCCTTTGGTTTTTGTCCTCGTTGCACAGTACTTGGGCTAGTGGATGAATCCCCCCTTTGTGGTTGTTATTCCCGTTTTGGTGTTGCACCAAAGTGGTAAGCTCTCTTAAACATTGGTATATACCGTTCATGGCATCAGAAGGTGGTGGTGGTGGGTTTGCTTGGCTACCGCGACCTCGTCCACGTCCACGTCTATCGTCCATCCTGCATATCAATTCACAATTTAGTTTCATTGATGTACAAGGCATCCTAAATATACTTTTAATCTAAAGCATAAGACGTGTGTGAAATTTATATCAACGATTTTCATTTCAACCTAGTCCTAATCCCTCTAGTGGTAATCCATAACCTACAGCTCCCATGTAAGACCTAAGTCTGGGCTCTGATACCAAAACTTGTAACGCCCCCAAAACCACCTTGGACGGCATCACAATCTAAACCATTCACAGCATGAGAGAAACTAAATAAATCAATCATTAAAGAACATTTCACTCATCAAATATAACATTTATAATATTATCCCAAAAGAATAGGCCAACCATGGCCATCATATCTAAAAAAATATGCCATGTTATGGCAATTGCATCCCAAAAGAATCAAATTTAACTTGCAGCGGAATTACAAAATGATTGACTTTATTTAACTTACAGCGGAATTACAAAAGTATTGACTTTACATAAACTCAAAATAAATTCCATAGTCTAGAACAAAAGAGAATATAACTCTAGATGTCCATCTCGGGATCCACGTTCCCCTCTATAGGAGCTTCCCAATGTGCTTGTTCATCTACTCTTAGCTCCTCCTCTAATACATAATCTGAAAAATATATTGTTTGTAGGGGGTAAGCATTAAGCTCTATAGCAACATTCTCTCAAACTCATACAAGGTTTAGAAAACATGCAAAAACAAGTTAGCCTCATTTCACAAATATAATATATTAATTTTTGAAAGAAAACAAGAACATTTCAATAGATCTCAAGTTTACACAATAGCAATAAATTAAGTGAACTGATAACGCCAAATTACAGATAATAAATAATTTTCAACCATAAACCGTTTCCCACAAGTTCTTGTAGAGTCTCATACCTCCACAAGATTTTGTAGAAAACCAATTCCACACAATAACCATAATCGTTCAATAGTGTTATCCCATATTCTCATGTATGTTGGTTGATTTCCATGAATCTACACCCCGATTCTACCTCGTTCACCTACCACAATCACACAATTCCAAACATTTTAGGAAGGGCGTATACTGTCTCTCACGACATTGATGAATCCTTCCCAGAAAAGGTATACCAACCCTCAGCCTCGAACTTACATGAACAATAGTGGTTGCTCTCACAAACAACAATCCATTACAAGTGTTAGAAAACCATCTCACCCCCACTGGGATAGACTAACCTCTAACACTCAACGACAGTACTGGAATGTAATTCAAGTCCATCACAACAACTATACAAAGGATGCAATAACAAATATTTTTTTTAAAACACAAGGAAATCCAAATCCCCAATTCTCACAATTTGTGATACAAGAGAACAATTGAAGAAAATAAGCAAGAGATCATCACAACATCATTTTATTACTCAACCCAAAGCACTAGAGTTTTGAAATCAAGAACAATTGAACATTAAGAAGAAAAATACATTTTTCTCAAAACCTAGGGTTTTCATGGCTATCAAACCATAAATATCTTCAACACATGGTGATACTTGTAGGAACTTCAAGAAACAAGTATTTCGTAGCATATATTAGAAGCAAAACATATTTATATATATAAACCCTAGCCTCAATGGACAAGAATGGAAGAAATCCCTACCTGGATGTTCTTGAAGAAATCTTGGGCTTTAATTCAATCCAAAGTGCAAAGCCCCTTTGATCTTATGTTTTTCCTTCTCTTTCTTCCTCTCTAAGGTTTTCTAGGGTTAGAAGTGTTGAAATGGGGCTAAATGGGACATCTTTATGTATTTATAGTGGAAGGNGTTTTTCCTTCTCTTTCTTCCTCTCTAAGGTTTTCTAGGGTTAGAAGTGTTGAAATGGGGCTAAATGGGATGCCTTTATGTATTTATAGTGGAAGGAGGGCCGACTGTTCACAACTTAAAAATTTCTGGAATCTGTCGGGCGTATCGGTACGCATACCGGTGCACGTACCGGTATGGTCTGGCTACTGGCCTTTGGCGTACCGGTACATTTTTGTTGAATCTGCCTGTTTCCTCTATTTTTCGTTTCTAATCCTTCCAAGGCCATCCCAAACTTATACAACATACCTTTGCACATCAAACATGGTTGGTACAATTTCTATTACAAATGATTTCATATATTTATCCTGGTTTCTACAATATCATTATTTCTATGGTTATAACCCGTATGATTCATTCCTACGCCATTACATAAATTAAAATTTCTACACAATTTATTATGATATTACTATAAACATGTGGGGGTTTACATTTTGTGATCTGATTTTTATATTATACACCTAAGTATAAGTGGTCGAATTGTAGTTTTCTCGATTTTAAGTCCAAGTATCAATCCCATGAAGAGTATGTGTAATTAGGAAATAAAATAAAAATAGTGAAGTTGTTAGTTTAGATAGGATAATATGTGATAGATTGTAATGTGAGTTTAGATTGAGAACTAGTATAATTAAATAGTTGGTTGTAGATAAAGTTGATAGAATAATATTAAAAGTATCCTTCAGTTCAAGGATCCCATATGCGTTATATTGGTCAAGTACTAGAAATGGTATCTTACAGTAATTAACTTCCATTTTACTGGCATGTTAATCGGTAGCTCTGATGTATATAAACCATCACACAACAACTTCTTAGGTTAGCTGGTGGTATCCATGACAATTGATTAATCCAAGAAAACCAGAAGTACAAGTCATTCATGAGAAATACTTGAATTATTCATTTGTCTTATAATAATAGGTGAGTACATAATAAACCATAACACAATCACTTCTTATGTTAACTGGTGGTATTAAGTCACAACATAAACAACTTTTTAGGTTAGCTAGTTATAGATGTGCCAGTTGACTAATTCGAGTGAACCAGAAGGACAAGTCATTCTTGAGGAATACTTAAATTATTCAATAGGTCATCTGTGATATATATGTGATGCCCCTAAAATCGGAGGTCATTTTTCAACCGTTGACCACCCATCAACCCATGGAAGAACTCGTGCTTGTCGGACGACCCGACATCAGGTCAATCGTATCCCCTTAATTGGGATCATAATCCACACGTATAACCCGTGTTCTTTTAATCATTTAATTCAATGGAGGTCCAATGTACCTCAATATATCTCATTTAATGTACATTTGTATTGTTGGAACTAAAGAAAACAAAGCTCAAAAGGTTGGCAAAATAATTTTAAATTTTCAAATTTTTGGAAGAGCTACCGATAGGTGTTTGTTAGACCTACCGGTAGAAGTTCTACCTAAAAGCTAGCGGTAGCTTTTTCTCACTGAACAGGTACTAACTGTTAGCTACTGGTAGGTTTTGTCTGCTGGATGGGTACTACCTGTTAGCTACTGGTAGGTTTTGCCAGCTGGACAGGTACTATCTGTTAGCTACCAGTAGGTTTTGTCCAAAATTTTATATTTCATCAGTTTTTCATTTCCAATCCACTCAAACCTTTCCAAATCCATTGAAAATATATATAATAACATTTTCTACATTATACATGATCAATACAAGTTCTATTACATGCATTTACATAATTTACATGTCAAAACAACATTTAACCAAAGTTTTACAAAACTTGTTTCCAAAAGCCACAAACTGGCTTTTCTTCACCCTTGAGGCCCCGAATGCGAGTCCTCTCCCGGTGTGAACCCCGCACCTGAAATGTTTCCCATATAGACTGAGCCAATGCCTAGTAGAATATTTCCTACAAAAGCTACTCCCCAACCTAAGTGCATATGCAATGTTCATATACAATATTCACAAACATATAATCATTCCAATCAAGAATATATATGTTTATGTTGGAATTTACTATGTCATGTCATGAATGAAATGAGATTCACTCACGCACCTAACCCTAGCCTTCATCGGCTCTACCACACTATGCAATGCAAGTGTAAAACATTTATCCTTGATGAGTACATCCAAATATCATTTTGAAACAACTCATGTGTGTATACAAATCAATTCATTTCTGGATGTTTCCCATCAAATGAATCATTTATATAACCAAAAACCATGTGTCTTTATTTGGGTAGTGCACTTTTGGTCTTGCACCACCGGCTCCACACACCAATACACTTTTTGGCCTTGCACCGTCGGAGTGTTTGAACCAACAGGCAGGCCTTGCACCCGAGGGAGAATCTATCTCTACTTGCTATACCTGACACAAGTTTTTCATGTATGCAACCATGCGATTCAATAGGATATTCAACCCCACTTTCCCGAGCCCACTCATCAAACACCAAGCATGGTGATTGATTCAACCATGCACTCACACCCATGAAATGCGATGTGTTCTCCGTGCATATGCAACGTAATAAACCATTGTAGTACCAACATCATACTTAATGTAATGAATGCCAATGAGCCAATTTAACCACATGTCATGTCCCATATGTAATGAATGTCATATGAGCAAATTAAATCACACATCTCAACATGTGTCATGACAATTTATATCAATGCATATAATTACCACTATTTATCACAATGTAAATATATCAACATTTGTATCAAATAATTCCCAAGTATGCTACTACATAATCCATGTCAATAACACACTTAAATCACAAGACACATTATAAACACATAGCATGGCCAAATAAACCCAATTTTCAAGAATTCAGATAAACACATCCACATATCAAATTCAAGCTTCAAGGGATTTCATAAATGAATTCTCTATGCCAAACCAAAACTAGGAATTAGTCTAGGCCAATTCCATACCCATTTTCTTATTTCAATAGTCCTAGTCAATTGACCTAGGTCATTGTATACCCTTACCCATTCTATAGGACAACCTAGGTAAGAAATAAACCAAATTAGGAGAAACCTTACCTCTTGAAGCGTAAATAGAAGAGTAAAAGCCTTAAGACACCCTTCTAGCCCCCAAAACCTTGATTTTCCCAAAATCCTCCTCTTGGATCTTGGTTGAAATCCTTCGTTCTTGGTACGTACGCATAGCCCTCCTCGCGTAGACCAACTTTAATTATTGAATCAAGCAATTCCGACCGGCGAAACTCCAGGAATCAAAGGAGAAAGCTCAAAAATTTTGATTTTTCCCTATTTTCTCTCTTCCAACGTGTGGTATGCTGAACCAGTGGGGAGAATATCTGATTTTGAAAAATTTTAGCCCCTATTTATACTTTTAATTGCGCGGTCCACATTGTCCCACTCATTTATCACTTTCCGGTCCGTTTTTAACCTGAAACGACTTCATTAAATTCTGGCTTTAGTTCAAATTAATTTTATTTGAACTATTATTTAATTATAACAAAATTTTATAATTTATTTTTTTGGAGACCTTTGAAAGTTCATTCATCACCCAATTGTCTAGAAAAATGAATAAAATCCGAATATCTCGGAATTCGATGAAATTCAACGAGGTAACTCAATTTCGTGATACGAATCTAACGGTGAAGTCCGTTGCTCCATCCGAGCTATTTAGAAATATGCATTTTAATCCTACATAATAGTGACAAATTATTATTTTACCCTTTTTTCGAAAAAGTTTAAATTTACCCGGGTTTTACATTCTTCCCCCCTTAAAATAATTTCGTCTCCGAAATTCACATACACATGCACATATAATCACATGCTTATGCAAAAGTCAAATAATGCTAAATGACTATAAGAATGTACATCTATCCTCAAATAAGAAGGGAAAATTGGTACGGATGGTGTCCTCGCTCTCCCATGTCGCCTCCTCCACTCCTCGGTGCTGTCATAACACCTTCACTAGCCGCACGATCTTGTATCCTGGCTATCCATGATGCACACCGGTCCCTCCTCAAAGGTCCCACCAACATCAACAATAAGCTCTCCCCAATCCACCATATGAGTCAAATTCGGGGTGTATTTCCAAAGCATAGAGACATGGAATACCGCATGAACACCCGATAGATTTGATGGTAACGCTAACCTGTAAGACATTGTACCCACCCTCTCGAGTATCTCGAAGGGCCTAATATACCTCAACGATAGTTTTTTCCGCTTACCAAACCTGACCACTCCTCCTTTAGGCATCACCTTCAAGAAGACATGATCTCCCACCTCAAACTCCAATGGTCGTCGCCTTGTATCGGCATAGCTCTTCTGCTGGCTCTGAGCCGTGAGAAGACACTTCCATATAAGGTCCACTTCTCCGAGGTGTCTCTAACCAAATTCAGACCCGTAGAGGGTCTCTCTCCACCTCTGTCCAACAAATCGGAGAACGACATAGCCTCCTATATAGTCTCTCATAGGGTGTCATCTGAATACTTGCCTGATAACTATTGTTGTAGGCGAACTCCACTAAGGGTAAGTGATCTTCCTAGCTACCCTTGAGATCTAGGACACATGCCCGTAGCTTGTCCTCCAAAGTCTGGATAGTCCTCTCAGACTGACTGTCCGTCTGGGGATGAAAAGTAGTGCTCATCATCAACTGTGTCCCCATAGCCCGCTAAAAACTGTCCCAAAAATGAGCTATAAACCTGGGATCCCAATCTGATACTATAGATATAGGTACCCCATGCAACCAGACAATCTTTCGTATATACAACCTGTAGAATTCCTCTAGTGTGAAGGTCATTCGCACAGCCAAAAAATGTGCCGACTTCGTAACCTGGTCCACTGTCACCCACACTGCTTCATGTCTTCTCGATGTCCGTGGCAAGTGAGTCACAAAATTCATCGTGATATACTCCTACTTCCACTCAGCTACCTCCAAAGGCTAGAGTAATCCCGCTAGTCTCTGGTGTTCGACCTTGACCTGTTGACACGTGAGACATCGTCTGACAAAGTCTCCAATGTCTCTCTTCATCCCATTCCAATAATACTGGCGACGAAGATCCTGGTACACCTTCGTGCCACCTGGATGCACAGCAAAACGGGAATAATGGAACTCTCTAAGAATCTCCTCTCTATGCTCCATAGACTGGGGAACCACAATTCTTTTCCTAAACCAAAGACTACGATCCGAGTGAATGGCCCAGCCCTCATCACTTGTACCTAACCATACTTGGTCCCTGATGGATGATAATTCTGCATCCTTTCCTTGAAACTCAATCACTCTGCTCAATAGGGAAGGTGTAGCCAACAAACTCCCCAAAACACCCTAAGCATGTCCCATGTATCGTAGCCCAAACTGTCCCACAGTCTTAAGCATCCGCTATTCTCGAGAAACCACACTGGCTAAGACTTCCCGTGACATCCTACTGAGTGCATCAGCCACCACATTTGCCTTACCGGGATGATAATGCAAAGTGAAATCGTTGTCCTCCAAAAGCTTCATCCACCTACATTGCCTCATGTTGAGGTCCCACTGTGTAAAGATGTATTCAGACTCTTATGATCTGAAAATACCTCGAACTGTTCACCATAAAGGTAGTGGGACCAAGCCTTCAAGGCAAAGACAATGGCCGCCAACTCCATGTCATGTGTGGGATAAACTACCTATCTCGAAGACTGACTTCAGCCTCTCCTAATTCATAACTACTTCAACCTTCTCTGGGTCCATGGATACACCTGAAGCCGACACTACATGCCTTAAAAATTTCACCTAAGTAAGCCAAAATTCACACTTGTTGAACTTGGCATACAAATGATGATCTCTCAACATCTAGAGAACAATCCTCAAGTGACCCTCATGCTCCTCCTCAAACTTGGAGTAGATCAAGATGTTGTCAACAAAGACAACAACAAACTGATCTAGGTAGGGTTGAAACACCTTATGCATGAGATCCATGAATGCTATCGGAGCATTTTTCAATCTGAAAGGCATGATTGTAAACTCAAAATGCCCATACTGCGTCTGAAATGCCGTCTTAGGAATATCCGTCTCCCTAACCCTCAACAGATGGTAACTGGTGCAGAGATCAATCTTGGAATAGACCCGCGCTCCTCTCAGCTGATTAAACAAGTCATTAATCCTCGGCAAGGGATATCTATTCTTGATAGTAACCCTATTCAACTGTTGATAGTCTATGCATAGTCGAAGGGTTTTGTCCTTCTTCTTGGCAAACAACACCGGAGTGCCCCAAGGTGAAGTGCTCAGTCTAATAAAGTCCTTGTCCAATAATTCCTGTAACTGGACCTTGAGTTCTTGCAATTCTGCTGGTGCCATCCTATGTGGAGTCATAGAAATAGGCAACGTACCGGGATGTAACTCAATGTTGAAGTCTACATCCCCACGTGGAGGTAATCCCGATAATTTGTCTAAAAAAACATCCTCATACTCACATACAACCCAAGGTAGACCCAACTCCTGTCTCACCTCGTCCTCCATGGTAAGGCTTACAAGCTAACCCATCAACTGTCTGTGCCATCTTGAGTCATACACAGCTTGGGGTAAAACATCATGTTTTTCCCCCTGAAACTTAAAACACACACCATCAGGCGAATAAGTCGTGACCCATTTTCTATCACAATCGATGATGACCCGATGTGCCACTAACCAATTAATGCCAAGGATTACATCAAACTCTGACATGTCCATGACCCTAAGGTCCACGGTGACTAGAATCTCTGAGATCTCTAATTCACAGTCCCGACATATCTAATCAACTCTCACCCTAGCTCCTAGGGGAGAACTCACATACAATGGCTTCACCAAGGTCTCAACCTCAAAGCCCAAGTCTTTCACACAAGATGTAGCAATAAAAGAATGCGATGCACCAGAATCAAACAACACCCTAGCCTATAAGCGAGAGAGTAGAAATGTACCATGTATCACTGATTGATCTGTCGGCTCAGTATGTGGCACCATGGTGTAGACATGCCCCTGGGTTCCCAAAGTTCCATCTTGTAAACGCTGGCCTCCACCTCGACCCATGCCTTGGCCAATCTGGCCTAATTACGGAGTCCCCGCTCACGAAATAGTAGGGGCTTGAGTAGCACCCTAGAACTGATACTAGCTCCCCTAGCCCATGGTGGGGTAGGGAGGAATGTACTATGTCTTTGGTTACCCCACCGAGGTCTAGGACTAAGATGACTCGTAGCCTTGGGATCCTTGCCACTGAGGACAACCCCGTTTCATGTGATCCGACTGGTGGCATTGGAAACATGCTCGTGAGCCTGCCTGGCTAGGAGCCTTGAAGTGTCTCCCTCCTTGGGAAGATTGGCCCTGGCTTTGGGCTTTATGACCATGGTCCTGTCCCTAGAATCCTTGAGGAGTAGAAGTCATTTGTCTCTTCCCAGAACTAGAAGAAGAGGATTAGCCCTCCTTCTTCTTATCTTTCACACCCACTTCCCGGATGTTCCACGCATCCTTTACCTCTTTCTCAATGGCCATAGCAGTTACGACCATAGAGTTCAAGTCTTGCAGAAGAAGACCCACAATTTTGCCTCGGATGGACAACGTTAAACCATCCTCGAACTTCCTCACCTTGGCCATGTTAGTGGCCATATAGTCATCGACAAAACGTGCTAATTCTGTGAACTTAGCCATGTATTCCATCACCGTCATTGTCCCTTGTCGCAAGTCTAAAAACTCCTGGGCCTTTACATGTCTTGCAGCCGCTGGGATATACTTGCCCATGAAGAGCTCCTTGAACTCTACCCAATTCATATCCTCCAAATTCTTGGAGTCCTTCACCCAATCCCACTACAATTGGGATTCCCCCTCTAGCTGGAATGTTGCTAGGGTTATCTTGGTGGCGTCGGAGGTGATCTCCATAGCTCTCAATACCTTATCAACTTGCTGAAACCAATGGTCAGCCATCATAAGATCCACCTCTCCCATGAAGATCAGAGGCTAATGTGTCTTAAACTTCTGGAGGTTACTTGAGCTTCCTTGTCCTCCACTTGCACCAGTCTGTGCAATGGTGGCAGCCGTAGCACTTGCCTATGCTATGGTAGCTACTACCGTACCAATAGCCTCCACTAAGGCTTGCTGGTCAAAAGCCGGTGGTGGTTGGTTATTGTTCCGTCCACCCCGACATCCCCTTCTTCTAGTTGCCACTACACACATGCCAAATAGCAATAGAGCATTTATTTAGTATCCCATGATAGGGACCAAACTTGAAACATTGAGATTTATCTCCTTGTTTCTCTAGTAGAGTCTATACCCCCACTAGTAAACATTTAGACCTTGAATTATCCCGTTCATTTCTTTTTTGACTCCCATGGTTATGTTTTCTAACCCTAGTGTCCTTTCCATATACACTTTACCATGTATATCATTCACATAATCACATAGCACGTAATCATGTATCACAATGTAACCACATAAGATGAAATGTACAATGCATGCAATGGTCTAAACCCAATGTCCATCAAGCCCTAGGTAATCCGTATACCTATGCTCTGACACCGAGATGTGACGCCCCTAAAACTGGGGGTCTTTTTTCAACCATTGACCATCCGCCAACCCACGAAAGTACTCGGGCTTGTCACATGACCCGACATCATGTCAATCGTATACCCTTAACCAGGATCATAACCCACACATATAACCCGTGCTCCTTTAATCATTTAATTCAATGGAGGTATAATGTGCCTCAATATACCTTACTTAGTGTCCATTTGTATCATTGGAACTAAAGAAAACAAAGTTCAAAAGGTTGGCAAAACAATTTTAATTTTTTTGATTTTTGGAAGAGCTATCGGTAGGTGTTTGTTAGACCTACCGGTAGAAGTTCTACCTGAAAGCTACCGGTAGCTTTTTCCCACTAAACAGGTACTACCTATTAGCTACCGGTAGGTTTTGCCTGCTAGACGGGTACTGCCTATTAGCTATCAGTAGGTTTTGCCTGCTGGACAGGTACTACCTGTTAGTTACCGGTAGGTTTTGTCCAGAATTTTATATTTCATTAATTTTTCATTTCCAATCCACCCAAACCTTTCCAAATATATCCCAAACATGTATAATAACATTTTCTACAGTATACATGATCAATACAAGTTCTATTACATGCATTTACATAATTTACATGTGAAAATGGCATTTAACCAAAGTTTTACAAAACTTGTTTCCAAAAGGCATAAACCGGCCTTTCTTCACCCTTGAGGCCCCGAATGCGAGTCCTCTCCCAGTACGAACCCCACACTTGAAATATTTCTGGTATAGGGTGAGCCAACGCCCAATAGAATATTTTCTATAGAGGCTACTCCCCAACCTAAGTGTATATGCAATGTTCATATACAACATTCACAATCATATAATCATTCCAATCAAGAATATATTTGTTCATGTTGGAATTTACTATGTCATGTCATGAATGAAATGAGATTCACTCATGCGCCTAACCCAAGCCTTCACCAACTCTCACCACACCATGCAATGCAAGTGTAAAACATTAATCATTGATGAGTACATCCAAAGATCATTTTGAAACAACTCATGTGTTTATAAAAATCAATTTATTTCTAGATGTTTCCCATCAAATGAATCATTTATATAACCAAAAATCATGTGTCTTTATTTGGGTAGTGGACTTTTGGTGGTGCACCACTAGCTCCACACACCGATACAGTTTTTGGACTTACACCATAGGAGTGTATAAACCAATAGCCAAGTCTTGCACCCGAGGGAGAATCTATCCCTACTTGCTATACCCGACACAAGTTTTTCATGTATGCAACTGTGTGACTTAGTAGGATATTCAACCCACTTTCCTAGGCCCACTCATCAAACACCAAGCATGGCGATTGATTCAACCATGCACTCACACCTATGAAATGCGATGTGTTCTCCGCGCATATGCAACGTAATAAACCATTGCAGTACCAACATCATGCTCATTGTAATGAATGTCAATGAGCCAATTTAACCATATTTTATGTCCCATATGTAATGAATGTCATATGAGCAAATTAAATCACACATCTCAATATGTGTCATAACAATGCATATAATTACCACTATTTATCACAATGTCAATATATCAACATTTGTATCAATAAATTCCCAAGTATGCTACTACATAATCCATGTCAATAACACACTTAAATCACGAGGCACATTAAAAGCACATAACATGCCCAAATAAACCCAATTTTCAAGAGTTTAGATAAACACATCCACATATCAAAATCAAGCTTCAAGGGATTTCATAAATGAATTCCCTATGTCAAACCAAAACTAGGAATTAGTCTAGGCCAATTTTGTACCCATTTCCTTATTTCAATAGTCCTAGTCAATTGACTTAGGTCATTGTATACCCTTACCCATTCTATAGGACAACCTAGGTAAGAAATAAACCAAAATAGGAGAAACCCTACCTCTTGAAGCGTAAATAGAAGAGTAGAAGCCTCAAGACACCCTTCTAGCCCCCAAAACCTTGATTTCTCCAAAATCCTTCTCTTGAATCTTCGGTGAAATCCTTCGTTCTTGATACGTACGTGTAGCCCTCCTTGTGCAGACCAACTTTTATTCTTGGATCAAGCAATTCCGACCGGCAGAACTCTGGGAATCAAAGGAGAAAGCTTGAAAATTTTGATTTTTCCCTCTTTTCTCTCTTCTAACGTGTGGTGTGCTGAACAAGTGGGAAGAATATCTGATTTTAATATATTTTAGCCCTTATTTATACTTTTAATTACGCGGTCCATATTGTCCGGCTTGTTTATCACTTCTGGGTCCGTTTTTAACCTGAAACGATTTCATTTTGAATTTAGTTCAAATTAATTTTATTTGAACTTTTATTCAATTATAAGAAAATTTTATAATTTTTATTTTTGGGGACCTTTGAAAGTTCATTCATCACCTAATTGTCTCGAAAAATGTGCAAAATTTGACTATTTCAGAAATCGACGAAATTCAACATGGTAACTTAATTTCGCGATACGAATCTAACGGTGAAGTCCGTTGCTCCATCCAAGAGCTTTAGAAATATGCATTTTAATCCTGCATAATAGTGGCAAATTATTATTTTACCCTTTTTCTGAAAAAGTTTAAATTTACCCGGGTTTTACAATATATACTAGTTAAACATCTTCAGCACTCCGATGGGGGACTAGCGATACCGATAGGAATACTGTAGATATTCGATTGGCAATATTATCATGTATACCAGTTAAATGATCTTAGGAATTCAAAAGGACAAGTCGTTCATGAGGATCACTTATGTCATTAATCTGATAGTTATATATAGTAATTAAACAACCCTAATAATCTAGAAGGACAAGCCCTTTATGAGGATCATTTAGGTTTTATACCATACATCAGTAGAACATCCTCAACATTCTGGTGGAGTACAAGCCATACCGATAGGAACACCATAGATATTTAACCGGGAGGTTCATGATGCACTGATGGCATAATTTTATGCACAACACCGAAATTACGGACATCATTGTATCATGCGTGAAGCATATAATACATATATGGATAAATATATGAATAAAATGTCAACATTTTTAGGAGTTAACCAATATTATTTATATGTTTACCTCTCACTGGAGGATATAGGTAACTACTCACGCCCCATTGCTACAGACAAGCAAGGAGTATAAGTAGTTTTCATTACAACTAAAATTAAAATACAAACTCTTAAACTTCTTTTCACAAGGAACAACTGAAACACATCCACCTTTATTATCTATCAAGACAAAAAAGTGGTTGTAGTTCAACTATCTGAATAGAAAGATACAACAAAAATGTAGAAATACAGGATTTGGACTAAAGTGTATGACGAACCAGATCGAGTGGCAAGTTCTCTTTCTCTTTTTATCTTTTCTCTCTTTCTTTCTCTTTTCTCTCTTTGGAATTCTCTTGAAGCTCTTTGATGTCCAGCTGTGTGAAGAATGAAGAGTTACATGCATATTTATAGAGGAGGAGGAAGTAGGAGGTGTCAGGATCATCTTCAGCCGCCAAGGGCCACTGTCCGGATGCCACCACCACCGTTCGGATGGTGGCATCTTTCTGGATCATCAACTTATTGGATGCTGACTCTTGTTTTGTTGAAATTACATTTTAGCCTTTTGTTATTTCAAACTTTGACGAATTGGTCCTTGTATTTTGTAGTAATTCTGCATCAAACCCTGAAATTTCTAACATAATATACATAAAACCCTAATTTACGCACAAAACCATAATTGACCCTAATTGATAGTTTTTAGGTATTTTATCTTACCAATTTGACTTATTTAATTATTCTAATTTATACACTGATTAGAGTTAATCATATTTATTTACTAATAAATTTTCTTATATTTTAAAATTATGGGTTGCTTTGGCTCATCACTATAAAATTAAAATGAATATAATTTTATCACACGTAAGTTTCCATGCACAAGATGTTTTGGCTCGTCATTATGTATAGAATACTCCGAATCATGATATGTGAAAAAATAATTTTATCCATATGAATCCAGTAATTAAAATAATTAAGTTTGGCCTAAAACTGAATTCGGATAAAAATAAAAAAATCATGGCCCAAATCCCATCAAAACAATGGCACAACATCAAATATGACAAATATACTGTTAAAAAACATTGATAACTTTTATGCAAACATCATGCGCATTGACTATTCAAAGTCTCAAACATTCAAGGCATTCAACTTTTATGTTCAGCAGTAAGAATTTGACAAATATTATTTCTTTAATTGACAAAATTTCATATGCCAAACTAAAAATTTTAACAATAAAATTATACTCATTCATCATGCTTTCATACTTTTGTCCACTAAGTGCTCGGATTTTTTTCGTTGTATTCCCTAATCTCTGAACATCATCCTGTGATATGTGTATAGCTTATACGGATGGGGGAGTGTCATTCTCCCTTGGAATGATGTAAGAAATGGAGAAACAGAATAATGGTGTGGAATGAACAAAATGTGTATGTGTGTGTGTGTGTGTGTGCAAAATTGCTCCACAAGCGTAGAGAGAATCTTGCAATGTCGTGTTTTACTTGGAATGAGTATTCCAAGGTCGTCTCCTCAGGGAAGGAAGAGAATTTTGTGTGAAGGTGATTTTGTAAAAAATGCAAAGTGTAAAATCTTTTTGATGTTTGAGTTTGGTGAGTTGTGTTCATAAGGAAAACGAAATGAAAACAAGTGTTGGCTAATCCGAAGAGGTCATTTCAATGGGAATCACAAATCAACTCAAAACCTTCCTCCAATGGTGTCAAAATGTTTGATTGATTTGTTGGAAGCGCGGGACTAGGACAGAGGTGAGGATCCAAGCATACCCCGTAACAATGCCTACGAGATATCAAATACTCACATCCACATTCACACTCGACCTAGTCAAATCGAATCAACGTACGCTACGAGGGGGAAAGAAAATGAGTTAAAATGGCAAACCCAAGAGGAGTTCTCCCTTGGATTAGCCAACTTAAACTCTAGCTACTCATAGTAAAAGGAAAGACATGCATAATATAAAGAGACATAATCAAGAAATGAAGATTAGAACTTAACTTAATGCAAGAAATCTTAAACTATGATGAAAAATATTCAATACCCATTTTAAAAGCTTGAAAAGAGGAAAACTTAACACAACAATGGTAGAAACTAAGATACTCAACCAAACTTGCAAAACACTTGAAATAAATGACATTAAAAGTAAATAATGAAGCTTACAAGATCCTTACAAAATATTACAAGTGAAATGGATGAAAGAAATGTAAAAATCTAAACTTTGTATTTCTAACTATTCATCTTTTTCCTTAGAGCATTCTAAGGTTACGTAGCCTCTCCCTCAAAATCTTGTGGAATGCTAAATATATAGTGAAAGAGCTTTGCATTTTCGTCCACAAGGTCCTCTGGCATGTGTGTGCAGGCCTCCCATTAGTGGGAGATAAGTTAATGGCTTTGGACATGCTAGGACAAGGCTAGCCTGCACCCATCATGGTTGTCCCCTTCTCTCCCATCCTCATTAAAGACATTGCCTCCAAAATCTTCAACTAGGGTGTAGGAGGCATTTATATATGTAAGGAATGTTAGAGGATGAGTGGGAGAATCATAGGTGGGGACCCCCAAGAAAGTGGAGCATGAGTTGCAGGCGTTCTGGGCACAACCTACCGATAGGTTTTCATCGTTCTACTGGTAGGTTTTGGCTACTGGAGTAAAAACTGCCAGTAGGTCTTTCCGGTAGGTTGCCTGCTCGAGACCAATTTTCATAGAATTCTGATAACTTTTGATCTGACTATCAGATTGAGCTGAAATTTTGGTAGAATATAGAGGACATCCAAATCTACAACTTTAATGTTTTGCACTTGTTCAGATTCAAAATGGATCATGGTAAAAAAGGAGGAAAATTGAGGTACTTCCACCAAATGGTGCGGGTGTTGGTTCCTATGTTACCAAGCACCGATACCTCCTTGATTTCTTTCACTTTTAAGCCTCCATATCTTCATGTAATATGTCCATGTCTTCACCACTCATCCACACTTAGTTGTAAGGTTCCAAAATTCATCATTTAAGCTATAATTACCTGCAACATCAAGATTTTAATATTATTCATAAATTCGGCTAACTCTAAGTACTTAAATGCAAAGTTGAGTTTAAATGCATGTAATGAA
This sequence comes from Ilex paraguariensis, assembly GCA_963454935.2. Classification (NCBI taxonomy): domain Eukaryota; kingdom Viridiplantae; phylum Streptophyta; class Magnoliopsida; order Aquifoliales; family Aquifoliaceae; genus Ilex; species Ilex paraguariensis. The sequence continues at coordinate 429,959 of CAUOFW020001169.1, forward strand.
GCAGTTAAACATGCAGTATTATGCGCTCATCACTAAGTAGTTCATATACATTCAAAAACACATAGAGGCCGAGCAACACAATTAATATTGCATCCAAGATTGTACTGACAACAACAACTAATGGATAGTCCATGTGTGAATGATGAAAATTAGCAAAAATGAAATCTCTTTATCAAAATTTCTTTGCATAATTTTGATAATACAAATCACAAAAAATTTGATAACTTATAAAATTTACTTCTCGCAAATTGATCATACAAATAAAATAAATTCAAAGAAAAAAATCTCATGACCAGGCTCTGATACCAATTGCTAGACCTAATGGTCTTAAACATATCGAATAGAAAACTAACCTTGACTCATAGGATCCTTAACAATGATTCTTAAAAGAGATATGCAATGAAAATCTCCATGAGAAGAGTACCAAGAATACCGAATATAATCACAAACTTGATTTCCAGTAGATTGCAAATAGATTTTTTCAAAGAATGAGAGATACTGTAAGCGTGAATAAGAGATGAGGTCTCTTAGGCAATTTATATCCCCCTCACTAGTAACCAACTGCCTCACATTAAAATAGTCAGTAATCATTCCCTCCTATCAAGGTAACTGCCAGGAAATTGACTATTTGTCAAACATGTTTCCTTGTACCTAGGACACCACTTTCACAAGAAAACTATCCACTAACCTAACCAACATGTGTTAGGTATTTAATTAGGATATCCTTATCCCAAAATCAAAGTTTGTACCTAGTTAATTAAGGTCCACATGTGGGCCCTATTAAATAGGTTCCAACACTATTAACTACTTATGCTTCTTAGGGTGGTGTATATGCCTATGTTGAGCCCATGATTGTGTTTATGCTTAACTATATTACAGTTTGGTTTTATACAAATGTGATGTTCAGATGGTTCTCATTCTATGGCACCCCACGAATTTTACTTAATGAGTACAAGCATTTTAGTTGGGGAGTGTACAATCTATAAAATTAAGAAATTATATTTGTAAGGTTTTATTATAATTTTGTCAAGGAGATGGAGCAAAGAGTAAATACGTTAAATATTTGGCCAATCCAACGAGCAACTATTAGGCTACCTACGCAATTCTAGATTGATATGTGCAAAATAATATTTATACATATATACATTTATATGTATTGTGCATATAAAGAAGTTATCAATAAAAAAAGAGTACAAAAATGAATAAAAAAAAAGGGAAAAAAGTAAAACTAAGAAAGCAAAGGAACAGTTGGAAAAAAAAAAAAACCTTCCTTATAACATAAGCATGGATGTATATATAGTTGAAGTTCATGTTTGCCTATCATAAAACTTTTGGCAAATTTCGTTTGCATTTCCTTTCAGTACCATGTCGACAAACTTTTCTTGCATGTATTTGTTGACTTATGATAGAATGCTATGGTTTTGAAAGAATTTTTGGTGTGTTTCAATTTGGTAATGTCTTTTTAATGGAAAACTATTAGGTTTCCAAGATAAGTTGCATTTAGTATTTTATAGTGTGTCTTTCTGTTAAAGTTCAATTCCAGAGCTATACTCATTGCAAGGAAATAAAATATTTACGTAGAAACTTGTCTTGTGAATTAAGTGGATTCAAAGGAGTTGTTAAGGCGGTTGTCAGATGTTGATGTTGGGAAATAGCATGTTTTCTTGAGGTATGGTTTATTGTGGAAGTCATGATGCAATGATTTTTGTTTTCAGAAAAAAAATTTGAAAGTTTAGAGTTGGAATTCTGATTCCCGTTGCTAAGAATTAATACCTAAATGCTAAAATTATGAGTACAAATCTGCATTAATAGTTTTCAAATGCAGAAATTTATGTATAGAAGCTTAACTATGTCACTAGTTGTTGAAATTGTATTCCACCATGTAAAAGTGTGAATGCTGAATTTTTATGCCGATATAAGATGTTGAAATTTTAAATGAAAGCTTTAACACTAGTTTAAAATTCTAAAAATGGTTGGTCACTGAAATCATTGGCTATAGCATTTGCAATATAGTATAGAAATTGCTATAGCGGAGGGGATATTTTGCTCATATGGACATAAAAGTTATGATAGAGTGTTCTTTAACCCAAAATAAATTTTAATGATGAATCATTTAAATAGGAATTAAGTGGATAGGTGTATGTTATCTCGAACAATATTTGCTTAGTTGTAGTACCCCTACAAAATTTTGGATCTTACATGATCAACACATATATGGATTAGTTCAAAAATGACTTGGATGGGGGTATACACCAAGTGTATGAGTTGATATGGGTTTAGACAACAACAACCCATTGAAAAAAATGATTTATTTGCTCATACATATTCAAAGTGTTGTAATGGTTATTTTATGGCTGTGAATACGTACTTGTATACATATAACATGAATATCCAATTTTAATTGAATTGGTTTAAACTTGGGTTTGAATTCGCCAGAATTAGAATTGATGTTTATTTTTTTTAATTCTCAGAAATGTTCAGATATTGCATTTGCTGTTTAAGGTTTAAATGTAATTACACCTTGGAAAATGTATTAAATATACATTGGTTTAATTAGAGGTGATCCTGATATGGATCAAGTGCTATTATTGGAACATTAAATTAGTGAAAATAGCCATGAGTATAACTATGATGATATCAATCAAGGTTGGAAATGAGTCTATGACAACTTCTAGTAAAAATTACCAATGATACGTATGCTTATCTTGCTACTAATATACGATTGTGTGGAGTATAGATCATGATGACGTTGAGATTACAGAATATGATGATGTCGAGTATGAGTATAGGATTTTAGTTAAAGTAGTATTGCCTTTTTGATGAATATTATTTTCTTAGTGATAGAAATTGATATGTACACTAAGTATTTATTCTGTGAAATATGATGACATAATGAAAGCATTACTCTTGATATATTTTTACTTATATATTATTTTATTTTGGTTTGGCTTATAAGATGTACATGTTCCTATGGCAGATATAGCCTACGATGTGTGTTGCTTGTAAGGCAATTTGTCGTTGCAACAAATCGGTTGTATTTTTATTTATTTATTTATGGGGTGACTAGTTGATTCTATAAGAAAATATGGTGATTTGTATCAATTTATTATTGAATTCAATATTTTTTAGCTCTAAAAATTTCGGCGATGAAATTTCTTATGGGGGAAGAGTTATGAGACCCAAGCATGCATTATAGGCATTTTAATTTTTAGAATGTGAATGTTAAATTATTTCGTGAAAGTTAAACTTTAGTCCAGTAAATTAAAAAGTGCGATATCGAGAATACGGGAGGTTAGCGTGTAGATCTCGATAATAAAAGTTTGGGGTTTAATTTTGAGCCCACCAATTACTAAAGCTAGTAGCTAGCATGAAGGGGGGGGGGGGAAGGAAGTGAATTTCGGCTAGGGGGAGGGGGAGTAAGTGGAATCTCCACTAACTTGCATGCTAGACTCTTTCTACACTTACAAAGCTAGAAGACTTTCAAACTTAGAAAAGTTCGGAGAAAGAAGCATTTTGGAGGAAGAAGAAAGGGAAGAACCTGAAGAAAATTATAAGTATTTTTGTGTTTCCTCATTTCAAGTCCAGAAACGTCTACATCAAGGAACATTTTGCAAAAAGGCCCAGTAGAGGGACAGACTTCGGGTAGAATTCAATCTTGAGGGAAGTGCATAACCTTACACTTCCCTATAACACCTATTGGTAACTAATTTAATTAATGGATGGGTTTTGGATTGAGCATGTGTGGCTTAATCTGCTTGTGTGTCATAACTTGCCTGTGTGGTGTAATCTTCTTATGCGGCGTAACTTTCTTGTGTGGTGTAACCTGCTTGTGTGGCGTAATCTGTTTGAATGGCATAACTTGCCCGTGTGATGTAACCTACCTGTGTGACATAACTTGCATGTGTGGTGTAACTTACCTATGTGGCGTAAACTATCTATGTGGTGGTTATTGGCATGTGTGGTGAACATAAGTAGCATTGGTGTGGCGTGATGGGTTTTGTGCAATGTTTTGTTGTCATAACACTATTGCACTATACTACTATATCGTTATTAAATGTTTAGGTTGTGACACAGTATTTTCCAAGTTACTGCACGATAGAATTTCGTATACTTGGGAATTAATTTCAAACACAACAATATTAAAGGACAAACAACACTATGGTTTAAAACAAACTCCAAGGGCTTGGTATGGAAGGCTTTCTACTTAACTTTTGAAAGAAAGACTCTTTGAGGATTATTATGGCAATTGTGGCTCATTTTGACTTGGAGCTTCACTAGATAGATATGAGAACAACTTATCTCAATGGAGATTTGGAAGATGAGGTGTACATTAAACAACCAGAGGGTTTTGTTTCAGAGGGACAGAGTAATATCGTTTGCAAGCTAAATAAGTCTATATGTGGACTTTAAGCAATCTTCCTGTCAATGGTATCTTAAGTTCAACGATGTGATTTCTTCATTTGGTTTCGTAAAAAATGTCATTGGTCGTTGTATATACCTTTATATTAGTGGGAGTCGATTCATTTTTCTAGTCCTATACGTAGACGATATTTTTCTTGCTAGTAGTGATTTGGCATTGCTTATTGAGACTAAGCATTTTTGCTCCAATCATTTTGACATGAAGAATATGGGTGAGGTCTCGTATGTCATAGGCATAGAGGTTCACAGGGATAGATCTAGAGAAAAACTTTATCTATCTCAAAGGACCAACATCAAGAAAATGTTGAGATGTATGGTATGGAAAACTCCAAACCAAGCCCTGCACCTATGTCTAAAGGTGATAGATTAAGCAAGTCTCAATCTCCAAGAAACGAGCTAGAAAGGGAGCAGATGAGAGCATATACTTATGCATCATTAGTTGGAACTTTAATGTATGCCTAAATTTGCAGCAAACCTGACATTGCATTTGTAGCTGGTGTATTGGGTAAATTCCAAAGTGACCAAGGTTTGGATCACTGGAGAGCTGCAAAGAAGGTGCTTTGATATCTTTAAGGAACACAAGATTATATGCTTGCATATAATAGATATGATTCTCTAGAGGTTGTGGTTGATTGGGTATTCCCTAATCTCCGAACACGAACACGAACCCAGAATATGTGTGTATGGCTTATAGAAGTTGGTGAGTGTCACTCTCCCTCAACTTTCATGAACTAAATGGAGAAAATCGTGTGTGTGAACAAAAACGTGTGTGTGTGCAAAAGTGCTCTCCAAGCATAGAGAGACTTGCAACGTCGTGTTTTACTTGGAATGGGTATTCCAAGGTCATCTCCTCAGGGAAGAAAATGTCAACTGTTTAGGAAGGGTGATTTGTAAAGAAAAGAAAATTGAAAAATCTTGTGAATTTTGTTTTGATGAGTTGTGTTTTGGTAAAAATGCAAGAAAGCAAGGTTGGCTATCCATAGAGATCATTCCAATAGAAATGCAAAATTGACTCAATTCATTCCACCAATGGTGTCTTGGTGTTTGATTGATTCATAGGAAGTGAGAGACTAATGTGGAAGTCTTGGCCCAAGTATACCCCGTGACAAATCTACAGTGTATCAAGAGGTGACAACCACATCCGCACTCAACCTTGTTAAACCAAACCACTTTACACTATGAGAAAGAATGGAAAAGAGTTGATTGCACATATCGAAGAGGAAATTCCCCTTGGATTAACCAACTAAAAGTCTAGCCACTCATAGTCAAAACAAGAACAAACATAATGTAAAGGGACATGGTGATAAAATAGAGCTTAAAACTTGTATTAATGCAAGGAAAAATTAAACTACAAAAGCAAATTCATTTCATACCCAAATAGAAAACTTGGAAACAAAAACCCAAATGTAGACATGGAAATTCAAGAACATGAAGCTAGACTTGATTACAATTGAAATACATGAGATTAAAGTGCAAGATTAAAAGTGATTTAAGACTTACTAAAATTGAAAAGGCAGAAGAAATGCAAAAACATAACTTTTTCCCTCTAAAACTTCATCATCTTCCTTGGGCTTCTCTGTCTAAACTTGTGTAAAAATCTGAATAATGGTGAATAGGTTGGTCCAAATTCATCCATACCCCCTTCCATGGTCTATGAGAACTAAATTGCAAAGATTGGAAAGAGATTGGACACTTTAACAAGCAAGGAAAGTCAAGCATGCACCTCCCATGCTTCACCAACCACCCCTCTTATCTCTCTTGCCCCCTCCCATGCTTTTCTCTTCCAAAATCTGACTTTAGGGTGTAAGAGACCATCATGGTGTGTCAAAGATGTTAGGGTATGGTTGGGATGACAATAGATGGGCCACCGTATGTAAACCCTCATATGTTTATATTAATATAATGATATAATTGTTTAGTAATTCTAATATATATAATGACGTAAGAATGAACTACATAGATTATGACAGTAGAAATAAATATTTGGGAGACAAATTGATTGTTAAGTTTAAGTTTCAAAGGTGTTTAAATTTGGAAGGGGTTGTAGGTGAGTTTCTAAATACTTTTAGGTCAAAATAAGATGTCCATTGAACCTGGAAGATCGAGAAGCATTGGGATAGGTAACATGGGGTGTAATATAGTTAGGAAGTATCCCGGAATTAAGACACATTCTAGAAAGAATTTGGGTAGGAAGTAATTAGACACTACCTCAGTATGTGGACTATAACTTTTTATCCTGATGTCCATTTGATCTGAAATTTTTACATTAGATAGTAAACTTCTAAAGCTACAAAAGTGTATCTCATGAAAATTTCCAAATCAACCTCCAAATAGGCCAAAACTTCACTAGAAGTTTCAGCAGAAACAGGAATGACGTACAAACGTGAAGGACATTCGAACGTTAATGACGTTTGAACGATAGTGCATTTCAGTAATTTTTGTCGGATAGAAAAACCAAAGTATTGGGAGCTAAGGACATTCGAACGCCAATGACATTCAAACGTCAGTTACGAATTCTGACTCTTAAAATTGCGCACAAGACACCATTTCTTCCACTATAAATACCTAAGGACACCTCCCTAAGCCCCATTTCAACATTTTTAACCCTATAAAAGCTTAGAGAGGAAGAAAGAAAGGGAAAACAAAAGATTAAAGGGTTGATTCAAGTTTGGGAAAGATCAAATCTCAAGTTCTTCAAGAACACTAAGGAAGAAGAAGGTAGGGGTTTTCTTTCATTCTTGTCCATTGATGCTAGGTGTAATATATTTGTATGTTTTGAATCCTAATCTTATGTATTTCCTATGATTTCTTTGTTTCTTGGTCTTCTTGCAATTATTATCATGTTTTAAACAAAGTTAGGGTTGAATACCCATGAAATCTCTTTTTCTTGATTTAAAACCCTAGTTTTCAAGAGTGATGGGTTTTCCTTTTGATTCTTCCTTGGTTATTGATTTCAAAACCCTAGTGCTTTGTGTTGAGTAATAAAATGATATTGATGATAATTTCTTACATTTTCTTCAATGTTCGATTGAAATGATGCATGTGGAAATTTGGGGATTGTTGAAATTACTTGTGCTCTTGGAAATACCCATGGAATTGGGGGTTTTGGAATTTGTTTGTTATTGATGGAACTGTTGGTATTGCATCTGTTGTGTGGTTGTTTGGATAAACATGGGCTACGATTGATCGAGTATCATGGAGTGGGTAGACGTCTTCTTACTCCATACAGGTTTGTACATAGCCTATCACTCGTAGTGGGTTNTTACTTGGAATGGGTATTCCAAGGTCATCTCCTCAGGGAAGAAAATGTCAACTGTTTAGGAAGGGTGATTTGTAAAGAAAAGAAAATTGAAAAATCTTGTGAATTTTGTTTTGATGAGTTGTGTTTTGGTAAAAATGCAAGAAAGCAAGGTTGGCTATCCATAGAGATCATTCCAATAGAAATGCAAAATTGACTCAATTCATTCCACCAATGGTGTCTTGGTGTTTGATTGATTCATAGGAAGTGAGAGACTAATGTGGAAGTCTTGGCCCAAGTATACCCCGTGACAAATCTACAGTGTATCAAGAGGTGACAACCACATCCGCACTCAACCTTGTTAAACCAAACCACTTTACACTATGAGAAAGAATGGAAAAGAGTTGATTGCACATATCGAAGAGGAAATTCCCCTTGGATTAACCAACTAAAAGTCTAGCCACTCATAGTCAAAACAAGAACAAACATAATGTAAAGGGACATGGTGATAAAATAGAGCTTAAAACTTGTATTAATGCAAGGAAAAATTAAACTACAAAAGCAAATTCATTTCATACCCAAATAGAAAACTTGGAAACAAAAACCCAAATGTAGACATGGAAATTCAAGAACATGAAGCTAGACTTGATTACAATTGAAATACATGAGATTAAAGTGCAAGATTAAAAGTGATTTAAGACTTACTAAAATTGAAAAGGCAGAAGAAATGCAAAAACATAACTTTTTCCCTCTAAAACTTCATCATCTTCCTTGGGCTTCTCTGTCTAAACTTGTGTAAAAATCTGAATAATGGTGAATAGGTTGGTCCAAATTCATCCATACCCCCTTCCATGGTCTATGAGAACTAAATTGCAAAGATTGGAAAGAGATTGGACACTTTAACAAGCAAGGAAAGTCAAGCATGCACCTCCCATGCTTCACCAACCACCCCTCTTATCTCTCTTGCCCCCTCCCATGCTTTTCTCTTCCAAAATCTGACTTTAGGGTGTAAGAGACCATCATGGTGTGTCAAAGATGTTAGGGTATGGTTGGGATGACAATAGATGGGCCACCGTATGTAAACCCTCATATGTTTATATTAATATAATGATATAATTGTTTAGTAATTCTAATATATATAATGATGTAAGAATGAACTACATAGATTATGACAGTAGAAATAAATATTTGGGAGACAAATTGATTGTTAAGTTTAAGTTTCAAAGGTGTTTAAATTTGGAAGGGGTTGTAGGTGAGTTTCTAAATACTTTTAGGTCAAAATAAGATGTCCATTGAACCTGGAAGATCGAGAAGCATTGGGATAGGTAACATGGGGTGTAATATAGTTAGGAAGTATCCCGGAATTAAGACACATTCTAGAAAGAATTTGGGTAGGAAGTAATTAGACACTACCTCAGTATGTGGACTATAACTTTTTATCCTGATGTCCATTTGATCTGAAATGTTTACATTAGATAGTAAACTTCTAAAGCTACAAAAGTGTATCTCATGAAAATTTCCAAATCAACCTCCAAATAGGCCAAAACTTCACTAGAAGTTTCAGCAGAAACAGGAATGACGTACAAACGTGAAGGACATTCGAACGTTAATGACGTTTGAACGATAGTGCATTTCAGTAATTTTTGTCGGATAGAAAAACCAAAGTATTGGGAGCTAAGGACATTCGAACGCCAATGACATTCAAACGTCAGTTACGAATTCTGACTCTTAAAATTGCGCACAAGACACCATTTCTTCCACTATAAATACCTAAGGACACCTCCCTAAGCCCCATTTCAACATTTTTAACCCTATAAAAGCTTAGAGAGGAAGAAAGAAAGGGAAAATAAAAGATTAAAGGGTTGATTCAAGTTTGGGAAAGATCAAATCTCAAGTTCTTCAAGAACACTAAGGAAGAAGAAGGTAGGGGTTTTCTTTCATTCTTGTCCATTGATGCTAGGTGTAATATATTTGTATGTTTTGAATCCTAATCTTATGTATTTCCTATGATTTCTTTGTTTCTTGGTCTTCTTGCAATTATTATCATGTTTTAAACAAAGTTAGGGTTGAATACCCATGAAATCTCTTTTTCTTGATTTAAAACCCTAGTTTTCAAGAGTGATGGGTTTTCCTTTTGATTCTTCCTTGGTTATTGATTTCAAAACCCTAGTGCTTTGTGTTGAGTAATAAAATGATATTGATGATAATTTCTTACATTTTCTTCAATGTTCGATTGAAATGATGCATGTGGAAATTTGGGGATTGTTGAAATTACTTGTGCTCTTGGAAATACCCATGGAATTGGGGGTTTTGGAATTTGTTTGTTATTGATGGAACTGTTGGTATTGCATCTGTTGTGTGGTTGTTTGGATAAACATGGGCTACGATTGATCGAGTATCATGGAGTGGGTAGACGTCTTCTTACTCCATACAGGTTTGTACATAGCCTATCACTCGTAGTGGGTTTGGTGCCTTGCGAAGATCAAACCACTATTAGCTCATGGGTGCCGTGTCAGAGGATTAGTATAATAATGACTAGGGTGGATTCGTCACTGCCATTGTGTTGGCACACGCCCTTCCCAAAGGTTGGATATCCTTTTGAGGATTTGGGTTTGTGGATATATGGGACATGATGCTTTCGATGGTGACCATGCTAGATGTTACTTTATACCTAAGATGTGAATACAATGGTGGGTTATTGTTCATTGCACCATAAATAGTTTCTACAAAAATCTTGGGAAGTATGGGATTCCGCAAGAACTTGGGATAAACAGTTTATGGTGGAATGAATTATTAGTCGTATATCATAGTGGTGGGTTATTGTTCATTGTACCATAAATGATTTCTACAAGAATCTTGAGAAGTATGAGATTCAGCAATAACTTGAGAGAAACGATTTATGGTGAAATGAGTTACTAGTTGTATATTGGTTTCACTAATGCATTAAATTACTGTTGTTGTTTAAACTTGAGATATGTTTAAATGTCCCTATTTTATTTGAAAATTCATATATGCTATTTGTGAAAGGTAACTGACTTTTTTTATATGCTTTTCTAAACCTTCTTTGAGTTTGAGAGGATTTTTCCTACAGAGCTTAGTGCTCACCCCCTACAAATAAACATTTCTTAGATTATATCCGAGAGGAGGATCTTGGAGGCGAAGAACAGGTGCCTTAGGAGACTTCGACAAAAATGGATTCCAAGGTGGACGCCTAGAGCAACNTTTTTTTAAACCTTCTTTGAGTTTGGGAGGATTTTTCCTACAGAGCTTAGTGCTCACCCCCTACAAACAAACATTTCTTAGATTATATCCGAGAGGAGGATCTTGGAGGCGAAGAACAGGTGCCTTAGGAGACTTCGACAAAAATGGATTCCAAGGTGGACGCCTAGAGCAACTTTACCTTTTTGTTTTTGACTCGATAATTCATTTTGAAACATTGTGAATGTGAAACCCGGGAAAAATTTTAACATTTTCTGAAAAAAAATGGCAAAATAGTAATTTGCCATTATAGTGCGGTTAAAAAAAACTGGTATTTTTGTAGACCTCAGATGATGAAACGGATCTCACCGTTGGATTCGTCTCACGAAATCTAGTTATCCAGACAAATTTCGTCGAATTCTGAGATAGTCAAATTTTTTACGTTTTTCGAGGTGACGGGTGTTCGATGACCCCTAAAAACGAAATTTTTATAAAAATTTGAAAATTTGAAAAATATTTTAAATAAAGTTCATATAAAATATTTTGAGTTTAAATCGGTACGAAATTTAATCGTTTCGGGATGAAAACGGACCCGGACAAAGGACGACACTTGGCGCGACGAGGGCCAAGTGTTTAGAAGGTATAAAAGTGAGCAAATATCTGAAAAATCAGATATTTGCTCTTCATTTGGCCGGCTAGATCAAACCAAAGAGCAAAGGAGAAAAAAAAATATAATTCTTCAAGTTTTCTTTCGCCGATTCTTGGAGTTCCGTCGGTCGAAATTCGTCGGGCCAAGAATTAAAGTCGATCTACGCGACGAGAGCTACGCGTGGGTACCAAAAACAAAGATTTTCACCGAAGATTCAAAGAGAGGATTTTGGAGAAATCTAAACTTTGAACTTCAATCTTGTTCTTGAGGCTTCCTACAAATTTTTTACGCTTCAAGAGGTAGGGTTCCTCCTACTCGGACCTATTTCTAACCTAAGGTGTCCATAGGGTTCATGTGGGCTGTTTTGGGTATTTCTAATATTTTTCCATTATGATTGGTGCTATGGAAATGGGTAGGATCAATTTTAGTGTGAATTGGTAGTTAGAAAGTGCTAGTTTGTGATTTCTTGAATGTTTAGATAATTGGTTATATAAAAATCATATATTCTGATTTTTATTTTGTTTGAATGATCCATATAAAATCTTGGCTTGATTTTGGTATATGGAAGTATTTATGTAATCCCTTGAAAATTGGGATCATGTGGGCATGCTTTGTGTTTTATATTATGCCTTGTGAATGAAATGTAATATTAGCATGTATTATGTGTTATCATGTTGATGGAGTGTTGATATATGCTCTTGGATATATTGAACTTGAAATGGTTATGTGATTATATGCAAATGATATTAATTGTCATGGTATACAATGATATTTAAAAATTGTCATTTGGCATGCATTGCAATATGGACATGGAATTAACATCACATTCATGGGCTACATGCATGAGTGTGGGTGTAGGGTTGCATGGGGTGATCAACACCAACATTGGTACTTGATGGTAGGCTCGGGAAAGTGGGATGGAACGTCCTACGGAGTCGCACGGTGACATGCATAAGAAAACTTGTGTCGGGTATAACAAGTAGGGCTAGACACTCCCTCGGGTGAAAAACCCGACCACTTGGTTCATACACTTACCGGCGGTGAAATTCCAGAAAAGTGTAACGGCGTACGGAGCCGGAGGTGCGATTCCTGAATCCGATACCCCATAAAGGCACATGATTTTGATATATAAATTATTCATTTGATGGGAAACATCCAAGAATGAATTAGTTTTATGACATATGGTTGATTTCAAAATGATCTTTGGATGTGTTTCATCAAAGACGTTTGTTTTACACGTAAGTGTCGCATTGTGTTGTGGGAGTCGGTGTGGGCTCGGGATAGCATGCATGGGTGAGTTTCATCTCATTACTTGGCATGGCATCATGATTTTCCAACATTGTATTATATGTTATTGTTGGAGGGAATACTTGTTGTGAAATGTTGCATTTATACATTGCATATGCATTTTAGGTGATGAGTAGCCTCTGTAGGGATTATTCTACTGGGCATTGGCTCACCCTATACGGGAAACATTTCAGGTGTGGGTCATGCACCAATGGACGGCTCACAATCCGGGTCACATGGTTGAAGAAAAGTCGACTTGTGGCTTCCAATCCATTTTTTTTTTTTGTAAAAGTAGATTTGTAATTAAATTTTGGCATGTAATGTGTAAAGGAATTGTAATAGAGTATATATGGACTGTTTTAATATAACCTTGCATATTTTGATATAAATATGATGATTGGACCCGGTGTGGTCAAGTTTTACGTATAAAATGGACCCTGTGTGGTTATGGTATTATATTGGACCTCGGATGGGTCATGTAAATGTTGATTGCACAGATTGTGTTTTGGGGTAGAGCTTCCCGTACAAAGGAGACTCTGCCCGGATTTCGTTAAATTATGGATCCTGGTAAATGGGACACAACAGTGCGATATCGAGTTATACGATATCCACGGGCATTCCATGGGTTGATGGGAAATTAACGGACCCCTTGAATTTGGGGTGTCACAGTGAAGTCTAGCTTTCTTTTGTTATTCCGCTGCACTATAACAGTTAAAATTTTGATATGTAAGTGCCATAGTGTGCATATTCTTTTGGGGTAATGTTGTAAATTTTATGAATGATGAATGAAATCTTATTTATTTATAGGTCATATTAGTTGCTCTCATGATCTGAATGGTTTCAAATTGTAATGCCTTCCAAGGTGATTTTTGGGGCGTTACAAAGTTGGTATCAGAGCTTAGGCTTTAGGTCTTACATGGGAGCTGTAGGTTATGGATTACCCCTAGAGATAAGGATTAGGTGGAGTAAAATTAGTGTTTAAAATTTTGTATAAGCATTATGCTTAGGATTTAGGTGATAGTTAAGACGTCTTGTACGTTAAGGAAAAATAAGTGGTAAATTGATGTGCAGGATGGAGGGTGGACATGGACGTGGACATGGACGGGGATGTGGTGGCCAAGCAAATCCACCACCACAACCTCCCGATACCATGGATGTCATTTATCAATGCATAAGGGAGCTAACCACTTTGGCACAACCCCATAATAGAAACTACAACCAGCAACGATAGAACTTAGTGAGGGGAGGTCTGATTAGGATTGGGGCTAGCAGCAGTGGGGTTACACAAAGGGCAGCTCCGTACCGCCGACCTGACCAAGCTCTAGGGAAGAGGAATCAAGTAGTATGTGGAGCTGGGGTCACTCAGAATAGAACAGATACTAACCCTTGCCAATGCTTTGCAAGTGGAGGTTTCAGGCACTTTAAACATAGATGTCCATCGTTTCCATCAAAGACCAAACCAGCTATAGGACATGTCAATACACATAAACCACCCCTACCGAAGCCACTACATCAGGGACCGTTAGAAGCTATAACCTCCGATGGTACAAATCAAGGAAGAGTTTCTACTACGACACAACCGGAGGAAGGCGTTTCCCATGCAGTTATGGAAGGTATTGTTTTTCTCTATAATTCTTGAACCCGTATTTTAGTTGATCCTGGTGCTACTCCTTCCTTCCTATGCACCACATATACTATTAATTTGGGATTAAAATTTGAGAACTTAGAACATGCCTGGAGTATCGACATGCCTACGAAAGAACAGTTGGATACTAAGAGGATGTGTAGAGATTGTGTGCTACAAATTGGGGAGTAAGAAGTGACTGTAAACGGGGTTGCATTAGTTATGAATGGATATTCTAGTCTTATATCATGTCGTTTGGACTATTCTAGGAGACAAATGATAATTTGTCTTTTGGTTTGTAAATAATGCTGGACATCGATCCTTATGCAAGTCATATTATCTATATTGGAGATAGGTATGAGATAGGTTTTATGACAAAGACACCCAAACTTGAGTTGGACAAGTATAGCAGAACCATCAGTCACACAGACTACCTTTCACTAATTAAATCATAACTCTTTGTTGAAAAGTCCAAATGGTGCACCGTCTTTTTTATTAGAATCCTAACTCGTATATCTTTCCAACCATATCGGTCACAAATGCTAGAAATACTTGAATTAAATCAGTTTATTCTTCGAAGTTGATCAAAAATCTGCTTTGTGGTATTCCTTGGATAACAAAATGTTGTGTTTTTCTTCTCAGAATCTGAAGGACTTATCCTTAAGTAAGCTTCCATCACTTTTTAAGCTTTGATTTATAGATACCCCCATTTTGATTTAAGTATTTTGATGGATAACAATAGAAAATGGGATTATGAGTTGGTGCCTTGCCGACTCTAAGTATTTTAATTCTACTATTAATCTTGCTTATATTTTTGGAAGTTAAGGAGATGTGATAACCCAATTTGGATGTGTGGAGGTAAGGTCAACTTAGATGTTTTTAAGATTGGACTAAGTTTTGAATAATAAGGTTATGGAAATTGATTTGTGTTACTTAAAAGTCAACAAAATTAAGGAATGAATGTAGTTTTGGTGTTATTATGGAAACCATGGGAGTGTTATGTTTTCCGCAATGGTGAGTGCAATGTTATGAGATTGTATAATTCCCAAATATGATCAATTGATGGAATATGACAAAGTTACATTGAATGAGAACCTATTTTGGATTAATGATAGGAATTGTGATTATGGTTCTTAAATGGATAGGAGTTTGTTTTCATAACCACAAAATTGAGGTTGTCAATATTGTTTTAAAAATATTATGGAGAATATTAAATTTACTTTGAATGTTTAAGAAGGGTCATGCATAGGATACTAATTGAGAGTGATATACTTAGTTTATCTTATTTCCTTGAGGGCTTGGTGGACTAGTCTTAAACTCTCTAAAGTACTAACAATCGAGAATCTCTTAGTTGAATGTTAAGTTAATAGTTGACTTGTATTGCACACCTTAATTAGAAATTGAGGTCAATTTATGGAAGTGAACTTATAGGAGTTTCATTTGACTCTCGATATTGTTGGATTGAAGATTATAGAGGTTTAAAAGCTCGAGGTCAAATATAACAGACAATCATGGAAATAAGGAAGATATCCAAAGTTTGATAGGAACTTCTATTATTCTATAGGATCTTTTAATGTTATTGAAGTTGTGTTGGAGGAATATGAAGTTCTTTTCCATGTCTCTTTAATACATTATTAAGATATAGGTTTGATTAATTATATTTAAGGATTGTTGGTATGAGTATTGAAGATTCAAACATTATGATTAGTGGTGATAATTGGAGGGATGTAATTTGAGGAATTCATGATGATACCCATAGAGATTGGCTTTGACATGGTTGTAGAAACTTTATGTAATTTTGTTTAATGACTATGGTTATCCTACTAATTAGCAGATCGTTATTATCATGGGGATTGTGAATNGTCAACAAAATTAAGGAATGAATGTAGTTTTGGTGTTATTATGGAAACCATGGGAGTGTTATGTTTTCCGCAATGGTGAGTGCAATGTTATGAGATTGTATAATTCCCAAATATGATCAATTGATGGAATATGACAAAGTTACATTGAATGAGAACCTATTTTGGATTAATGATAGGAATTGTGATTATGGTTCTTAAATGGATAGGAGTTTGTTTTCATAACCACAAAATTGAGGTTGCCAATATTGTTTTAAAAATATTATGGAGAATATTAAATTTACTTTGAATGTTTAAGAAGGGTCATGCATAGGATACTAATTGAGAGTGATATACTTAGTTTATCTTATTTCCTTGAGGGCTTGGTGGACTAGTCTTAAACTCTCTAAAGTACTAACAATCGAGAATCTCTTAGTTGAATGTTAAGTTAATAGTTGACTTGTATTGCACACCTTAATTAGAAATTGAGGTCAATTTATGGAAGTGAACTTATAGGAGTTTCATTTGACTCTCGATATTGTTGGATTGAAGATTATAGAGGTTTAAAAGCTCGAGGTCAAATATAACAGACAATCATGGAAATAAGGAAGATATCCAAAGTTTGATAGGAACTTCTATTATTCTATAGGATCTTTTAATGTTATTGAAGTTGTGTTGGAGGAATATGAAGTTCTTTTCCATGTCTCTTTAATACATTATTAAGATATAGGTTTGATTAATTATATTTAAGGATTGTTGGTATGAGTATTGAAGATTCAAACATTATGATTAGTGGTGATAATTGGAGGGATGTAATTTGAGGAATTCATGATGATACCCATAGAGATTGGCTTTGACATGGTTGTAGAAACTTTATGTAATTTTGTTTAATGACTATGGTTATCCTACTAATTAGCAGATCGTTATTATCATGGGGATTGTGAATAAATACTATTGCTATGATGACTAATGTAATTAAATTGAAGAACATTCAGTGAATCATTAGGAGTCTTGTCTTAGTTTTGATTATATCATTTGAAGTCTAGTGATAGGGAATTGAGAGATATTTTGGGATCCTTGACAGTCTATCTTCACATGTTGGTATGTTACAAGATTTATATTATAATGGATTGTATCATAGAANATTATGGAGAATATTAAATTTACTTTGAATGTTTAAGAAGGGTCATGCATAGGATACTAATTGAGAGTGATATACTTAGTTTATCTTATTTCCTTGAGGGCTTGGTGGACTAGTCTTAAACTCTCTAAAGTACTAACAATCGAGAATCTCTTAGTTGAATGTTAAGTTAATAGTTGACTTGTATTGCACACCTTAATTAGAAATTGAGGTCAATTTATGGAAGTGAACTTATAGGAGTTTCATTTGACTCTCGATATTGTTGGATTGAAGATTATAGAGGTTTAAAAGCTCGAGGTCAAATATAACAGACAATCATGGAAATAAGGAAGATATCCGAAGTTTGATAGGAACTTCTATTATTCTATAGGATCTTTTAATGTTATTGAAGTTGTGTTGGAGGAATATGAAGTTCTTTTCCATGTCTCTTTAATACATTATTAAGATATAGGTTTGATTAATTATATTTAAGGATTGTTGGTATGAGTATTGAAGATTCAAACATTATGATTAGTGGTGATAATTGGAGGGATGTAATTTGAGGAATTCATGATGATACCCATAGAGATTGGCTTTGACATGGTTGTAGAAACTTTATGTAATTTTGTTTAATGACTATGGTTATCCTACTAATTAGCAGATCGTTATTATCATGGGGATTGTGAATAAATACTATTGCTATGATGACTAATGTAATTAAATTGAAGAACATTCAGTGAATCATTAGGAGTCTTGTCTTAGTTTTGATTATATCATTTGAAGTCTAGTGATAGGGAATTGAGAGATATTTTGGGATCCTTGACAGTCTATCTTCACATGTTGGTATGTTACAAGATTTATATTATAATGGATTGTATCATAGAAATTCAAAAGTATAGGTATCATGAAAAAAGTTGTGATGTTAATGAAAGCCACAAAGAATTGATTACATGGTTATTAGTTCTAGATACAGGTTAGAGATTGAGAATGAATACTTGGGTGATAGAAGACAATTGGCCTTAATCGAGGTGGTGAGCATGGAGAGATATTAAGATTGATCTAAAAGTATGAATTTGGATATAAAATTTATGATATAATATTCTATTTTAACCTTGGCTTTGATGTTTAAAGGATGCATGGAACTGGAGATATCACAGTCAAATGACAATTAGATAGACTAACTCGACGATTAAGTTTAGAGGACAAAACATTCTTTAAGGAGGGTGGATTGTAAACCCTCATATGCTTATATTAATATAATGATACAATTTTTTAGTAATTCTAATATATATAATGACGTAAGAATGAACTACATAGATTATAACAGTAGAAATAAATATTTCGGAGACAAATTGATTCTTAAGTTTAAGTTTCGAAGGTGTTTAAACTTGGAAGGGGTTGTAGGTGAGTTTCTAAATACTTTTAGGTCAAAATAAAATGTCCATTGAACCTAGAAGATCGAGAAACATAGGATAGGTAACATGGGGTGTAATAAAGTTAGGAAGTATCCCGAAATTAAGACACATTCTAGAAAGAATTCGGGTAGGAAGAAATTAGACACTTCCTTAGTATGTGGACCATAACTTTTTATCCTGATGTCTATTTAACCTGACATTTTTACAGTAGCTAGTAGACTTCTATAGCTATAAAAGTCTATTTCATAAAAATTTTCCAAATCGACCTCTAAATAGGCCAAAACTTCACTGGAAGTTTCAGCAGAAACAAGAATGGCGTTCGAACGTTAATGACGTTCGAACGACGGTGCGTTCCAGTACTTTTTGTCCAATGAAAAAACCAAAGTACTGGGAACTAAGGACGTTCAAACGCCAATGATGTTCGAACGTCAGTTACGAATTCTGACTCTTAAAACCGCGCACAAGACACCATTTCTTCCACTATAAATACCTAAGGACACCTCCCTAAGCCCCATTTCAACAATTCTAACCCTAGAAAGGCTTATAGAGGAAGAAAGAAAGGGAAAACAAAAGATTAAAGGGTTGATTCAAGTTTGGGAAAGATAAAGTCTCAAGTTCTTCAAGAACACTAAGGAAGAAGAAGGTAGGGATTTTCTTTCATTCTTGTCCATTGATACTAGGGCTAATATATATGTATGTTTTGACTCCTAATCTTATGTATTTGATATGAGTTTTTTGTTTCTTGGTCTTCTTGCAATTATTATCATGTTTTAAACAAAGTTAGGGTTGAATACCCATGAAATCTCCTTTTATTGATTTAAAACCCTAGTTTTCAAGAGTGATGGATTTTCCTTTTGATTCTTCCTTGGTTCTTGATTTCAAAACCTTAGTGCTTTATGTTGATTAATAAAATGATAGTGATGATGATTTCTTGCCTTTTCTTCAATGTTCTATTGAAATGATATATGTGAAAATTGTTTGTTATTGATGGAATTGTTGGTATTGTATCTCTTGTGTGGTTGTTTGGATAAACATGGGGTACGATTGACTGGATATCATGGAGTGGGTAGACGTCTTCTTACTCCGTGGGGGTTTGGACATATCCTACCACTTGTAGCGGGGTTGGTGCCTTGCGAGGATCAAACCACTATTAGCTTACGGGTGCCATGTCAGAGGATTAGTATACTAATGCCTGGGGTGAATTCGTCGAATTCGTCACTGCCAATGTGTTGGCACACGCCCTTCCTAAAGGTTGGATATCCTTGCGAGGATTTGTGTTTGTGGATATATGGGACATGATGCTTTCACTGGTGACCATGCTAGATGTTACTTCATACCTGAGATACGAATACAGTGGTGGGTTATTGTTCATTGTAACAGAAATGGTTTCTACAAGAATCTTGGGAAGTATGGGATTCCGCAAGGATTTGGGAGAAACGGTTTATGGTGGAATGAATTATTAGTCGTATATCATAGTGGTGGGTTATTGTTCATTGTACCAGAAATAGTTTCTACAAGAATCTTGGGAAGTATTAGATTCTACAAGAACTTGGGAGCCATGATTTATGGTGGAATGAGTTACTAGTTGTATATTTGTTTCACTTATGCATTAAATTATTGTTGTTGCTTAAACTTGAGATTTGTTTAAATGTCCCTGTTTTATTTCAAAATTCATATATGCTATTTGTGAAAGGTGACCGACCATTTTTATATGCTTTTCTAAACCTTATTCAAGTTTGGGAGGATTTTTCCTAAAGAGCTTAGTGCTCACCCCCTACAAACAAACATTTCTCAGATTATATCCGAGAGAAGGATCTTGGAGGCGATGAGCAGGTACCTTAGGAGACTTCGACAGAACGGAACATGAATTCCGAGGTGGATGCCTAGAATGACTTTACCTTTTTTTTCTAGACTCAATAATTCATTTCGAAACATTGTGAAATCTAGCTTTCTTTTGTTATTCCGTTGCACCATAATAGTTAAATTTTTGAGATGTTAGCGCCATAGTGTGCATATTCTTTTGGGATAATGTTGTAAAGTTTATGAATGATGAATGACATCTTATTTATTTATGGATCATATTAGTTGCTCTCATTATCAGAATGGTTTCAAATTGTAATACCTTCCAAGGTGGTTTTTGGGGAGTTACACCATAGTAGGTGGAGTCATGTGGAAAGGTGTCTGGCAGTTCTAGGCAAAACCTACCAGTAGAACTTAAAAAACCTACCGATAGAAAACTTCCAGTTGGTTTTTCCACTGGTAGGTTTTAAGGTTCTACTAGTAGGTCATAAGGGGGATTAAAGCTCAAGAGTAATTTTCGTAAAGTGGTCATAACTTTTGATCCCACCATCCAATTGAGCTAAAATGTTGATACAAGATAGAAGACATCCAGATCTACAATTGCATGTTTTGAGCATTTTCAGATTTGAAGTGGATCATGGTCAAAATTTCAAAATACCGGAGGTATTACTACAAATTGGTGTGGATGCCGGTATCTATATTACCAGGTACCGATACCTCTTGGATTTATTCCACTTTTAAGCCTCCAAATCCTCATGTAATGTGTCCATCTCTTCACCACTCATCCACACTTATTGTAGGGTTCCAAAAGCCATCAATTACTCTATGATTACTTGCAACATCAAAATTTCCACATTATTCACAAATTTGACGAACTCTAAGTAATTAAATTCAAAGTTGAGTTAAAATGCATGTAATGAGGCCGTTAAATATGCAATATTACGTGCTCATCAGGTTGTTGGATATATAGATTTTGATTTTGTAGGATTCCCAGATAGCAAGCGATCAACATTAGGATATATATTTTTGCTTGCTAATGGTGCATTCTTTTGGAGAAGTACTAAACAAGAATTGACAACAGTTTCTACTATGGAGGCTGAGTTAGTTGCATGCTATGAGGTGATTACATAGGCAATTTGGTTGAGGAATTTTATCATTGGGCCTAAGGTTGTTGATTCTATTTCGAGGCTTATAAGGATGTGTTGTAATAATGCAGGAGTCATTTCCTCAATAAATAATGGCAAGGTATCTAATGGTAACAAGCACATGGATATTAAATGCCTTGTCATAAAGGAAAAATGTGATGAAAATAAGGTGTCAGTTAAGTACATTAGCACTGTGCGTATGGTGGAAGACCGTATGACCAAAGCTATAGCTCTAGGATTTTACAAAGATCATGTAGATCATATGGGTCTAGTGAACAATGCTATTGCTTGGTGTACTATATGTGCATATTTTGAGGCATTATCAGTTATTGTATCATATTATTATGTTATTATGCTTATTATTTATTTTTTTGTGGTACAAATATGTTTTTAGCAAACAATTTTAACCAACAAATGGATTTTATGGGAAATCCATTCATAAAGTAAATTAGCCTAAAGTCTTCTTTATGAGGGTTTGGTGATATTGTGATTATGGAAGGATGTATGTTATTTATTGGTGTATATTCGCCATGGTTCATATTATTAGGCTCAAGTAATCAAGAATATAGTTAAGCTCACCTATGGTGGGATACTTTGATAAAGAGCACGCATAACCTTACCGAACCCAAGTATTTGCTTATTTTCCAAATATAAGTCTTATTATTATTATTATTACCTTTCAACTTCCTCGTAAATTCGGTCCAAGTGGGAGAATATTGGAACCTATTTAATGGGACCCACGCGTGGACCTTAATTAACAAGGTACAAGCTTGAGTTTTGGGATAAGGATATCCTAATTAAATACCTAAAGCATGTTGGTTAGGTTAGTGGGTAGTTTCCTTGTGAAGTGGTGTCCTAGGTACATGGAAACATGTTTAACAAATAGTCAGTTTCCTGATAGTTACCATGACGGGAGAGAATGGTTATAGATTGTTTTAACATGAGGCAGTTGGTTACTAATGATGGGAATATAAATTACCTAAGAGACCCCATCTCTTATTCACGCTTACAGTAGCCCTCACTCTTTGGAAAAACTTATCTACTATCTATTGGGAGTCAAGTTTGTGATTATATTCGGTATTATTGGTATTCTTGTCGTGGAGATTTCCGCTACATATCTCTATTAAGAATTGTTGTTATGGATCCTGTGAGTCAAGGTTAGTTTTTTATTTGATCCATTTAAGACCATTAGGTCTAGCATTTAGAGGCACATAGATTCTTGTCACCACAACAAAATGTGTTACGAATAGCTTCAGTATGTAAGCAATTTACCATGTCATAATCCAGCATTAAAGCCATACAAACAAACATCAGATAAATATACATATTTGCTTTTGGTACCTTTCCTTGAATTAGCACATAATATACCATTCAACTAATTATAAAGGTTACAACTAAATAGGACATGAAATGGTATAGTCAACCTCTTCATGTCAACAATGCAATCAGATGAACCGATATGAACTAAACCAAATTTAGCACGATTTTTATATTGTTCAGTAACACTCCTTATGCATGCTTGATTGTATACTGCTCTTAATGCATGCATGGCTTTGCAAGAATACTACTCCTAGTGTTGCAAATCATGTATTTAAATAAAACAGTTGAAAATAAAGTAATTTCCCTTCAATTATTTGCAATCACTCATCATATAATGTCTTAGTTAGTTAGAATAACCACTAGCAATTAGAAGCATCAAAATCTATATGCATGAAACTTAATTCACATCAATAAGCCTTGTAAACCCCACACTTTTATGTTTATATATGTATATAGGTTTATATAGCAAGTAATTATTTCTTTTGAAATGTTAATATGAAGAAATGCGAGTAAGTAGTAGTTAAAACTTAGTTTTAGCTTATAAATATATGAAAAGGTTTGTCTAATAGGCAAACCTTCCAGAAGGTTGATGAAAAACCTTCCGGAAGGTTTTTGAAAAACCTAAAATTTTAAGTCGCGAACATCTGATTTTCCTTCCACTATAAATACCTAAGGACGTCCCATTTAGCCCCATTTCAACATTTCTAACCCTAGAAAACCTTAGAGAGAAATAGAAAAACACAAGATCAAAGAGGATTTCCACTTCAAGAAGATCAAAATCCTAGTTTTTCAAGAACACCAATGTAGGGGTTCCTTCCATTCTTGTCCATTAAGGCTAGGGCATATATGTTTCCACTCTTAATCATATGTATATGATGTTTCCACTCTTAATCATATGTATATGCTATGAAATCATGATTCTTTGAGATTTTTACAATCATTACCATGTTTTAAACAAAGCTATGGTTATATAACCGTGAGATTTCTTTTCTTGCCATAAAATCCTAGTTTTCCAAAGAGATGAATTTTCCTCTTGATCCTTCCTTTACTCTTGAGTTCGAAACCCTAGTGCTTTGTGTTGAGTAATAAAATGGTATTTGTGATGATCTTTTGTTTAATTTATTAAATCTTTCTATTGGAAACAAATGATGATGAAATTGGGGATTTACAATTTACTTATGATTTGAGAATTTGGTTCGAATTGCATCTCTTGTATGGTTGTTGTGATGGACTTGAATTGCATTTGAGTACTGTCATAGAGTGTTAAAGGTTAGTCTATCCCAGTGGGGGTGAGATGGTTTCCTAACACTTATAGTGGTTTATTTTTTGTGAGAGCAACCACTATTGTTCACGTAAATTCGAGGCTGAGGGATGGTATTCCTTTCCTAGAAAGGATTCGTTAATGCCGTGAGAGATGATATACGCCCTTCCTAAAGTGGTTTGTGTGGTTATGATTGCGTGAATGAGGTATAGTCATTGTGTAGATTCATGGGAAGCAACCAACATACATGAGAATATGGGATGACACTATTGAACGATTATTGTTATTGTGTGGAATTGGTTTCGTACAAGAGCTTGTGGAGGCATGGGACTCTACAAGAACTTGTGGGAAATGGTTTATGGTTGAAAATGATTTATTTTTGGGAAATTCATTTTATTGCTCATTTAAATTATTGCTATTTGCATAAACTTGAGATCCGTTGAAATGTCCCGATTTTATTTCAAAAATTGATATATGATATTTGCAAAATGAAGCCGACTTGCTTTATACATTTTCTAAATCTTGTTTGAGTTTGGGAGGAATGTTGCTATAGAGCTTAGTGCTCACCCCCCTACAAACTATATATTTTTTAGATTGTGGTCTGGACGAGGAGCTCGGAGTCGAGGATCCGATATATTGGAAAGATCCACTAGACGGGCTAGTGGATCCCGAGGTGAACGTCTAGGGTGACACTCTCCTAGGTACTAGACTAGGAAATTATTTTGAGATTATGTAAAGACTAATCTTTTGTTATTCCGCTGCAAAGTTTAAACTTGATTCTTTTGGGACGTAGATGCCATAGTTCCGCATATTCTTTTGGACAATGCCGTAAATATTGTGGATGATGAATGAAATTATTTTTAATTATGGATGTTACAAGTTGCTCTCGTGTTGTGAATGATTTTTAGATTGTATTAGAACTTAGACTTTAGGTCTTACATGGGAGCGGTAAGTTATGGATCACCACTAGAGAAATAGGACTAGGTTGAACGAAATTGTTGGATAAAATTTTATCAAAACTTTTTGCTTTAGACTAAAGTGATATTTAGGATGTCTTGTACATCAATTAAACGAAATTGTGAATTGATGTATAGGATGGACAGTAGGCGTAAACGTGGACGTGGTCGTGGTGGCCAAGCAAACCCACCACCACCACCACCTCCCGATGCCATGAACGACATATACCAATGTTTAAGAAAGCTTACCAGTTTGGTACAACACCAAAACAGGAATAACAACCCCAACGGTGGGGTTCATCGACTAGCCCAAGTACTGGGCTACAAGGACGAAAACTGAAGTATGGTTATTCTCTGAAAGTTTCTGAGACAACACCCACCTACTTTCTAAGGGAGCTCTAACCCCTTTGATGCAGATAAATGGAACTGACAAATAAAGAAGATGTGTGACAGCATGGGAGTTATCGAGGATCTTCGGGTCAACTTGGCTACATACCTGTTAGAGGGGGAAATAATTTTAAATTATTTCCCGGGTTTCACGAATAAAATTTGATTACATTTATTTTAGTCGCGCGATACCCGATTGAATCGTAAAATATGAATATTTTGACTGTCTCAAAATTCGACAAAAATTGACTGGATAACTAGATTTCGAGAGATGAATCCAATGGTGAGATTAGTTTTGTCATCCATGTATTTGAAAAGTTTGGGTTTTCAACTCATATTGTCATGACTAATTACCATTTCACCTTTTTAACAAAAGTTTAAATTTTTTCGGGGTTTTACAAATAGAGAGAGAAGTAAGAGAGAACCCTCCAACTTCTCCATCTTCTTCCTTCGATCTGCTACGATCCAACTAGTGGATTGCTTTAGGATAAGAATTAAAGTATTTCTATGCAACAAGAGTTACGCAACCATACCAAAGATTGCGATTTCTCCAAAATCTCAAAGGCGAGATTTTTAGGATAAAGCTAGGGAATCTTGGTTTTGGGTCTTTGAGGTTTCTTCTATGTAGTTATATGCTACAAGAGGTAGGATTCCTTTCCTATTTAGGTTTATTTCAAACCTAGGGTTGAAATATGAAATGGGTTGGGTGTTAGACATAAATTCTCATGTATAACACATACCTGGGGTTGTTAGAATATGAAAAATGGTTATGAGAATGTGACGCCCCCAAAAATGGGGGTCCCATTGACAACCCGTCAACCCGTAAAATTCCCGTGAGTGTTGTTTGATCCGACATCACTCTAATATTATCCCTTTACCGAAATCTCACATCACACGTAAGACCTGTGTTTCATTAATCATTTAATCCTATTGAGGTTCAATGTACCCCAATGTATCTCCATTTAAGTCCATTTGTTTCATTCGAGCCAAATGGTTCATAGCCCCCAAGGCCTTGGAAGAAAAATAAAAAAAATTTCAAAATTTTCCAAAATATACCGGTACATGTACTGGTACGCATGGCTCACTGGACCTCACCCTACCGGTACGCTGTGTCTTCTGGACCTCTTTGTGTCGGTACGCTGATCCTATTTTTCCTTGTTTCACTTGTTTTACATTCCAAGTCCATTCCAAACTTAATCAAATTCATCCCAAACATGTATAGAAATGTTTTCTACATTATACATGATCCATACAAGTTTATTATAACTCATTCCATACATTTCATTAATTTACATGAAAGTTCATATCAAAACTAATTTTTTCACAATAATGTTACAAAAATTCAATATTTGCACAAAATGTGTTACACAAGCCACAAGTCGGCTCTCTTCATCCTTGAGGTCCCATGTGAGGGCCTTCCATCGGCGTGTACCCCGCACCTAAAATGTTTTCCTGTATAGGGGGAGCCAATGCCTAGTAAAGTATTTTCTACAGATGCTACTTCCCAACCTAAGTGCATATGCAATGTTCACATGCAACATTTCATAAACAACAATCGTTCCTATCAAGACTAATCAATCTATGTTTGAATTTAACATGTAATGCCATGATATGAGATGATACCCACTCATGCAACTCAACTCGAGCCCTCACCGGCTCCTTTCCCCCATGCAATGCCATGAGTATCATGATTGGGCTTTTCCAACCCCTGCCATTAGTTTCACTCATCCAATGACCATTTTAAGATTTTCCAAGGGTGGATGTTTATGGACTCACACCAAGGGTCACCCAACCCACACAAAGTTTACAGACTTCCACCGAGGATTTTGCGTACACCCACACACTTCATGGACTATACTAAGGGAGTGCATACCCCATCACCGGGCCTTGCACCCGAGGGATCTTCTAGCCCTTCTTGCTAACCCCAACCCAAGTTACCATGTAATCCGTGAGTCTCAGCCAAGTCTTCAACCAAGCTTACTCGAGCCCACTAGTCATCCACCGAGTGTTGTGTTGACAACAAACGTGCACACACACCCATACATGCAATGTCTCTATGCATATGCAATACAATGTACTATTGCTATTTCAATGTCATGCCCACATGTAATGAATGCCATATGAGCTAGATTAACAATTATTTCTACATTTCATGGTCAATCATATCATAAGCATGTAATTGCCAATTTCATCACTATGTCAATATATCAAAGAGCATATATTAACATTTCATATGCAACCAAAATTCTCAAGCATGTTATCACATAATATATGCCACTAACTCATTTAATTTCACAAGGCATAATATAAATACATAGCATGCCCACATAATACCCATTTTCCATGGAATTACCCAAGTAATTACAACCTACCAATCCCAAGCTAGGAATTTAACTTAAATTAGGTCAAATTCACATACCCAATTCACCAATCACCCAATTCCATCAATTTCCCAACCATAGACAAGTGATATAAGTCTTTATCAACCTGCCCATTCCATATTACACCCTAGGTTGCAAAATAAATCCAAGTAGGAAGAAACTCTATCTCTTGAAGCGTAAAACAACTTGGGAAGTTTGAAGGACCCGAAACAATCTTGAATCCTCACTTCCCTAAAATCTCATTTTTCAACCTTCGATAAAACCTGTCATTTTTTGGTGTGGTCGCGTAGCCCTTGACAAGGAGAATGACTTTTGTTATTGGCTCGAGCGGATTTGAAGCCCGTGGAGTCATAGATTATAGAGAGATGGTAGAGTTCTTTCTCTCTTTTCCCTCTCTTCTCCATCGGCAACGACTGAGCAATTGTGGGAAGAAAATCTGATTTTCTTCCCCTTTTTATGGTCCTCCAATGCTTGATGCACAATTGGTCACACAACCCAATTTTTCCGGGTCCGTTTTCGCCCCGAAACGATTAAATTTTGTTTCGGTTTAAGTTTAAAATATTTTTGTTTTAACTTACCTTAATTAATTTTCCAACTTTCAAAATTTTATCAAAAATCTCCTTTTTGGGTCACCTGAGACTCGACTGTCTCGTGAAACGTGACAAATTCGATTATCTCAAAATTCGATGAAATTTGACGTGATAACTAAATTTTGCGAGACAAATCCAACAGTAAGATCTGTTTCGTCATCCGAGACCTAGAAAAATTTAAGTTTTCAACCCGTACTGTAGGAACAAAATTATTGTTTTGCCTTTGTTTACAAAAGTTTAAATTTACCGAATTTTACATTTTTTCCCCCTCAAAAGAATTTTGTTCCCAAAATTCACACACACGTATACACTTAACCGCATGCATATGCAACAATGACTATATACGTAAAATTATAAAACTTGTACTTACATCCTCGAATAGGAACGAATAGTTGGAACGTATAGTGTCCTTGCGCTCCCATATCGCCTCCACCATGTCACAGTGCTGCCACAACACCTTCACTAGCCTCACGATCTTACCTCGCAAAACCAGCTCCAGGCTGTCTATGATACGCACTGGTCCCACCTCAAAGGTCCCATCCGCATCAACAATCATCTCACCCGAATCCACTACATGTGTCAAATCTGGAGTATACTTCTAGAGCATAGAGACATAGAACACCGCGTGAACACCCTATAGATTTGGCAGTAACGCTAATCGGTAAGCCACTGTACCCACCCTCTCGAGTACCTCAAAGGGCCCAATAAACCTCGATGACAGCTTCCCTCATTAGCTAAACCTGACCACTCCTCTCTTAGGCACCACCTTCAAGAAAACCTAATCTCCTACCTCAAACTTTAGAGGTTGTCACCGTCTGTCAGCATAGCTCTTCTGCTAGCTCTGAGCCGTAAGAAGACGCTTCCGTATCAAATCCACCTTCTCTGAGGTGTTTCTAATCAAATCCAGACCCATAAAGGGTCTCTCTCCCACCTCCATCCAACAGACCGAAGAATGGCAAGGCCTCCCATAAAGTGCCTCATAGGGTGCTGATTAATCCTAATTAAGGCATAATTTAATAGGTAAATTGTGTTAGTTGAATAAAGTTAAACTAGTCAAAATAAATCAAATTAGGGTTAGTGTGTGAATAACAGATAATGCATTAGTTGTTGTTCTTTTCAGGATTTTGTGCGTTAAAGCTACAAACTACTGCGGAGCCAATTGCATTAAAGCTACAAACTACTGGGGTGCCNGGATAATGCATTAGTTGTTGTTCTTTTCAGGATTTTGTGCGTTAAAGCTACAAACTACTGGGGAGCCAATTGCATTAAAGCTACAAACTACTGGGGTGCCAATTATCAAAGCTCAAAACCCAAAGGTATCAAAGAATTCAAGGCCACCTAACAAGACTTTCATGTAATTCAAAGCCACCTAACAAAACTTTCACCCTCTATTGTTGCCTATAAATACCACCCTTTAGGACTTGTAAAGCATTCATCTTTTGGTAGTGGAAAACCCTCCAAAAGTATTATTGCTTTCATTATTGCTTATTACTTTCTTTAAGTATCACTTTCTTTGTATTATTGCTTCCTTTTAATTTATTGCTTTCTTTTACTTTAAGTATTGCTTTCTTTTATTGTGTTATTGCTTTCTTTTACTTCCATTGCTTAAGCTTCCTTCTTCCCTTAGAGGAGTGAAACTCTTCCAGTTTTCTAGAGCTTCAGCAAAGTCCTGAAGGGTGGAATGTGGTTCACTCATTCTTTGTCAAAGATCGGCTCCTTGTGTAAAGAGTTTTACCTTGTAATTCCTCTACTTGGAGGGATGAGCATCACTCACTTTTCTAGCTTTAACAAACCCATGAGGAGTGAGTAGTTTCTCATCCAATCTTTAGTAAGAGGTGATTATACAAAAGTTATATTTATGCATGTCGTTTATGCTTAGCTCTAGTCTTTATTTCTTCATNAATGAGCATGACTCACTTTTCTAGCTTTAACAAACCCATGAGGAGTGAGTAGTTTCTCATCCAATCTTTAGTAAGAGGTGATTATACAAAAGTTATATTTATGCATGTCGTTTATGCTTAGCTCTAGTCTTTATTTCTTCATAATGTCTTCTCATCATGTTGTTGTCTTTATTTTAAGCATGAATAGCTAAATCTNTAACAAACCCATGAGGAGTGAGTAGTTTCTCATCCAATCTTTAGTAAGATGTGATTATACAAAAGTTATATTTATGCATGTCGTTTATGCTTAGCTCTAGTCTTTATTTCTTCATAATGTCTTCTCATCATATTGTTGTCTTTATTTTAAGCATGAATAGCTAAATCTCTTAGTTGGCAAAACCAAGAGGAACCTCCACTTGGGTATACCATTTCAACTCATTCTCCTCCCCTCTTTCAGAGTTCAATGGTTCGGTTTGACTGGGTTGAGGGTGGATAACTTGGTGAGTCTTTGATATTNTCCACTTGGGTATACCATTTTAACTCATTCTCCTCCCCTCTTTCAGAGTTCAATGGTTTGGTTTGACTAGGTTGAGGGTGGATAACTTGGTGGGTCTTTGATATTTCATAAGCCTAGTCACGGTTTATGCTTAGATACTCACCAATCCTATCCCTAGCTTCCCACGAATCAATCGTTCATTCATGCTCTATTGGAGGAGGGTTTTGAGTTGAGATGGTATTTCTATTGGAGTGACCTATTGGATTTGCCAACATTTGTTTCTCATTTTACTAGCATCAAAACAACTTCCACCAATCAAAGATTTTACACTTTCTTTCTCCCAAAATCACCTTCCCCTTGGTTTACTTCTTTCCTCATGGAAACGACCTTAGAATACCACTAAGTAAAACACAATCCGCGAAAGTCTCATTGCGCTTAGGGAGCACTTTTGTTCACGCATACTCACATTTGACATCTCATTCATCCACCATTTTGTTGCCCTTTCTTTTGACATCATCCTTAGGAGAGTGACACTCCCCTTTATTCATATACTATACATGCTAAAAGGTGATGTTTATAGGTTAGGAAACAACAAGGNCATCCTTAGGAGAGTGACACTCCCCTTCATTCTTATACTATACATGCTAAAAGGTGATGTTTAAAGGTTAGGAAACAACAAGGAATTTTGTCAAGCATTTTTGGCGTCATTGCCAGGGAAGGCAAGTGTCAAACCAAGAAGGTGATTTTCAAAAGACGGAGGTAAGTCTCATGATCTTCATCATGGGCGGAGGTACGTTATTCCGTGTATATAATCTTTTTTGGGTATAATTTTGTTTGTATATATTTTGTTTTATGTGGAGGCGCAACGACCAAAATTGACTTGTTAGACAAAACTTTGCCCCTGCCATGAATATTGACCAAGAACAACTCAAGGATGCGGGTGACAATTTTGACAATATAGGTGCAAATCCAAATGTCCAAAGGGGAGCAAATCCAAATGTCCAAAGGGGTANTGACCAAGAACAACTCAAGGATGCGGGTGACAATTTTGACAATATAGGTGCAAATCCAAATGTCCAAAGGGGTGCAAATCCAAATGTCCAAAGGGGTAGAGGACCACAAGAACCCCAAATACCCAATCCGAGAATGAATTTTCCCCCTCACGTGAATGAGGGGAATAATTTTCAAATGGAACCCCCCGGTGAGGTCAATGAGGGATTTTCTACAACCAACACGAAGCACTACACCGTCATGTATCCTCCTTCCGGTCCAAGCTCATCTTTTCATAGTTAAGCCAGGGATGTTGCAACCAATTCAACTTGAAACTCAGAGCCCTTATTCACACATAAGGGATTTCGAGGAAATAGTTACAACCTTCCTTCCCAATCATGGGATGGAAGAGATAGTTAGAATGAAATTGTTTCCCTTTTCCTTGAAAGGCAAGGCAAAAACGTGACTTATTTCCTTAAGGCCTCGAACCATCACATCGTGGAGCCAAATGATTTCT
Organism: Ilex paraguariensis; assembly: GCA_963454935.2. Taxonomy (NCBI): domain Eukaryota; kingdom Viridiplantae; phylum Streptophyta; class Magnoliopsida; order Aquifoliales; family Aquifoliaceae; genus Ilex; species Ilex paraguariensis. Next base: position 462,470 of record CAUOFW020001169.1, read on the forward strand.
GAGTTTTTGAACAAATTCTTTTTGGTGCATAAAACCACCGCCCTAAAAAAGTAAATTTAAAAATTTTTAGAAAAACCCAATTACCAATTCTATCAATGTTGGGAGTGGTACAAGGAATTGCTACAATCCCTTCCACATCATGGCTTTGAACCATGGCAATTGGTGAGTTTCTTTTATGAAGGAATCACACTGGGCCATCAACAGTTCATTGACATGATATGTAATGGGAAGTTTTTGAACAAAGACCCTAATGAGGCCTTAGATTACTTTGATACATTGGCACAAAATGCACAATCATGGGACATTACAGATCCCACCGATGTACCAAGGTCTTCTCCTCAAAAGAGTGGCCAAACTCAAGGGGGAGGGATTTATGATTTGAGAGACTAGGAAGACTTGTTTTCAAAAATTGCTAAATTGTCAAGGAAAGTTGAGAGTCTTGAAGTCAATAAGAGACACGAGGTGTCTAATGTGTCACGAACCAAGGAGGGTTGTTCAATTTACGAATGTATGGAGCATTCCCTATCAGATTGCCCAAACATTCCAACCCTTAAAGAAGCGTACCATGAACAAGTCCATGCCTTCAACCAAATGAGACAATCATTTTCTCCCAATTCGAATACTTATAATTTTGGTTAGAGTAATCACCCAAATTTTAATTGGAGAAATGAAAACCTCATTCCTCATGATTCAAGTGCTAATGCATCTCTCATGCCTCCTAAACAAAACCAATACCATGGCCAAGGGCAAGCATCTAGCTCTCAATATCCCCAGACCAATCTACAAGGGTATTCGTCAAACCCACCACCACATAATTTTTTACCAAATCCACCTCCACAATGTTTTTCTCAAGGACCATCCAATCCATCCACATACCAACCTCCTCACAAAAGGAATTTGGAGGATATGGTCCATTCCTTCATTCAAAGCCAAACTGCCATCAATAACCAAAATGTCACAGCCATCAATGATGTAAGAGCCCAACTCACAAAGTTGACAAACTCCATAGGGGTATCTCAACAAGAAAAGAGGAAGTTCCCCGCTCAACCACAAGAGAACCCTAGGGGTCAACACCTTGTTGAGCCATCGAAACCTTCGAGAGAGAGTTACGAGCAACTCAAAGTTGTCACCACCCTCTACAGTGGCAAAGAAATTGACAAAACCATTTTGCCAAAAGAAAAAGATATCTTGAGTGACACCGACAAGAGTAAGATGAGTGAAGAGAAAGAAATAGAGGTTGTTGAGAAAGAAAAATTAATTGATGATTGTGTGTTTATTCCTCCCATGCCTGCCCCTTTCCCAAGTTGTTTGAAGCCACCTGTCAAGGTGGCTAATTATTGCTAATATTTTGGAAATTTTTAAGCAGGTGAAGATTAACATTCCACTCCTCAACGCCATCAATTTAATTCCATCATGTGCTAAGATTTTGAAGGACTTATGCACGGTGAAGAGGAAACTGAATGTCCACAAGAAAGCATTCCTCACCGAGCAAGTGAGCTCAATATTGAGGACCAACACTCCTCCCAAATTCAAAGACCCCCGTTATCCAACCATAGCCATCACCATTGAAAATTGTTGAGTGGACCAAGCACTCCTCGATTTGGGGGAAAGTGTGAATCTTTTCCCCTACTTGGTGTACCAACAGCTGTAGCTTGAGGAGTTGAAGCCCACCTCAATCATGCTTCAATTGGCTAATCGTAGTAACCATACACCAAGGGGAGTAGTTGAGGATGTCTTAGTTCAAATTGATAAATTTTACTTCCCTATCGATTTCATTGTGTTTGATACACACCCTGCTGCAAACCTTAGCTCTCAAATTCCCGTAATACTTGGAAGACCCTTCCTTGCTACATCTAATGACGTGATAAATTGTAGGAATGGTCTAATGAAGTTGGCATTTGGGAATATGACAATGGATCACAATGTATTCAACTTGGCAAAACAATCGGGTGATGATGAGGAAGTAAGTGAGGTCAATAGAATCGACACTTTGGTTGAGGAGCACTTGGAGCTGGAGGGGATATTGAACTTCAAGGAAGAAGGAATTGTGGATCTTGAGAATTATGATGAGCAAGAGGAGGTAGAAGATTTGAAAGGGATGGAAAGGTGGATCCCTACATTCGAAGAGTTACCCCATCAAGAAAAGAAAATTTTTTCGTCAGATGAACAAAAGCCCAACTTGGAATTAAAACTCTTGCCCTCCTATTTGAAGTACGCCTATCTTGGGGAAGGTGAAAAATTTCTAGTGGTCATTAGCTCTACATTGAACATAGAACAAGAAAAAGAACTCTCGGAGGTACTGAGAAAGCATAAAGGAGCAATTGGGTGGACCATTGCGGATATCAAGGGGATAAGCCCTCTCATTTGCACCCACCGCATATATATTAAGGAGGATTCCAAACCTTCCCGACAACCACAAAGACGGCTGAATCCCATCATGAAAGAGGTGGTGAGGGATGAGGTTATGAAATAACTTGATCTGGGGGTCATTTTTCTAATTGCCGATAGTAAGTGGGTTAGCCCTACGCAAGTAATACCTAAGAAATCCAAAGTTACGGTGGTTGAGAATGATGAGAATGAGCTTATACTTACAAGAGTAATCACCGGATGGAGGGTGTGCATTGATTACCGAAAGTTGAATGCTTGCACAAGAAAAGACCACTTCTCATTGCCATTCCTCAATCAAGTTCTAGAACGGGTGGCGGGGCATCTATTCTACTAATTTTTAGATGGATACTCCAGCTACGATCAGATTGAGATTGCTTTGGAGGATCAAGAGAAGACCACTTTCACGTGCCCCTATGGTACCTTTGCCTACCACCACATGCTATTTGGACTGTGCAATGCTTTGGGGACTTTTCAACGCTGTATGATGGAAATTTTCAGTGACATGGTGGAAAAGATAGTGGAGGTCTTTATGGGCGACTTTTTGGAGTTTGGGGATTCATTCAAGGGATGTTTGGCAAACTTGGAGAAAGTTCTAACAAGATGTGAGGAGAAGAATCTAGTCTTGAATTGAGAAAGGTGTCACTTTATGGTGACAGAAGGAATTGTGCATGGCCATATAGTTTTGGCAAGGGGTATTGAAGTCGATAAATCCAAGGTGTAGGCCATCTCCAACCTCCCTANGGTGTCACTTTATGGTGACAGAAGGAATTGTGCTTGGCCATATAGTTTCAGCAAAAGGTATTGAAGTCGATAAATCCAAGGTGGAGGCCATCTCTAACCTTCCCACCCCAAGAGCCATCAAAGGCATCTGGTCATTTTTGGGCTATGTTGTATTTGTTGTGTAAGTAGGATGCAAAACTGAGACTCATTAAGTGAATACTCCTCGTACAAGAATTCGACCTGACGATCAAGGACAAGAAAGGAGTTGAGAACGTGGTGGCAAATCATTTATCTCGGCTTGTGGTGCAAGAGGCCGATAAGCACATTCATATCCGTGACTTTTTCCCTGATGAGCATTTGCTTTCAATTCTTTCTGTATGCCCTTGGTATGCTGATATATATAACTATCTTGCAACAGGATAGATACCACCGCAATGGAGCCCAGAAGATCGAAGACGATTTATGGCGGATGTGAAGTACTTCTACTTTGACAACCCATATTTGTTCAAGTACTGCCCTTACCAAATCACGAGGAGATGTATACCTGAAAATGAATAGCGGGACGTGCTTGCATTGTGCCATTCACAAGCTTGCGGTGGATATTTCTCAGCGAAAAAGACTTCGGCCAAAATTCTTCAATTTGGTTTTTACTGGCCCTCTCTTATCAAAGATTGTGTTTCATTTTGTAAGGGAAGCGACATATGCCAACGGTTGGGTAGTGTGAACCAAAGAAACATGATGCCCCTTTCACCAATACTTGTCATAGAAATATTCGACTGATAGGGCATCGACTTCATAGGTCTTTTCCCTATGTCATTTGGTTATTTGTACATTCTCCTGACAGTGGACTATGCATCCAAATGGGTGGAGGCTATCCCGACCAAGACTAATGACCACTGAGTCGTAGTCAAGTTTCTCAAAGAGAACATCTTTTCGAATTTTGGGATGCCTCGTTCAATAATAAGTGATGGTGGATCACATTTCTGTAATAGACCATTTGCATCTCTAATGTTGAAATATGGCATCACTCACAAAGTATCCACTGCCTATTGCTTGACAAATTTCCTTGTTGTTTCCTAACCTATAAACATCACCTTTTAGCATGTATAGTATATGAATAAAGGGGAGTGTCACTCTCCTAGGGATGATGTCAAAAGAAAGGGCAATAGAATGGTGGATGAATGAGATTTCAAATGTGAGTATGTGTGAACAAAAGTGCTCCCCAAGCGCAAGGAGACTTTCGCGGATCGTGTTTTACTTGGTGGTATTCCAAGGTCGTTTCCACGGGGAAGGAAGTAAACCGAGGGGAAGGTGATTTTGGGAGAAAGAAAGTGTAAAATCTTTGATTGTTGGAAGTTGTTTGGTGAAGTTGTTTTGATGCTAGTAAAATGAGAAACAAATGTTGGCAAATCCAAGAGGTCACTCCAATAGGAATACCGTCTCAACTCGAAACCCTCCTCCAATAGAGCATGAATGAACGATTGATTCGTGGGAAGCTAGGGATAAGATTGGTGAGTATCTAAGCATAAACCGTGACTAGGCCTACGGAATATCAAAGACTCACCAAGTTATCCACCCTCAACCCAGTCAAACCGAACCATTGAACTCTGAAAGAAGGGAGGAGAATGAGTTGAAATGGTATACCCAAGTGGAGGTTCCTCTTGGTTTTGCCAACTAAGAGATTTAGCTATTCATGCTTAAAATAAAGACAACAATATGATGAGAAGACATTATGAAAAAATAAAGACTAAAGCTAAGCATAAACGAATTGCATAAATTTAACTTCCGGATAACCACCTCTTACTAAAGATTGGATGAGAAACTACTCACTCTTCATGGCTTTGTTAAAACTAGAAAAGTGAGTGATGCTCATCCCTCCAAGTAGAGGAGTTACAAGGTAA